>CM032484.1:8045387-8645387 GCA_019059595.1 Marasmia exigua | reverse complement strand
AGGTGGTTTAACTTGAGTATTAAGTTGACATAATAATGTTAAGCTTAGTTTTGTAATAATGTTTATTTTTGTTCTTCAGTTATTCCCAGTATTAATCCCACCACTTATTTTTAGCCACGTTTTGGAATAAGAGGGCTAGACTTTTGGCATAGGTCTATCTAATAAGACTAACAGAGGTATCAAACCCCATTAATCCTTACTTCCCCAACATTGCAAGGTGAGCGTGAACTCAAACCAGCCAGGCAGGGACGAATCGAACGGGGTCCAGTAGTTGAACGGCAGGACCCTCGGAATGTCCCAGCCGAAGCACCTCCTTATCACATCCACGTAAGGAGGTATGGTGATGCTGAGGGCCAACACGTAGTTGCAGTAGTAATATGCTGGAGACAAATCAAATGGACAAAATAAGTACTTTCGAAGGAATTTCAATAACTTCCGAATGAAAAAAACGATGGAATGCCTCAAATTGGAACGCGAAATCCTGAAACGTTGTGGTGCCTCTACACAATCAAATGGACAAAATAGAATATTGTTTACAGTACCAGACAAAAGTAACAATAATAAATCTCATACATTGATCCAGCCGTGTGGTCCCCGGCAGAGTAGAATAGGCCACCCTCACTCTTACCGAGGTGTCGTAAAAGGCGACTAAGGTAAAGCTGCTGGCATGATCATCAGCACCCAGAGAAGGAAAACTCTGCATTTATATCAAAACCCTCGCCAACCCGTCTGCTGCGTGAGTATGGCAATTACCCCTCATGTGTTTGAGGGAGGCCCGTGCCCCAGCAGACTTAAATGGGCTGATGATGATTGATCTAACTCCGAGATAGGAAGATAGTTCAAGCAACACTGTTACGGATATCAGAACAGTGCAATGCGATTACAAATATACACATTTAATACTTTTCTTTTGTAACTACATACTTATAATAGATAAAACACCTAGACCAATACAAACAGATATTATGTTCATGCACAACTCCAATTTCAATTCAAATCAATATTTATACTATGCGGGGATCGAACCCGCAACCCTTGCAGCAGAGGCAGCGTTCACTACCACTAATCCAAATGGGTCGTCAAAGTCAAGTATAATGGGGTCGTAAAAGTGCGTCTAACGATTTGTATATTTGCATGATTTGTTTTGGATTGGAACTATGAAAAGCATTAGAATAAACAAAAAAAATTTTTTTTTTGATATGATATTCATTGAATTGGAGCAGATTCATTTAAATTAAATGTTCAAAATTAGACAAGGCTTAGTTTTAGTAGGTATAGCAATCATCTTCTTTTTCTTTGCCTCTTTCCATGTTAGGTGGAATCGGCTCTCCTTATCCTTCTGCGCCAGAATAATCTTTCCTGGGTTTTCGGGTCAGGTAGTTGGGATTTCCTGAACAGATTGGCTGTACCTCCACCACCAGGTCTAGGACGGCCGTCCTCTTCCCTTCTTGCCCTCTGGAATTGCCAGTGCCCTCTGGACCACATGCTCACTGTCTCTTCGTATAACATGACCGTACTACCTTAGGCGTCTTTTGGTAAGCTTTTCGTGGACAGCAGTGACTTTGAAACTACCTCGGACTTATTCGTTTCGAATTTTGTCTATTTTGGTCATTCCACCCGAGCACCTGAGAATCTTCATTTCAGTCACGTGTATAAGTTTAGCAGTTATGACAATATCTTTGCAATTATTTTCTAATTATAATGGACTTAGAAACTATTGATACCTCTTGGTCAATTTACGACGAAGTGCCTTGTTATGTATGGGGGTGAAATAATTATTATCTAATGTAGGTAGATGGCTGCGTCCACCCGCATCCCGCACCCACCAGACCTTTAAATAAATCAGTGTGCTATCAGCAAGCTTGCGTTTCACTCGTTCCCGGTTCCCTACAAACCAACATGTCTAAGCACTTATAGTTACTTACGGGAGTCTAGAGTCTAGTCGTACCCTGTGATTGAAAGGTCCTCGCCCTCATCTTAGCGAGTACTTACTGCGCTTAAACCATGATTGAGGTTTTGGGGAGTAGGTAATTCGTAAATGAAAGATCGTGGGCTCGAATCTCAACCGATACGTAACTAAGAATTTTAATGTGCATAACAACGTTGATTGTAAATGTTAGGTGTACCATAGGGAGATATCTTTGACCCCTTATTATTCATACCTTTTACGAAGAAATTGATCTCATTTAGAGACTTTGTGACGATGTCATATTCTTCTTTAGATACTTCACCCTGGGGCCACATGGTGCGCAGTTCATTCACCAGGTTCTCGAAAACTGGACGTTGCAGCACAATCTTGTACGTTTTCAACATTGCTAGCAACAAAAAGTTAAACTGTACTTACAACTTAAGGAACGTTCAGAATAAAGTTTAAAATTAGACAATCTTTTTATCCAACTAAGGACCGATTTCACCGCTTATGTTGAACGAGATCAATTCGCTTGAACTCGGTTTACGCGCTAAACTGAGTTCCGTTCCAGTGTCTTCGATTGCATTGATCGCGTTTTAGAGTTGATCGCGTTCAATTTCAACGGTGAAATCGGCTCTAAGTTGGCTCAGCAACCCATAGTGAGTGTTGGCTTCCGATAATAAGAACCTCCACCGGTCGGTCTTGCGCCACTAGGAAGTGAAGGTTTCTTATTATTGCTCTCGTAAAGATGTTGTTTTTCCATGAGTGGTGTTAACCGCCCCACAACCCCCATTATGCTGCAAGCCCCATCCACATCCTTCATTTGTCAGCGAATCCATTAGACTTAGCCAGTAGCTAGCTGAGCTGTGATCTACTGATCGTTCCCTCATCCACCACGCCGTGGCGACGCCGTGGTGTCGTGAGTCCCAACGTGGTCAAATTTAAATCAACTATTTCATCTTGTTATATTATATTCGACCGTGGAAGAGCCACGCTTGACCAGAGTAATATCACGGCCTCACATAAAATCGGCGTGAAGCATCACTGTGCTGTGTTTCGCTGCGTGAGTGAGGGTACTGGTGGCCCAATCCGGGGAAAGGGGGGTTTGAAGGATGGCAGCGCTTGTGACCACACTGGTGTCGCGGGTGTCTAAGGGCGGCGGCAATCGCTTACCATCAGGCGATCCGTCTGCTCGTCTGCCACCTATTACATAAAAAAAACCATCATCATTCTGTAGCAGTCCTTTTCTGGAAAAAGAGTCTGATCGATCCTCGGCTACTCGCATCCAGCTCCAGCCAGCCATCTTACGCAATCGTCACTCCACCTGGCCTGAAGGCACCCTACACTACATTGACCGAAACGTGGTCTCTACTCCAGAACTCGTTTGCTCCAGCGGCTGATATGGCCGGTCCACTTCATATTGCTTAACTGGAGAGTTATGTCGAGGATTATGACTAATATTAGGTACAGTGAAGAAATTCGTAGAAGAATTAGAGTAGTGAATGTAGGCTATCGCGCCGCTAAATAAAAGTTGGCATGGGCCGCCCATTTATGTCGCAGACACGACGAAACTTGGAGTTTTTTTTAAATACTACGTCGGTGGCAAACAAGCGTGCGGCTCGCCTGATCCGCAGCCTATGGACGTTTGCAACTCCAGAGGACCTGCATACGTGCTGCCCACCCCTTAAAAACCTTAACTCCTTTTTTGAAGAACCTCATGCTGTATTCCAACGGGAAAGCCTCTGATGGCAGCTCATTCCACAGCCGATAGGAGTAGGTGTGTTTTGGCCTGGAAGCCGCGTATGTATTATAGGAGAAGCGTAGGCAGACCACCAGCCAGATGGGCAGATGATCTAAGAAGACACGCAGGCATCCTATGGACTAGAAAAACTAATCACCGAGTCGATTGGAGGTGCTTCGGAGGGGCATATGCCCTTCCGAATCCTAATGAAGAAGAAGAAGGTACAGTCAACATCATAATGACATCGGAATCGGCACCCCGACACCAATGGAGTCACAAGTGCGCTGCCAACCTTTAAACCCCCCTTTCCCCCGCATTGGGCCTCCGGTACCCTCACTCATGCAGCGAAACACAGCAGCGGTTTTTTGTGAGGCCGTGGTTTAACGCCGGTCGAGCTGGCCCATTCATGCCGAAGCGTGGCTCTCTAAGGAAGCTGACTGAACTACGTATAATCTAGAAAATAATCGTACGCCTACCTACCTATGTATATAGACTTTATTATATTACTACTGACCTAAGATCAAGTATCCAATGCAGGGTAACATTTGAAAAACCTTGGTCGCGTCATCGAGACCTCCATTTTGTAATATATCTCGTAGTAAAATAAAATCAAGTATAATATTTATCATTATGTTGACGAATTCAATCCAATACACTGTATCCCAGAAAAGCCTGTAAACAAAATATTTCCATTGTCGTTTTTTAAAAGAAAGAAAGAAGAACTATTGACCACAACACATAATACATAAAATAAATAATAAAAAACGGTACAGAGCGTAAGAGTTGCGGCCAACAAGGCTCATCCTCAGCGTATGCTGCAACCGCCACAAACAACAGCTGTAGTGCTGGTTTTCTGGCTGGGTCTTGGGTGACGCCTTTGCATTAGAAGAAATATAAATATTGACATGCAATACAGAAGATACCAAAATAGATACCAACAAAATTATCGAATACATAAAGACCGACATTTTGAGACCAATATTTTGAGAACATGGTTTTCAAAATATCACAAGCACGAGAATTGGGCTCCAGAAGGCACTTCTGTGACATTGATAAGAGGGCGTTGTACAGCGTATTTTCTATGCGAAAATGTCTAAACAGCATTAGGATTCTGCGGGTAGGGCTAAAAGAAGCCGCGTGGGCTGATGCAATTCAAAGGTTTTAAATTAGTGTCTAGTGGTTTTTAGTGTGCAAGTTTGGTGTTTATTTGTGCAGTGAAGTGCCGCAAAGTGATCCTAATAATAAGAATCGTTGGATTGTATCGTTTTTAACACTGCTATTGTGTGTCGAGTGCGTTGTCTCGTGACAACTTGCTTGGACCTAATAGAGTCTTAAAACCCGCGATTGCTTTTAGAGTGATATTCGCTGAATCCGTAGGTCGATAAAACGCAAAACACCGGCGTTTTATTGAGTGACTGTGACTTTGACTGACTTCGACTGTTGACTACCTACTTATTCTCAATAAGTTACTTGACATTGGCGAATTATCTTCGGTTGTCCCGCTTAATAATGCCTAAAATCTAAAACATGATAATGGCAGGAGTAATTCGCAGTCGAGAAGTTGATTGCCACAAATAAAATAAAAAGAAGAAGAAACAGCATTAGTTCCGGCTTATGCCACGTGCCAAATAACCGTGATCCAACAGTCCAATATGTTGGAGACAGTGGCGCTTTTTTTATGTATAGTTTTTGCATTTATTTATCAGTAATATGGCGGATCTCGTGGACTTATAGTTTTAACAATGTAAGTGCGTGCATGTTGTTTGTTCCTAAAATGTAAGTAGCTGTATTTATAACAAAAACAATGTTTTGTTGTCGTTTAGAATATTATGTTACTTAGAATATTTTCATTGTATAAAAAAGTAATGGCCGTGTGGTCCCCGGCAGAGTAGAATAGGCCACCCTCACTCTTACCGAGGTGTCGTAAAAGGCGACTAAGGTAAAGCTGCTGGCATAATCATCAGCACCCAGAGAAGGAAAACTCTGCATTTAGTTCAAAACCCTCGCCAACCCGTCTGCCAAGCGTGGTGAGTATGGCAATTACCCCTCATGTGATTGAGGGAAAGTTTTCGTACTCACCTTTATCTATAATGTCTTAATGTGTGATTGTTACCTTGTAACGCAGCCTGCAGGGGCTTCGTTATACTACATAACTACTCATAAAGAAAGTTACCTTTGGTGTTAACTATAGAGCTTCGTTTTCCGTTTGCTATAGAGCTTGTATATCATTTTATGATTATGTCTTGTATTAGCATTACTCTTATATGTGTTATTTTAATGTTCCTTGTACATTTTTATCTGTAAATAAATTTAAAGTTATTGTTGTAAATATTTAGATTGTCTATCTGACATTGTCCGACAGCTGACATTGTCTAACTGTTTTTATTTTTCTATCGAATTGTCTATTCGAATTTAACTATGGAGTTTAGCTATGTTTCGAGAATATTCTATATTGTATGAATTTTAAAATTTAAATGTTGTAGAATAGAATGCGCATGGGCAATATAAAAGGACGCACATGGGCAGGACCACGAGTCTACCACCAGCTCTGAAGAAGCTCAGAACCTCAAGCTATAACAGTGCCAGTATACGTTTACCCGTAGAGTAACGGTGTCGGGGCACGAAGGGTGTTGCCTCCCTGCACCTACGCGCGTCTACCTTCATTCGTGCGCGTATCCGCGTCGCGCCTACCCGCGGCCGGCTTGCGGCGTGCGCGTATCTGCGTCGCGCGCCCCATTTGCTGCCTCCTGCGCTCGGCGGAGCCCTACCGCCCGCCTCTTGCGACACTGGATCCTACCGGCGCGCTGCCTGTGCTCACCCTGTGATACCGCCCTACCACGGTTGCCCTTTTTGAACTTTTACCTTGTATATATATTTAGTGTAGTGTACCGGTGTAAATAGCTAGTTTTAAGTTAGTTTTAAGTTAGATTTAAGATTTTTGGACGAGCCATCATTGTACATACCTCTTATAATTATAGCCCTCTTCCCTCTATCCTTATCTTTTCTTCTTCCCCCTACCTTTTAGCTCCGTAACCCTCCGTTACGTGACAGTTTGGCGCCCAACTCTATAGAATCCCTCCCTGCTCTCAAAATTCTAAAATAAACTTGCACAAGTTTCTGTATATAACATACCTTTTGGCTCCCTATTAGACGTCTCTTACTTCTTAGATATTTCTTTCCCTATTCTCCCTCTATTTTTCTCACTAAAATAAAGTGAATAAAATAAAAACTATTGTAAATATTTTATTGCTTTAAAATTACAAATACCTTAGAAATGGCTCGTCTTATAAACTTTAATTTACTTAACAAGGCGGAACTTGAATACGAACTTATAATTAGGAACGAAACTCCTGCGGATAATCTTGTATCGCTTAGAAAACAAATTGTTTTATTGCTTCGTAATTTTCCTACGGAGGACATTATTGATTCTCCCGTTCCTCTGAGTGACGATTTGTCACAAGCTTCTTCTACAATCTTATATTTATCTTCGATGTTGGACCGATACGAATCGGGTAATCTGAAATTATTTAAGAAAATTGAAACTTATATAAATCACTTATTTTATCGACTTGACAGAATTGACACTGATGTAAGTGACAGCGACTCAAACCTTATAGAACTCTATGACGACTTAAAAAAGAAGTTTACTCTTTTGACTGAACGTTTTGACGCTTTTTTCAAAACCAGCTGAGACTTCACAGGTACAAACCTCTTTGGACTCACCCTTGCCGATTTCTCAACCTAACTGTATGCCACCTTTTCATAATTTTCTCTTACCAAATTATCTAAATGAGCTAAAAAAAATTACTTTTGATGGGACAACTTGTCCTAGAGCTTTTCTATCGAAAATTGATGAATTTTTACTTACGAACAAACTTGATAAGCAAATACTTATAAGCTCGGCCTTCAACATTTTTGAGGACGATGCTTCTTATTGGTTTAAATTCCAACTAAGTCGTGACCCTTCGTTAACTTGGGATCGCGTTTCCGAGTTGTTAATTAAGGACTTTGGCCATTCTGATTATGACCATAAACTACTGCAGGCAATAAAATCTCGTACTCAGGGTAAATCTGAGTCTATTATGGTTTATATTCCGAAAATGTTTGAAATGTTTTCGAGACTAAGCGAGAAATTACCTGAGCAGGAGAAACTGCAAATACTTCTACGTAACATCCGTCCTTGTTATACTTCTTTTGTTGCTCTTAATAAAGTTGATTCTATTGACTCTTTAATTTCTGTATGTCAACAATTTGAGCGCTGTATTGACCGCGACAATAATTTTAAAGAACCTGAAATGAATACTCTTATTCCTGAATTATCCTATAAACCTAAACACGATTCTACACCTTTACCGAACACTAAACCTAATGTTACACATACTTTTCACTCTAAACATTCTTTCACTCCTAATTATGATTCTCATAAATCTAATAACTTTAAGCCTTTTCGTACGAACTTTTCTTCGCAGAATAAAAATTCTGCACATGCGATATCTGAAAATGCTCCCAAGTTTCAGGCGCATTTGTTTTGCGTTCGATGTCGAATAAATGGTCATTCTTTGAATTCTTGCACTAAACCAAGATTCTTAGTCTGTTTTAAATGTGGTTGGAAAGACTTTAGAGCTTCGGATTGCCCGAAATGTAAAGCGGACAAGCCTCAACCTTCTTCATCCTCTAACTCAAAAAACTAACATATGACTTGGATAAACGAAAAGAAAATTTTGATGTTGATGACTGGCATAATTGGTTAAAAATAATTAAGAACTTTTTCGCAAGTTATGGAACTTCTTCGGTTTATTACGACAACGAAAGAGATTTTAACCGTCCTTTTATTAACGTTTCTATTTCAAATGTTGAGTTTACGGCGTTACTTGATAGCGGTAGTTCAATGACTATTTTAGGTAATAACTCGCACTTTAAAATTTTGGAACTGGGCTTTTCGTTATCCAAGTCTGATTATATTACGGTTAGCACTGCTAGTAAGCATCGTGTTAAATCTTTAGGATTTTTTATTCTTCCTTTTACCTTTAACGACCAAACTAGACTTATTAAAACATATGTTATTCCTGAAATATACCCGTCTTTGATACTTGGTGTTGACTTTTGGAGGGAATTTAATTTGGTTCCCAAACTTTTATCGTGTGCCTTTTCTCTTAATAAACCATCCCACTTTAACAACTCTGTGGAGAAACAAATCCTACCTTACGAAAATCTTACTTCTGAAGAAAAGGTTATCGCTGATGATATTATTTCGCGTTTTAAGCAAATCTCCTTTGAAGCTAAGGGTGAACTTGGTCGTACTGATCTGGTTAGCCATCGTATCGATACTGGAGATACGCTGCCTATTAAACAACGTTGTTATAGACTCTCTCCCGAGAAACAAAAAGCTCTAATTGCTGAGGTGGATAAAATGATTGAGTGGAAGGTCATTGAGAAATGTGAAAGCCCTTGGTTGTCTCCGGTTCTTATTACGCCTAAAAAGAATGGCGAATGGCGATTTTGTGTCGATAGTAGAAAACTCAACTCAGTTACTCGTAGGGATGCCTATAGTCTTCCTTTTATCAATGAAATACTTGACCATCTCAAAAACGCTAAATTTTTATCGAGTATCGATATCGCTAAAGCTTTCTGGGAGATTCCTTTACATGTAGACGATCGGGATAAGACCGCCTTTTATGTCCCCGGTAGAGGAATGTACAGATTCACTGTTATGCCCTTTGGTTTAACTAATGCACCTGCTACACAGCAGAGGTTAATGGATATCTTATTCACTCCTGAATTTGACAACAAAGTGTTCTGTTATCTTGATGACATTATTATCATAGGCTCCTCGTTCCAAGAACACATAGGACTTCTAATTAAAGTGCTTGAAAAATTAACTTACGCTAAACTTACCATTAACTTTGAAAAAAGTCATTTTTTTAAGAAAGAATTAAAGTACCTTGGATATGTTGTTGACGATAATGGTTTACGAGCTGATCCTAGCAAAATTCAAGCTATTATGGACTTTCCTGTACCTACTTCACGCAAAGAAGTGCGTAAATTTCTGGGTACGTGTAGTTGGTTTCGTAGGTTCATTCCTAATTTCAGTACTATAGCTGCACCTCTTAATAAATTAACATCATCTGCTAAAACTTCTCCGAAATTTTCTTGGAGTTCTGAGGCTAACTCTTCCTTTCTGAAACTAAAAGAATATCTTGTAACTACCCCAATTCTTGCTTGCCCTGATTTTGATCAACCGTTTTCTGTGCATTGTGATGCATCTAACACTGGCATTGGAGCCATGCTTACTCAAACGGTTAACGACAAAGAAGTTGTTATAGCCTACATGAGCAAATCACTTAACAAAAATGAAAGAAACTACTCTACTACTGAAAGAGAAACTCTAGCTGTTATCATTGCCTTAGAACATTGGCGGTGCTATCTTGACAATGGCAAACCGTTTACTGTATACACTGATCATGCCGCATTAAAGTGGTTTTTGAATTTAACAAATCCTTCTGGTAGACTCGCTCGTTGGTCACTTCGCCTTTCTTGCTTTAATTTCACGCTGAAACATAAAAGAGGAAAGGATAATATTGTCCCTGATCTACTTTCTCGTTCTAAAAGCGAGGACAGTCATATTATCGCTCCTTTATCTTCGAATGAAGCCACGTCTTTAGACTTAGAGCGCTATAATAAAATCTTTCGTAATTGTTTAACTGATCCTCAAAGTCATCCTAACTATACGATTAAGGATAATAAACTATTTCGTTGCACTAATACTCCTTATTCTTTAACAGACGATTTCATCTGGAAAGAAGTCCCTATCCCTTCTGAAAGAGAATCTTTGATAAGAAATGCTCATGGTTCCGCTACAGATCCGCATTTGGGCGTATTTAAAACATACAAAAAAATATCATTGTTATATTACTGGTCTGGCATGTTTAAAGATATAGCTAAATTTATTTCCAATTGCGAAACTTGTTTGGCTTATAAACACTCTAACCACTCGCCTTACGGTCCTATGGGAAAACCCAAAATTTGTTCTAGACCTTTTCAATGCATTTCTTTGGACTTAATAGGTCCATTGCCAATGACTAGGCGACGTAACCAGTACATTCTCGTTGTAAATTGTCTATTCACCAAATATACACTTATTTTCCTTTGAAACGAGCTATAACTACTAGTATTATACATTACTTAGAGAATTCCGTGTTCTTAGTTCATGGAGTACCTCAAACAATTATTATGGATAACGGTCCACAATTTCAATCGCATGAATTCCATAATTTCCTTGGACGTTATAGAATTCCGCATATATCTTACACTCCTCACTATTGTCCTCAGGTCAATACTACAGAACGCTACAATAAAACAATTATTACCGCACTAGCTTCACTGGTCGGTGAAGACCATAGGTCTTGGGACCTTCACCTATCTAAGATTCAGTTTGCAATGAATAACTCTGTAAATGAAGTAACTGGATTTACTCCTGCATTTTTAGTATTTGGTCGTGAACTCATTGCTTGTGGTTCTATTTATTCTCAGGGTTACGACTTAGAAGAAATTACCTTTTTACCTCGTGATTTATATGCTAGAAATATTGGCCTTCTATCGTCAATTTTTGATAGAGTTCAGGTTGCACTGCGCATATCTCATGTAAAGAATTCTAACCGTTACAATTTAAGGCACTCTTTTAAAGAATTCAATGTTGGAGATATAGTGTGGCGTAAAGACTACTCTTTAAGCAATGCTGGTGCATATTTTAGCGCAAAATTAGCACCTAAATATGTTAAATGCAAAGTCGTTGAGAAATTGTCACCTCTTGTATACATTCTTGAGGACTGCAACGGTTGCCGCGGTAAATGGCATGTAAAAGACTTTAAGAAATGACTACCTTACTGTTTGACTTTACTAGTATTATATGTATTTATTTGCACACACATTGGACTGATTTTTGGCTACTTCAGTCTGATATTTTTTATATATACTTAGCGACTAATCTCGTCTCTCTTTACTTATAGGATTCTCTCTTATAGTACCTACTTACTTGCTTAACGTTTTCTTTTAAAAGGCGCTTCTTGACCTTTTAATTCTAAACTTTAGGGCTCTCTTTTGCCTTATCTACTTACTACTTAGCGCTTCTTTGACTACAGAGGCGTTTCTTTTAAAGGTAAATTCAACCTTTAAAATTTGTGTCCTTTGATAGGGAATACCTGAGAGGGACTAGATTGTCGGCTATGGTCATCGACACTAATGGGTTTTAAGAAACGGAGCGGCTGACAACTCCCTAAATAAGCCTAAAGTCATTCTTATAGGGTACTTCCTATGGAGTTTGCGTCATTGATAGTGAACCCTACTCCTCTTTGTGATTGGTTCGTATGTTAGAGTGATTGTTAGAGTGACTGGATTTGAATTGTTTTTGGTTTGTGGAATGGTATGTTTAAGTGAAGGTTGACTGGTTAGACTGATAGTAAGGATAGTATTCTCTTAACCTTATAATCAAAATTTTCTCTGAGTCGAAAATTTTTCTGGGGTCGTGGGAGAAATGTAACGCAGCCTGCAGGGGCTTCGTTATACTACATAACTACTCATAAAGAAAGTTACCTTTGGTGTTAACTATAGAGCTTCGTTTTCCGTTTGCTATAGAGCTTGTATATCATTTTATGATTATGTCTTGTATTAGCATTACTCTTATATGTGTTATTTTAATGTTCCTTGTACATTTTTATCTGTAAATAAATTTAAAGTTATTGTTGTAAATATTTAGATTGTCTATCTGACATTGTCCGACAGCTGACGTTGTCTAACTGTTTTTATTTTTCTATCGAATTGTCTATTCGAATTTAACTATGGAGTATAGCTATGTTTCGAGAATATTCTATATTGTATGAATTTTAAAATTTAAATGTTGTAGAATAGAATGCGCATGGGCAATATAAAAGGACGCACATGGGCAGGACCACGAGTCTACCACCAGCTCTGAAGAAGCTCAGAACCTCAAGCTATAACAGTGCCAGTATACGTTTACCCGCAGAGTAACGGTGTCGGGGCACGAAGGGTGTTGCCTCCCTGCACCTACGCGCGTCTACCTTCATTCGTGCGCGTATCCGCGTCGCGCCTACCCGCGGCCGGCTTGCGGCGTGCGCGTATCTGCGTCGCGCGCCCCATTTGCTGCCTCCTGCGCTCGGCGGAGCCCTACCGCCCGCCTCTTGCGACACTGGATCCTACCGGCGCGCTGCCTGTGCTCACCCTGTGATACCGCCCTACCACGGTTGCCCTTTTTGAACTTTTACCTTGTATATATATTTAGTGTAGTGTACCGGTGTAAATAGCTAGTTTTAAGTTAGTTTTAAGTTAGATTTAAGATTTTTGGACGAGCCATCATTGTACATACCTCTTATAATTATAGCCCTCTTCCCTCTATCCTTATCTTTTCTTCTTCCCCCTACCTTTTAGCTCCGTAACCCTCCGTTACGTGACAACCTATGCTTTCTAATGAGTGTCAATTGTTAAATTATGTATTGTGATGGTCAATAAAATGTTTCTTTCTTTTTTTTATATAATTTAGAACTATCTTCAAGCACAGTGTGCGTGAAGTGTTTAGTAGCATAGCTGTTAGCATTTCTAGATTGATACAACACACCTACGTATTAATAAATTACTGCTTGTGCTTGTGCTTTGATGTGAACTGACACAAGACGAAAATTATGTCGAATTCCCATGTCGTTCTCGCTCTTGTATGGCGCATGTATTACTTCCTTCCTACAATTTGCATTTGTTTAACGAAGCGTGAAAGAAGCATTTGGCAGTGCCAAGCATAGATCACGGTGCCAAGGAAATGATGCCTTGACATCGCGTGTCAAGTGACAATGTCAAAACAGCTGCAGTTCCGACTTTTCATCATCATCATCATCAGCCCATTAAAGTCCCCACTGCTGGGGCACGGGCCTCCCTCAATCACATGAGGGGTAATTGCCATACTCACCACGCTTGGCAGACGGTTTGGCGAGGGTTTTGCAATAAATGCAGAGTTTTCCTTCTCTGGGTGCTGATGATCATCCCAGCAGCTTTACCTTAGTCGCCGTTTACGACACCTCGGTAAGGGTGAGGGTGGCCAATTCTACTCTGCCGAAGACCACACGGCACTTTTGCCACTTTTTCCGACTTTTGCCACGTGCCAAATAACCGTAGGCCGACTATAAGTAGAGTTAAATGTATATGGACTCTCCTTTTGCTTACCATCAGGTTGAGGCGAGTCAATATACCGTGACACTATGAAAAAATATATTACGTATTATCACAAACGTATTATAGAATCACTTACTTGACAAATGGCTTATCATTCCGCATAAGTCGAAGACCGATGAAAACAAATACTTTTTTTACAAACGTGTAAGTCTCCTCATAATCGCTCAATTTGCACACCTAAATAAAATATTAATTTAGATGATTACGATATACGGTATGAAACAATTTCCAGTTTCAATGTACAGTTATTTGTGTGGCTGACTGTACATAGGTACACACATAAAATTGCGATCAATAATTTTAATTTAAAAAATGGGTGGGTAAGTAAATAAATACGGACATCCACACATCAGTGAATACAAATCTGTTTAATTTTTTCAATCGATTCTGACAGCAGATTCATATCAAAACGTTTGGTTAAATATCTATAGAGAAAACTTGACAGATTCTAGTAACCTGATATGTGGATGTTTGTACCTACGTTAGGTTCTATGTTAACTCTGCTTGTAGGATTAGCTCTTTTAAATGGCCACATGGTTAGCTAAGTCCAACCAGCTTAGTCGAATGGCGAAAAATCTAAATATTGTTCCGTGTAATTTTCCGACTAGAGTTTTTACCATTCACATACAGGATGTTTTTTATTAACCTAAGTATTTAACTACTATTAGGCTAAAAGATCTGGCAAAAAATTATCTTTATAAAGTTTAGATCATTTGAATCTGGAACAGTGAAAAGAGTCGTTTCATTTCAGTGATACGCTTCATTTGGAACACTGACTCTCATATAGATTCAGAACAGAGAGGGACTCGATTAGAATGATGCGTCGGAAAGCCCGTTAAGTCCTGCCCTTAATCCCTCTTCGGTCGTGTCATACTAGTGTCCTATCGAAATAAGAGGGTACGGGAATAGAGAGTGCACTTGAGTCTGCGCAAATACTTGTGCACTATAATATGTCCTGCGTCGATGGCTGATTGCTCAGATTGGCCGCCATGACCAAATATAGGTTTGGAGGACATTATTATATGAAATAGTACGTTTATACAAATGGTTTCTTAACAAAAGTTGCTATAAATTGAATAAGATATCGATTGCTATTGATTATACATTACAATTTCACATCCTAGTAATACGTAATTAATTTAATTTTAAAAGTATAACTTTTAGGAATTAACACAAAGCCAAAGAAAACTTATAAGATCGTCATTTGGATTGTTATGTTACTACAGAGCGATATTTCAATATCAGCTACACCATACACGTAGCGATACTTACTCGCACACAGACGTGCAATGGAGGCCTTTAATGGCATGACGCGATATTTCGTAAATTTAAGACTTAAAATTTACTTACGTATATTTGCCTTTGAGGGCTCATAACAAAATAATGTGACGCCGTGTGGTCCCCGGCAGAGTAGAATAGGCCACCCTCACTCTTACCGAGGTGTCGTAAAAGGCGACTAAGGTAAAGCTGCTGGCATGATCATCACCACCCAGAGAAGGAAAACTCTGCATTTATATCAAAACCCTCGCCAACCCGTCTGCCAAGCGTGGTGAGTATGGCAATTACTCCTCATGTGATTGAGGGAGGCCCGTGCCCCAGTAGTGGGGACTTAAATGGGCTGATGATGATGATGAACAAAATAATACATAGCTCCTTTTGACCGTTATTTCTCAATGCTTTTTAAAAAATCTGCCAATCTATGACCTAGTTCACAAGCTTATTGTTTGCAAAAGAGGTGGATAGGGACATTGCTACACCGAGTGCTAGGAGGGCACGTGGATAGGGAGGGACAGTTACCTACATAACCGTTTACGAGACACCCTGTAAATTATTAGTCTTATTTCCTTCGCTGAATTTTAAATGAAAGCTCGATTAAACACAATTACTTTCCCCGCGGTAACATTAATTAACACAAGGTTTACCAATACAATAATGCATGGTGTTTTTAAAAAATAGCACCTTCGTTAATTGCTAGATATTACCATAACACCATTGGAGACACTTTGATTGCTTACTAGGAACAGATTTTTTTTTTAATATAGGTTTATGAAATTGTTAGGTAGGCATTTAACTACTACTATCCCTGAAAGTTCTAAGTACATCCTAAAGTTGGTTCGCTTTTTAATTTTACTAGATAGAAAGCACCCGCGGCTTAAGAGATGGTACCTACCTCTGTGGTTCAGATCAGAACGCACCTTCCATAGGGGAGGGTCGTGGTTCCAATCCAAGAATTTATTGTGATAGGTGGCAGACGTGCAGACGGATCACCTGATGGTAATCGATTGTCGCCGCCCATGGACACTTCCGACACCAGTAGAGTCAAATGTGCGTTGCCAACCATTAAATACCCCTTTACCCCGGATTGGGCGTCCGGTACCCTCACTCACGCAGCGAAACACAGGAACACATGCTGCTTCACGTCGGTTTTCTGAGAGGCCGTAGTATCACTCCGGTCGAGCCGGCCCATTCATGCCGAAACGAGGCTCTTCCATAGTCACCTCTGGATTTTCCAAATCTATGTAGTATATTGTCCACGAGAGCTCTGCTGCACAGTTTGACAGAAACTCATTTCTGTAAATCTATATGCGTTGCTTGATAAATAAATAAAGACACATACTGATGTAAGTACTTCAATGTAAGTACTTGTTGATTTTCATCGCGTTTAGCCCCGATATATGAATTTTAATATGATTTGGGCGATGGGCGACGGACAGATTCTCCAAATTCTGAATCATGGTCCAAGCGTACCCCGGGTTCCAGAGCGATAGCTTTGGATGCAACCGCGCGGGAATTTCACGCTAAGATGAGGCACTCCACATATCGTATAGTCTGCCTGTTTCACATGCCGAATTACGCCGAAATCACTGTTCGCGCGTGTTAAGCACGTTATTTAGGCAGCCGGCATTCTGATAGTCAGAGATACCTTTTCCTTTTAATGGGTAGACTAGATAATATAGGTAGATCGATAGACATGTCTGTTTGTATTGGTCTGGGTATTTTCTATGTATTATAAGTATGTATTTAAAAAAAAAGTATGCAGGTATCTAAATAATTTGTAATTCCGCTGTTAGTTTTGATATAAGTGCTTGAGTTACCTATCAATGTCAGATCAATGTGTGTTGTGAAATATTTATTTATTTATAGTTACAAAGGATCTCATAGAAATAAAAGAAAATTGTATGTTCTTCACAATATTTAATTCGTCGAAAAACATCCAGTAGGTAATTTTACAGATTATGGATTCGTCAACTACTTAGGTTCTCTGGTGGTTACTTTCGTCAACTAGGTTGTCTGGTGGTTACATTATTGAAATATTATTTAGGTACCAATAACTTATAGGGTTTTGTATCGAAAGGATTAAAAAACGCTATTACTAATGCGGTATGTATTAATATTAATACTAATACATACCACCGGGCTGTATCTCAAGAACTGTACTAAGTTGTTAGAAAAGTAAAATTTTCACAGATGACATATTTCCGTTGCCGCTAATAACGATAACTATTAAAAAAACAATATTAATGAATTTTTGGATGAGAGCTCCTCATCCAAAAATGAGACATCAAAGTTATTTAAGTTGTGTACTATCTACTACATATATTTTTTCTTAAGTAAATAACACACTTAAAAATTCATCTCGTGTTCAGGCGGGACACCTGAACCCCGCCTGAACACGAGATGAAATTTTCAAGTGTTATTTACTTAAGAATAAATTGCAAAAGATTGTTATAAAAAATATAAACTATATATTTTTTCTATCAATGCCTTATGATCCATTTCTGTTTGATTTGTTTTTTTTTATTTCAGTTCTGTTCGAAACAGATAGAAAAAACATATAGTATCTGTTTCGAACAGAACTGAAATAAAAAAGAAACAAATGAAATAGAAATGGATCATTGAAAGAAAAAATATATAGTTTATATTTTTTATAGCAATCTTGTGCAATTTTGCAATTTATTTGATTTGTTTTTTTTTATTTCAGTTCTGTTCCTATATTCTATAACAACAGGATGATTTAGGTACCTAAGTACTTAGGATGTTTCACAAAAGTGAACAACTGAAGGTGAGTAGCACACCAGACAACGAGTCCACCATTTTATTATTTTAGCTATCAGCTGACAGATAATAAAAATAGAATTTTCAGAAATAAATGCAACAACGTTATTTTAAAAAATCTCTCTAAACTTAACAAAATATGATTGTCTTGTTGTGTATACGTACTAGTTAATCTAAAGCTTAAATCATCTTTGGATCTAAATTAAAATGTCGTTTTGGTATTGACTGTGAGTCGCAGAAACCGAAACATCCACACTCATTTTATTTACATTCATATTTGAATTCGTTTGAATTTAAAAGAGGTTATTAAGTCTATAAATATGTGTTTTCAGACTTTATACTAATAACTTAAAAAAAATAATAAAAAAGTGTGTATTACAGGTTTGATTTTTCACATAACGCGACAGCAATTTTTTTAGTTTTTCTGTGAGGATAATCTGTATTAATGACACTGCCATAAAGTGAGTGTTTAACTTTGATTTCTTATTCTGAAGATTACAACATGAGTGTAGATGAATTGGTGTGTGTGTGAGACTGCACATAACTTGGTATTAAACGCTCGCGAATGTTATTAAAAACTCGCCAAGGCTCGCTCTTTATTAAAATCTCGCCAAGGCCCGCTTTTCAAAACCTCGCTAGTGTTTTGATAACCATTATTATGTGACAGTCACATAACTACGATATTCCATCACCGACCTCATTGAAGCATATAAGGATGGCGCTCTTTACGTCTGTTTTATTAAAAAATTAAAAATAACATTATAATGGATATTCATTTTAAAACACGCTTTTTGCAACTCACCGTTAGTTTCTTGAACAATAGGAAGAATATTTAAATAACGGATCAATTCTAAAAGTTCCTAACATTGATTATAAAACCGTATAATTGGGTAAAATGAAATGACATCTTTTTCAATAAGTGTAGCAGTCAATGTAGATATTTTATTCAAGAGTCATTCAATATTTTTATACGTTCTTTTAAATTAAAGCGTGCACGGAATACTTAGGTTTACCTCCTTTTTTATGGGATAGGATAGCTATGTGTATTTTTGTTTTATCCTTTGGATTATACTTAAATAAAATATATTGAAAAATAAATTTCATTAATCAATTTTTATCATCACTTTTACGTACTTGTAAGTACTCCGAATAATAAATAGCTGTACTGTGATGTGTTAACACTGCATGCATTTATGGACGTTTACAGTTAAGATAAAGTCACAAATAGTTTCTATTTAAAGTTATAGTCTATTTCACAACATCTGATATCTATGTTACACTGCTAATGAAGAAAACGTGTAAGTGAAAAATATGTTTTTTTAGTTTTCCTTGTTAAAGTATTTTAGAATTACAATGTTTGTCAAGATTAATATCACCTCCTTATCTACATCTTAGCCTATCATTACGCGAGCTCACGCCATAGGATTCAAATTCATGAAGTTAATCTATAGTCTCATCTATGTCCAGCCATATAATTATTTAGTGTACCCTTAATATTGCTTATCGTGTCCGTTGTATTTGCATCTTAGGCCCTCGTTTTGCTCACCATCAGGCTAATGCGAGCCAATATACTATGTCATTTAAAAAAAAACTCACCTTCACTACTCTGGTCGCTTACTCTGAAGCTCGTCAGTTTCGTTTGAATTTTGTGAATGAAATCATAATTTCACCTACAGGTTTTTTCCAAAAGTTAACAGTGCAAAGTATAACCGAATATGTTAGAAAGATGACTAGAAACCGCTAATATTAGGTAGAAATTGAAATTCTCATCACTTCTCTAACATATA
Organism: Marasmia exigua; assembly: GCA_019059595.1. Lineage (NCBI taxonomy): Eukaryota > Metazoa > Arthropoda > Insecta > Lepidoptera > Crambidae > Marasmia > Marasmia exigua. Next base: position 8,625,661 of record CM032484.1, on the reverse strand, counting down.
ATGGTTCATAAATCCAAAAGTCTAATAACAACAGCAAAATTGCACTTTTAAATTGCAATGACGAGGTTTTATTATTTTAAAAATCTTTTGACAGAAATAAGTTGACATGTTATAATAATTACCACGAATGAAATGTCACCAACACTTACTATTTTATAAACTTTTTTTAGATATTTTTTTATAAAAAAAACATACATAAATATTAAATATATATTGCATTGTTGTAGGCATATTTAGTTTAATCAGAATTTTGAAACACATACAGAAGACAGAGCGAGATGCATGTTATTACTTAATACGAATTACAAATATTATTAAAAACGTCAACTGTCGTGACATTAAGAATCCCATTAGTTATATTTAAAAAATAATGTCAATGTACAAAATAATGCACAATTCAAACTGTAAATATTGCACATTTTCAGCTTCATAAGCAAATGGACGTATTCATTCAAAGTGTGACAGAAAAAAATATTAATATTGTGTAACATTGAAACTAACCGACTAGCATCATAATACTTTCAGCTTTAATAACAATTAAAATAATATTGAAATAAATTATAATAATTTAATTGATTGAGGTCAATAAACTTATTAAAAATCTCTTAATTCATACTTATTACTTACGGTTTATTCCATACACTTTATTTCACAGGCCAAGAGACGAATATTCTATTTTAAAAGTAGTATAGTTGACCATAGACAAGTGCAAATAGTGACTTTTGAATAGTATTAGCTTTATTGTAACCTAGTCTAGCCTTTTAAATTGCATTTCATCTAATCACAATGAATCTTTTCCTTCATAGCGACCAAGCTTTGAAATTGTATTCCATATACTGGTTACAAATTACCACTGTCTTAATTTTTAACAATAACACATTAGGTAATAAAAGTTGTTATCGACAATAGCGAAAGCCTATGGTTTGACTAGTCAATAGTTTTAAAATAGAATTTCGTGAAGTAATACTAGATCACAGTCTATGTAAATAATACATTAATTAGAATAAACGTTTACCTAGAGTTTACAGGAAACCATGTTGACGTCGAAACGACGACAAAGATTAAAATGCTACGTAAATTTCACTTTAGTTTCATCTAAAAGTTCATTTGAAGAAACAAAATTATTGTTTCAATTCTTGTTACATTTTAGCATTATACCTTCCACGACTAAACGACCAATCGTAATAGGAACGTTTCGAAAAACGTGACGCAACGGTATTGATATTTATTGATATTGGTCTGTTTTATGCAACAAAGAGTCTCAATAATTTTGTCCAAGTCAATTGATTGAATTCCACTTTATGTCTAGCTAATACAAAAAGTTCTAATAGTAGAAATTTACAAGTAAACTCTAACAACGACGTACATAAGAAGGAAGGTCCGAGTGGACTAGTCGATCGATTTGGACGGCTTTACTCGGTCCAGCTTCTCAACTTTTTCTGTACTGTTCTGGCTGCTCCTGTAATATAAATAAAAGTGAGTTAGTAAAAAGTACTAATACCTAAATCATCATTAGGTAGTAACTAATAAGACCTTAAAACTTGCAAAAGCAGTGTCAACCAAAACTATAGGGGTCAACCATTGAACTACTTAGTAATAAACGTAATTTTTCAATTAAAAAAATCGTCCCGCAGGGCAGTATCCTCGGTCCTACTCTTTTATTAATTTTGATTAATGAACTTTGTAACTTAAATTGTCACTTATTCTTACATGCCGATTAAACTGGACTCTCTTTTACTGCTGATTTTTGGCTAGAATATCCGTCGTTTTCTTCACCTCATTTCCTCCCCTCCACGTTGCTTGACTTATAACATGTTATGAAACTTACCAGTTAAAACTTAGTCGTCACAACATATGGCAGAGGCGTCCTTTATGCTTCGTTTTGGTTTCTGTCTCGACCGTCGTGTGATTGGCCTCGGCTGTCGCCACGGTCGGTTTCTTCACTATCGCCCTCTCTTTCTCGCCGTCGCGTTGATTGCTTGGTACCGCGTAAAGGGATCTGCAACAGGCTTTGGTTTCACTTTGATTTTACAACTGTTTAGGTTATAAGTGATGTGCGGTGGTTGGAAAGATGTAAAGGTGGTATTAAATTACAAATGGCAATATTTTTTCTTACTATTGTGAAACAAGGAAAGAAGCGTACAATTTCAACATCACCCCAATCTTATTAGCGAAAATGTCAACATTGGAGGCGGTGCAAAATACAATTATTCTTGTTAAGAAGTGTTAAATGACATTTTAATGATGATATTTTGAGGATACCATGTTACTAACAAGAGATAAGTAAACATAGAAATTCTTGATGATCATTTGGAAGAAATCAACCTCAAAACTTTAGTTTCTTGGTAAACAAGATGAGGATGATTGTGTCACCAGATAATGTTTTATGTTAGAAAATTATAGCAAATATCATTGGCATTTGTAAATGAGCGGAAATAGAAAACAATAGTTTGCTTTGGCGAATTGCATTGGAATTTAAAATCTAATGCAACACGCATTAGAATGATGATTCGTTAATAAACTAAAATCTGGTCCAGTTTCCATAGATTTGGGTGAAGATTTTTGCAAATACGTGGTTGAATAAAATTACCTGGTAAGTTTGCTTCTAGCTGGTCGCGATGTAACACTGCTGCTCTTTCCTCGACGCAAGGAGTGGAAGGGCGTTTTGATGGGTTTCACCAGAGCCATACTGCTGCTCTCAGGGATGGGCTTGGAGCAATTCAGGGTCGTCACTGTTAGCTCAACGTCTTTGATCGGCTCGTTCAAAGCTGAAAGTGATTGATTTAAAGACTTAGTTCATGTTACCGATTGAAAGATGCAGAATCGTTGCTAGTTGAAACTTGGGTTGTCATCATCGTGATAACACTTTTGTAGAAGAGTAAACGTATTTGCAATTTGCAACATTAAAAAAAACAAACTATTAACTTATATTTAAATGTGTGGATTCAGATCTGGGCAATCAGCAAACGAATACTTACTTTTAAGCTATTGCAATAGAAACGTTTTGTAAGCAAGTCGCTATATGTGGCCTTCGTTGACCTTAATCAGGCCTTTGACACAGTAGAGTACTGTATGATGTTTTGCACACAATTTAGTGTTGTCCTCTTAAGGTTTTAAATAACGTTAAGTAATTTCACAACAATATGAAGAGTTCGATTATGATAGACGAAGAAAATTTACACGGTAAAAACTGACACGTTTGGGCGTCGGGCGTCACTTGCTATCTTCACGGATAGGGCGTGTCCCACATGCTTCATTTCATATTATCATTTCAACTTATGTTTAAAAATACAATAGCTTCCTTACCAGTAAACTCCTCGATAGGCTTATCAATGGTGTCATGGTCGATCCACGTGAGACCCATCTCCACCTTCTCCGCGAGGTCCTGCCAGCGCTGCCGGTTCTCCATCGTGCCGGAGTACAGCGGCTGGATCCACGGAAACGTGTCCGATAGCACTCTGTACAGCGGCAGGCAGATCATGTCGATAAAACCCACTTGCATTTGTGGGAGCTCGTCTTTTTTCTCCCTGAAAGTATGTTTTAAGGTTGTCAATGTTTTGACATCTTACCTACCTATCTTTATTCTTTTCGCATACTTTATAGGTATTAGTGAACGAGTGTAATGTCAGTTGTCTTTGTTTTCTAAAAATGAAAACAGGCTAGTGCCTGTACGTAGATATCGAACAATTCGTGACATTAAATTGAAATCAAGTGACATCTAAGTACATAAGTTAAAGTTTGAAGATATATCACTAAGTTAATAATGCTTTCCATTTTGAAGTCATTAAAAGCAGATCACCCAACGATTCCTTTTCAAAGCTAATTATTATCTTAGACACCACCAGTCTGCTGTTGGACGAAATTACGCTCTATAAGTACCGCACTGTACTATGAGTTGTGTGGTAGTTAGTAAAGGAATGGGTAAGCATATGGCTGCCTACATTCGAGAACTTTCATTTCTTGAACAGAGACAAAAAGAAAAGTCCTCGAATGTAGGCAGCCATAGCCATATTATCAGTCTCCCTCGCAATGTGCTCTGCCCACTGCGACGTCCTGGTGAAGATCGCGGGAGTCCCTTGGATGCGGGTGTTATAGGACCGATCGGTTTAGAGAACCTTGTGAAGCGGTTTATGTCCAGCTATCGGAGTAAAGCGATCTGCGCAGGATGGTTGGCAAGAGCTGGATGCGAGAAGCCATGGATAGATCACGGTGGCGAACAATTGGAGAGGCCTATGTCCAGCAGTGGACTGCGATAGGCTGATGATGATGATGATGGGAGTAAGCTGAAGTAGTGATAATATTTTTGTACCTGTCCATCATAGCGATCGGCTGTTGGTTCAGCTGGAGCTTCTCCAGGTCGCCCTGGTCGAAGAACTCGTCGGCCACCAGCTTGGCGACCTTGTGCTGCACCTCCCAGGGCTTCGCGATCGCGGACACGTCACATGCCGTCATCATCATTCCGCATAGCACTGGAAAGAAAGATGAAACTTATTTTCAATATTTATTTGTTTCTTTAAGACCTAAATCGTCCTAATAATTCCTAGACCTCATCGTCACTTTCTATCAGGTGAGATTGTGGTCAAGCGTTGATATAGAGTTCATAAAAAATGTAGTGAAACTTTGTTTGCTTATAATTTTGAAACTTATACCTATTTACTGTCGGGAGAACTCGTTAACGTTGTGAAATGCCACAAAGTGATATTTATATAAGTTTCATTGATCATCTTATCTTATCTGTTCACTTAATAGGGTTTTACAAGATTTGCCAGTGCGTTAAGAATTATCACTTCAGGTTCAGTTAATTGAAAAAAAAACGCTAAACACCAGCGTTTTTTGAGTGACTGTGACTCTCACTGACTTTGAAAGTTGATCCACATTTATCAATTATTCTCACTTGACATAGGCAAACAGAACTCTATTCAGTTAGTCCAGTATAGGAAATCATTGCTTAACTCACAAGAAGAGGCAAAACAGGGACAGCCACACATTAATCTTTACTAATCTTTAAAATTCTTCAATCAATTCTCGCCTTAATGTCAATCACGTTAAATATCAATGAAAAATTTTTACAGGATGTTGCTGTCGGTTCAATATATTTTAGAAAAAAAAAATCCCAAATTCAATTTTAAAAGTTATGATACCCACATTCCTTTTTCTCCTGGCTCTGCCAGTCGAACTCGCCGTTGTCGACCAGCTCCAGGAACTTGGACTTCTTCTTGAAGTACATCGCGAGGTCGGTCGACAGGATCGCCGTCTCCACCACTCTCATCACATCCTTGTAGTCGTCTGGTGATAATGCCTGAAAAATATTGCTTGTTTACTAATTGTTGTTAATATTTTTTTAATGTGATATATTCTTATGTTTTAGTGGGTGGAGGAACAGAGGACGGCTGAAAAAGAGATGGATGGATTGTGTGAAGAATGACATGATGCCTTTTCCCATCGGACGGTGGATGACAGACAGACAAATGACAGGGACGTATGGAAAAGGACGACATACTGCGCCGACCCCAGATAAACTGGGAAAAGGGCAGGAGGATGATGATTTTTTGAACCGTCTACTCGGTGGCAGACGAGCAGACGGTTCACCTCGCGAACGCGACACCAGTGGAATCACAAGTGCGCTGCCAACCTTTAAACCCTCTTTACCCCGGATTGGGCATCCGGTACCCTCACTCAGGCAACGAAACACAGCACAGTGCTGCTTCACGGCGGATTTCTGAGAGGCCGTGGTATCACTTCGGTCGAGCCGAAGCATCGGTTAAAAATAACCCCAACATGATGAAAAGAATTGCTGGGAAATCGTGGAGTCAAAATGCACAAGATCGTGATAAGTGGATTGATGGAGTCGAAACAGGTGGAAAAGAGAGAGTAGAATAGTTTTTCTTTTAAATGTTTAATAAAAATAAAATAAAATCACTCTAAATGCACTACTTGTACAGTCAAGGCATACTTTTTTGAATTCGATTTTTCAAACACTGCTCGGGTTTGTCGAACAATCCGAAAATTAGACAAGCGTTGTGATTAAGCCTAATCCCATTATAGTAGCGATAACTTGATTTCCTTGATGGAGGCTTTTGCCCTACAGTGGGACAGTATACATATAGGCTGATACCTGACTTGACAGACAAGGCAATGAAATTCTAACCCAAACTAAAATCCTTATAATAATAATGTCTTACCTGGAAAATATTATTAGTCTCACTATTCAAAATCATGACACACTGATCGAAATGGTGATGCTCCATCGTAGACGTCGTGTACAGTATCGCTAGGGGACTCTCCGTCTTCGTCTGGAACGCGTTGTTCGTTCCTCTATGGTCCAAGTCGTGGCATAGACAAGCCACTAGTAGTCCTAGTATTTCTAGCTCGGACATGAATCGCTCCATCTTGCCGGTCTTGAGCATAGCAAACATGGTCTGGGCCACGTTGAGGGCGTGCCTCCAGTTGTGGTATTTTACGGGGCGGTAGTTCTTTTTGACGCTGAGTATCCATCGGCATAAGACCTGGAATAGAAGGGAAGGTTTAAGTATGGATCCTAGGCTACTCTGCCTCGAACTCTCAGTAGACTACTGAGTAAGTTGGTTTGGGCTATAATTTTCAGCTTGGTATCTCATATTGTGAGCAAAACCGTTTATTTTAATAAAAGTGTCAGAGTCGACAAAAATTGCGAACGCTAGGGGCTGCAAATTCATGCAACGAGCGAATAAGAGAAACGCTGCGATAATCTGATGGTAGGAATGCGTGGAAGAAGCTCGAATACGGTATTTGACTATTTTTTTTTCATTTGTGTAATCAAAAGACCTCTCAATGATAGAAACATCGTTGAAAGAATCACTTGATTCACATTTAAACTACCTGAGATATCACAACTTTAAAATCACATTATTTTGGGCAAACCCAAAACGCTCCATACAAATGGCTACTGAGATGTGACGTCACACGACAGTATTTTGTATGCATTTCAATTGAATTTTGTATGGTAGCTATATCAAATGTTTCGTTTATGTCAATGGTTCCATTATAATAGTTGGTGTAAATTATATGGGTTATTCAATGGTTTAATTATTTTTTAATAATTTCATACTTTTAAAATGGACTTGCCCATGAATCTTTGAATGACCATAAAACCGGCTAGACGTTATATTTTTATAAGAGAATTTTTGCTATTGGCACATATTAACCTATATTTTGATAAAATATTTTTATTTTGTAAAATCTCGAGCTTAGTCAAATACCCTATTCCTTCAACAAGACATTAGGAGCGGTACGACCCAAAAAAGAGTTTTGAGTAGGTATTCCATAAATAAAATTTATAACAAGCATTTCCTATTAAATTGGAAAATTCAATTTCTTTTTTGTATTTTAACGGACAAAATATGCAAAGCCTTGTATACGTAGTATTAAATATAACGTATACAAGGCTTTGCGTATTTTTGTCCTTATAATGTAAGCAAATTTTACTTACATCATAAGGAATATGGAATTTCTCGACGAGATTGCACTGCAGGAACATACGTAGCGTAGCTCTGCACGTGTCTTCGTCAGATAAGTCAAAGTCTGGAAACAACAATACGGAACCATGAGTTTAATAAAATGATAAAACATTATTTTTTTGCAAGTTTTTGACATTAAGATACGTGCACCGTAAGAAGACCAGCGTCCAGATGTTCATAACAACTATGTAAAGCTGGTCCAAAAAGGGTTGACTTAATGTAGTAAGAGGCGAACTAACTAGGTTGGCGCAGCGACCGATAATAAGAGCCTCCATCTCGGCCTAACATCATTGGCGAGACTGAAACGCATCTACTTCGCTGGCTCGGCCACCTCGAGAGAATGGGAGAAGATCGTATCTGGGACGCCCTAATAGGCGAAGGCCAGTCAACCGACCGAGATGGAGTAAGAGAATATCAATAAATTCAACCTACGTCGATGCCAATGATCGTTTGGATGCGATAGGATGTGTAGATGTAAAGCGAAACTTTGGCACCGAAGCAACAGCTTTGGACGTAACCTGCAAGACATGCTGACATGATGATGAATGATGTAAATCTCTAAATAAATGAGAGAACTAGACTTAAAAAGATCTTACCATGGAACTGGAAGCTATACAGATTGTAAGTCTCCGCAGACGGTATGAGATCCTGACACAGCTTATTCGTGTCTTCAGTAGACGCTGTTGCATGGTACGACAGGCATTCCAACGCCACCTGTTATTTTAAAGATATATAATTTTAAAAGATACACAATTACATTTTAGTGGCCCGCTCTCACTTAGCTTTGGGACATTAGTTCCACTTTATACCAAAAGATGGCGCTACGTGTCGATTAAATCGCGCAAGCGTTTCGTATTTACGGATCATATCTCTTTATAAATAGTATAAGTATAGGAGATTTTACAATGAAAGATCACTGTTTCGAGCACGATTCGTACTATATCAAAAGTGGAAGGACCCTGAAAATTGTCCTGATGAAAAATAATGTTTTGCCCTTGAAATAGATAGAACCAAAAAGGGTGATTCATGTTTGTGGTCTTGGGGCTCAGAGAGATTATGAAAAGATTTTTAAACTTGTGTTTTTAAATAACATCACTTCATTTTTGAAGATTTAAGGGATGTGAACAATTTTTTTCTGATAGATTAAATATTTTTTTGTCCAATCAATTAAATAATTTTAGTGTCTTTGCGGATTCAACTGTGTTGAAGTTTAACCAACTAGGCAGTTAGTATATGTTATATTGTGATTACGAGTATTTGATTTAGCTATCAATTTGAAGCCCGGGGTACGCTTAGACCATGATTCTAGATTTGGGGAATCTGGTATTACAATGAATCGGCTGCAGTCTGACTGACCTTCGCAACCATTTAACAGGCGAACTAGACCAACTGAATCATGGATTATTTAATTTATACTCATATAAGTAGAATGTTAAATTTTGAAAATGGTGGTTTATCGGTCGTTTTCTCACCTTTTGTTTCGCCATCAACTTGCAAGCGTTTTCATACATCTGCGTGTTGTGGATGCCGAGCCCACAGAATATGGCAAAAGCCTCGAATATCGAGATGTCACCGTCTGTGAATTGGGAACCGTTTTCCTGGAGGAATAAAACAGAACTAGTGAGATACAAAACACTGGGAAATTTCATAAAATTTCATTTCCTTCCGCTGTATGAAAGAAGAAATACTTCTGACCTTTCATATCTTTTGAGCATAGCAAGCGGTAAAATAGACTGTCCAGAGCTTCTTGAACTTATAGGGCTGCGCACTAACTCGAAGTCTTTCAGAAACCCCAGCTTGCTCTTTTTACCGCACGCAAAGACTAATTATAGGCGGAACGCATTTTCCATTAGAACATGTCAACTATTTAATAATTTGGTAAAAGTAAATGTCGACATTGACTTGTTCAACACTTCAGTTTCGAAATTGAAACGTGTACTGAATGATAACTTTTTGTCAAATGTTATTTAATTTCTTTTTTCCTGATAATGTCAGATGACTTGATCAATTTCAATGTTTCTTCTTCTGGGAGTGGCAAATACGTTGTTCGTTTTGTTTGTAATTTAGTAACTTTTTGTTTTTTTCTTTCTTAACATTAGGTACCCACTTGAATTTCTGTTAAACAACTTAGTGATTATCAGTGGAAACTTGTAATTGGCCCTCAACGCTTTTTTTTCTGTGACTGTATCCCTAAATCTAGCTGTAAGTTTTCCAAAAACTTGTAAAATAAAAATAAAATAGAAATAAATAAATAAAATATAAGGCGATGAAAAGAGCGAATAACTTGTGTGCAACGTCACAAATTGTTTTCTCTCTATATACCGTGTGAGCTGCTCTAAGCCCCAAGGCAAAGTGATGGGACTTCCGCCTTAACGTGCCTTCAGAAGCACAGCAAATCTCATGTGGCATAGAAATATAATTGAAAATTTCTGAAAAAATGTTTCTTTCTTTCACTCTAGAAAAATTGCTACAAGCAATATGTCTGCCTTATTGCATCTATCCTTCTCATGTTCATCAAAAGGCAGTTTGAGAAAACCTCGAATACTTTCACTTACCTTATTGATAAGCTGTGCCACGCCAATAACGTCCTTATTCGCATTGACAATAGGCATACACAGCATGGTCCTGACTCCGGCCGCATCATCAGAGCTGGGATCCGATATCGTCATCTTGTTCTCTTTCCTCCACTCGTCAAGGTCCGAGATGTTCAGGCTCTTGTTGGATTGGGCCACCTGGGTAGGAGTTTGTGCGTTTTTATTTTTGTATTTACTTCTTAATAGTTATAGTGACTTGATTGATATTCAGGCCGACTCATTTGCAACACTTGGGCATTGCATTTTGTGTAAGACATGGCTCTCAATGTAAATAAAGAGTAACTAGTTATATGTACCTATTTTTTTCTTTCTTTTGCATGCGGTGTTTACCTTAAAATAATCATATTGTTCCGCTTAGTTAGTTAGATAGTCATGGTGTTAGTTAGTTAGTTTTATTGTATACAAACGCTGTTTAACCGCTGGATTGGGGAATTTCAGCGGACTGTGGTGGCCTAGTGTGTGGCCGTCTGAATATTAATAAACTTTAAGTTGTTATAAGCTAAGTTAAAGCATAACTTTTAATTAAGATAGTTAAGTAGGTATATAAGTAATGCTATGTCCACGAGAGCTCTGCCGACAAACTATTGCACAGTTTGGCAGAATCACATTTTTGTAAATGTATATGCGTTGCTTGATAAATCAATAAAAAAAAACCTGAATAAAAAATAAATACATTTGAGCTTAAATTTCGTTTCAAAAATCGAACCTTACTACGTTTGCAAACAATTGTTTAAACGTCCACAAAAATTGGAGAAGCGAGCGATGTACTTTTATTTTAAAGTTAGTAGGTTTTATTTTCATATGCAGGCTGTGGCGTTTCAGTTCAAAACAAAGATTTGGGAGACCTCTTGACTGCTCTAAGATCTTACAGCAAAATAAAGGAGAGTAGCGCTCCAGCACGCGTTCTGCACCGAGTATACGAATTATGAGTTTAAGCTTCGATAGTATGATCGAAGAGTTTAAGAGTTAATCAACATTTTGAGCAGTAGTTAAATGTTTCAGTTTCAGACAGTCGTGGATTAAAAAATATGTGATTTAGAGTTATATAACAGATTTACTTAGTAGCCTAAAAGTGTGTCCAAACAGAGCGCAAGATACACAGAAGTCATGGGCCGCATTTGCGTGACGGGGATTGCCGCGGACTATTATACTTATAGATCTTCGTAGGCGCTGCACACTGCAGCCCTCCAACCATAACGCGGCTGCCGCGGTTGATATTTAATACAAACCTTTACGCTACAAAAGTTGGCAGACGAGCAGACGGATCGGATGGTAAGCGATTGCCGCCGCCCATAGACAACCGCGACACTAGTGGAGTCACAAGTGCTCTGCTAACCTTTAGACCCCCATTTGCACCGGATTGGGCCTCTAGTACCCTCGCTCATGCAGCGAAACACAACGCAGTTTTCTGTGAGTCCGTGGTATCTCCTCGGCCGTGGTAACAGGAAATTGCTTTAAAATTGCCTTTTATTCTTACCTTTAAGGCGATAGAAGCCAACGTGGACCGGTAGTCATGCCTCGGAGTGAGGGTGGTTCTGGACTGCTGGGCCCCGAGTTCAAAGAGCGTGTGGAACCTCGTGGGAGCTGGAGGGGGCAGCGCAGGTGTCGTGGTGGAAGGACGTCCTCCTGGCCTCTGTACGATCCTTTCTAAGTGACTCTGTGGAGAGAAGGAGGTACACATTGAGCGATTTGAGTTTTACACTTGGTTTTGCAATTGTAAGCAATTTGGTTTTGATATGCATTTTGTGTTTCTTTTATAGTAGAGACAACACAACACATTAGCGATCTCTCTGATTTCGCGGAGTTTCATGAGCGGCCTTGATTACTTTCCATCCGGTGATTCGCTTGCTCGTTTGTCGCCTCTAGCACAAAGAAAAAGAGAGAGCATCCTGAAATTTTAAAAGCCGAAGTGAAAAGTTCTGGATAAGCTCACTCCACTGTTGGTTTCTTTTAAACGCTAAGAATAAGTCCATCAACAATTAGAGAAAAGCCAAAGGGTGGGAAAAATACCTAAAAAATGATGTTTTCACTGAAACTTTGGCCTAGGTCTCTTTAAGGCTTGTCTGAGGATTTCCTTGATCAATTGTATTCTATCATAGACCTTATTTCCTAAATACTAGATGTGATGTGACTACATCGTCTTGACCTCTTCTTCTTTAGCCTATTTCAACTACTTGAGTGTAGGCCTCCTTCAGCATGTTCCGTTCTTTTCGGCATTGAGTTTTTTGCATCCAGTTCGACCCAGCAACCGTCTTCTTTCCAGCTCATCTGAAGACTTCCTTGAGGGCATATATTTCTTGGCTTTTAATCAAGAAGACGCTTGCACCTAGACTACTATAAGACTTCTACCATAGTGGATAAAATGAACAGCTGAACTGCGCCAAACTCAATAAAAGTGACATAATTATCATTATCATCATCTCGATGGATGGCGGTCTAATACTGTGCGTTTCTCCCGGAACTTTCTACCACGTACCTCAGTTCTGTGGAACGGTTTGGCTGCAGGAGTATTTCCGGACGGCTACGACTTAGGGATCTTCAAGAGAAGAGCGTACTCTTTTTTAAAAAAAAAGGCCGGCAACACATTAGCGATCTCTCTGATTTCGCAGATGTTCATGGGCGGCGATGATTACTTTCCATCAGGTGACTCGCTTGCTCGTTTGTCGGCCTCTAGCATAAAAAAAATAATAATTAAAGAGTAAGTTTTAGGTTTTTGTTTTGGGCAATAGGCTAACGCTTGACTACAATCGCACCTGATGGAAAGCGACGATGAGGTCTAGGGTGATACGTTTTAGGATACTCAGAACGCCGGCATCAACAAGGGGAAACAGAACTCCGGCAACCAATATACTTACTGCCTAGCACGTAGGTCAATCCACTTTTTGATATATGTATAAAATATGTATATTTCCACAATTCTCAATTTCATTTGTTAAATTACTTTGCACTGCCTTCCCTTATTACGAATATGATATTTCTTCCCTCTACCCAATTTTCTTCTGGAAGAAATCGCTACAAGCGATAAGACCGCCTTATTGTACTGTCTGTTCCTGTTGTTGTATCATGCTTGTGTTTTATTTTTGTGAAATAAAGAATATCTATCTATTTATCTATATACGCCCTAGGCAATGAGTCGACTTTATGTATTTATTTTTTGTTTCACTCACCGATTCACAATGATCCGTGTCCAAAATGAAGACGGCACATCTGTCACACTTCAACAACTCTCTCGCTTCAGTCATAATCTTCGTCACCAAGCATTCCAAGTTGCTCTGCTCCTCAAATATACTCCTGGCCAACGCTAGGAGGATCTGGTTCCTCTTGTACTCTAGGATGGAAGACTCGAAGAGCTGGGCGTTCTGGATACCGATGCCGCAGAAGGTGAGGTAGCGTCTGAAGACTTCCACGTCTCGGGCGGAGAATTCTTTGGAGCCTGGAATAAGCAGTAAAGAAAGAAAGGTGAAACGAGGTTTTTATGGTTGGCAACGCACTTGTGATTCCGTTAGGGGCGTCCATGGGCCTCCAGGTGCTGGTAGCGAAGGTCGGCCTGGAAGGCCTTCGCTGCCTTCTGCGAGCACGTCATGGTAGCGAAGGAGGCGGCGGAGCGCGAGTGAGAGCGAGATCCCCTCGCTAGCGCGCTCCGAAGGATGAGGAGGGCGAGGAGACGCCGGGCAAATGCGGGTCTCCCCCCTCGCCGCGGAGGGGTACGGGGGTCTCCCCTCTCTGCGTGGTACGGGGGCACCAGCACCAGCATTGCAGAGGCTCCCCTATAGGGACGGCTCAGTTCTCCTGGCTGTCCCGATTCCCTCTCCCGGCACGTCCGGGGGAGGAACCGTCTAGTCCGCCGTATATGGGCGATTAGGGAGAATCGCAGGGGGTTTAATGGATATGCCTTTGCTTGGCTTCTCTTTGGGAGAAGCCCCTGGCCAAAGGAGAGCCCCATATAACCCAGCCGCCCCCCGGTGGTCTGGTATCCAGTCGGCTCATGTCTTGAGCCGGCGGCATTCCCCCCTGCGAAACAAAAAAAAGGGGTGTCCATGGGCGGCGGCACTCGATTACCATCGGGTGATCCATCTACTCGTCTGCTACTAATTACCTTAAAAAATCCTAAAAAAAAAGTAATAGTCAGACTATTAACTGATGGCACTTTTCTCAAATTATCTTATAAGAATATATTCCTATTTCAGGCACTTCCTATTTCTGCCACACCATCAAGAAATGGAACTGGTTGCTGGCGCATGTATTTCCTCCTTCCTACAATACGGATTCCTTCAAACGAAGCGTGAAGAAGTATCTCGCGGCCCAGTATTGCAGTCCCAACGGAGGTGATGCCTGAATTGAAATTGCTACGTGGACTCTTCTCTTGCTTACCATCAGGCTGAGGAGAGCCAATATACTGCGTCACTACAAAAAAAATCTTACCATCAGTTTTGTTGATAATTTGCGCTACACCAACAACCTCCCCCTCATAGTTACAAATCGGCATACACAGGATCAGCTCGGTCTTGTAGCCTGTTCGCGCGTCTATTTCACTATTAAACCTGGAAACAAACAGAACAACAAATTTAAAATCCAAACAACATCACAAATCGACCTGATCCAAAAAGAAATCAAATTTCCGATATTCGACCTTATCCCAAAGTAAATACGCATCTGCATTCCTTTTGGTGATCACGTCTACAGACGGCGGTGAGGTATCTCGCTAGCTTATTTGCCTCGATAAGTAAAGATAGTCTAAAAAAGTATAACAAAAGAATCACCACAACCAAAGAAAGGCAGTTTCAACTAAATGCGCCATCAAACCATTCTAACAGGAAAACGCATTTAAAGTTGTTAAAATAATAAAATATTATTATAAACCGTGCTTTTTTACTCCCTTATCGAGGGCATTATACTGATGATAACAAACATTTGCCCCCAAGGAAAATAAGGTTTAATCCAAATGCCCTCGATAAGAGAGTAAGACGGTTAAAAAGCACGGTGTATATTCCAGAAATTGTTCAATATCCTTGCTTCTAAACTACGATTAAAGATGAGATAACGTAAAACAAAATGAAATGAATGTTTGCCTTCAATATTGTTCTCGATCCCAAAAGTTGTGTAACAACTTCGAATACTAAAGATTGGATGAATCAACACTTTGTTGATTCATCCAATCTTTAGATTGGACGAACCTACTCACAGCCGAAAACGATCAAGACTTTTGATTTTCCATTTACCAAAAGCACTCTCAGTGTGTAATTCCCGGTTCGTTCAAAACTCTCACTTCTGAGCCCGGGATACACACAGAACATGAATCAGGATACCAACTGAATCATGGTTACGTTTCGGAAACCATCCGAAATATGCAGGTTTCTTCACGATGTTTTCCATCACCGGCGAGCTAGTCGTTGAAGTGCGAAGGTATTTATAATAATATCATCCAATCGATTACAGCTACGGCGGCCAATCTCAACGATCAGCCACGTACGCAAGATATATTATAGTGCTCAAGTGTGGGCGCAAACACAAGTGCACTCTCTATTCCCTTACCCTCATTTTCCGATAGGACACTACTGTGACAACCAGAGAGTGATTGGGCGCAGGACCAACGGCTTAACGTGCTATCTGAGGCACGGGGGTACAAGACCGCCAACTTCCAGACTACGGGCTGCCACTAAGAATTTCTTACCGAAAACTTAGGTACTAAGTTTGGCTCGACCGGGGATCGAACCCGGGACCTCTTGCGCAGCCGTCGCTTTAAAGTGTGACCCACTAACCACTGCGCCACCGAGGCAGTCTATTACAGAGGATAATTATATTATTTTAGATGAAGGTATTTACACGATTAGCTCGGCAGCATTTCATTTACCAAAGGCATTTGTGATCAAACATCGAACCAATTTCGTCAAGTACAATCTATCACGCCAGTGCCATGTAGCAACAAACGTCTATGGAACATAAACATGTGTACACAGCAGTGCATCACAAATAGAGTCCCCGTACACGTGTATGCGAGCGAACACGTCTCGATCGCATCACACGCTGCGCGGTATACTTGCAATACAGTGTACCTAGTTCTACAGCGAGTGGTTCCAATGTAGCAGTTCACTCTATGACACGTCTTGTAAGTTGTGCCGTAGTCTGAGGGGAACAATACATTGTACTTGGCAGTGCATTACAAATAGAGTGCGGAACACGTGTTTGCGAGCGAACACGCCTCGATCGCATCACACGCAGTGCGGTACAATTGCTATACACTGGTTCCAATGTAACAGTTCACTCAAACTATTACACATCTCCTAGGGGCTTTATTTAAACCAGACGTTACGACTGAATCGGAGTTTCCCTCCCTTTCACACGCGCCGGGTGTCTCCTTTGTTGAATACGACAGGTATACCAAGTTACGGGACGGCTTCGATTTAAGCCACCTAAGATGTGCCATGTGAGATGTGTCTGAGAGGAACAAACACCTTATGGACCTTAACATATGTTCATAGCAGTACAAATCTTAAATATGCACGAACGGCGATAAATGGTACTGTATCAATCAATCATCTACTTAGCTCTAATCAGTAGCCCTTTACCATCGTCATCTCACTCTATTCATACCATCAGTGATTCACTCTTATAACTCAGTATTTCAGTTGAACAACTAATTTAAGTGAGCTAAAAGTATTGCTGAACTAGATGAGTAAAATAAAGTAAATTAATACAACATCTCATACATTGATCTGATTCTGAACTAAGTAGCTTAAGGCGACGGGTAGCCCTAACTAGCGACACCATTCGTTTTTAATTGTTAGCTACTAAATCGGATCTATTTAAAACAAGTTCGAGGTTACAACCTCTCGGCAAAAACTTATACTATTTATTAAATAACCGTGCACAATTGTGGCGAAAAATTGATTACTGCCAAAAGCGGCCACTTTTAGCGTGAATACATTTTTCGCGTACAAATGTTGGGTCCGCAGTTGTGCATGGTTATTTAATAAATATTATAAGTGTTTGCCTAGAGGTTGTAACCCCGAAATTGTTTAAAATAGATCCGGTTTAGTAGCTAAAAATTAAAATCGATTGGCGTCGCTAGTGTGCCCTACCCGTCACCTTAAGCAATTATGTTACGGATATCAGATAACAGACGAATTACACATTTATACTTATTACACCCAGACACTGAACAAATACAAATGTTCATCACATGAAGAGAAGAGTAATACAGTTTTTTTTATTAATAAACCTGCATCACTCTACAGTTGAGTGAACTACTTTGCACAAGCCTGTTTTGCAGCCAAGTGTAATATTAAGCTGGAAAATGGGACGGTATTGCAGCGTCATCTAATATTGGTGAATTTTTCGCAAGTAATGATTTGTGATACGTGGTTGTGAATTTGTAAAGTTGTTTGATGTTGATTTATTAAGCTTGTATTTTTTACGGTATTTTAGCAATTAAGGTACCTATTTATTGATTTATTAGCAAAACGTATGAGTATAGGTAACAACATAGCTATGAGAACATATTTCGACCGTGGGAGAGCCTCGCTTCAGCATGAATAGGCGGGGTCGACCGGAGAGATACCGCGGCCTCACAGAAAACCGGCGTAAAGCAGCACTGTGCTGTGTTTCGCTGCGTATACGGGAGGAATGGGGGTTTAAGGTTTGGCAGCGCACTTGTGACTCCATTGGCGTCACGGGTGTCCATTGGCGGCGGCAATCACTTACCATCAGGTGATTCGTCTGCTCGTCTGCCAACTATCACATAAAAAAATGTTTACGAGAAGATCGCCATTTACTCTTTTTAATCGCCAATAATTTTAATACAATGTTATTATTACTATATAAGTTAACAGAAGAATTACTAATCAACACCCACGAGTGCGAGTATAGACGCAAATAGTGTGCGAGCGAGAAGTGAATAGATGATCTTTATCCGCACAGGTTGTACTTTAATCCGACTACCGATTGCTACTACTTTCATAAGCTGTAGATTCCCTTATTTGGGTCATCAGAGCGAGTGAACCGCAGACTAATTTATTAGTCTGCAGCCAGTATTAGGTACTCTTTCGTTACTTCGTTAAGTTTTCTCTTGAATACACATCCATACTCTAGAGTTTTTCATGAATCTATACTAATATTATACATGGTGAAGTGTCGTTCACCGGAGCGAACTAACGTGATTTTTTAAGTGGAGATAATTGAAGGGACTGCTACTTTGTGGCAAACCGAATTCCACGCGAGCGAAGCTGCGGAGGATCGTAGTGCCTATATAATTTTTCAAGCCACTCTCAATTTTGATATATCTGCTACTTATACCAATAGATGGCGCTAGGAGTCGATTACATCGCGCCAGCGTTTTGTATTTTCGGATTACCTATAAGTAGGAATAAATGTAGTTATAGAAATAAACACTGTAGATATCCATTACAAATAGACCTGGCAAAATAGTATCTTTCAAAAGATTGGAAAATTGCATCTGGATCAGTGCAGAGATGCGCAACAATGAGACGCTTCATTTGGAACGTCCATTCTCAGATAGATCCGTGAATCATTCGGACCATTCGGATCATTTGGTTTACTCAGATCATTCAGCTCATTCGGATCATTCGGCTCATCGAAACATTACGCTCATTCATTCATTGACGACCCGTTTGGAACAGTGGTAGTGAACGCTGCCTTTGGTCCAAGGGTTGCGGGTTCGAACATTTGTGTGTATGAATATGTCTGTTTGTATTGGTCTGGGTGTTTGTATGTTTTATAAGTATGTATTTACAAAAGAAAAGTATTATATATACATATATATTTGTAATCTCGCTGTTGATTCTGATATCCGTAACACAGGTGCTTGAGCTACCTATCTCTGAGTCAGATCAATGTATGTGATGTTGTGAAATATTTATTTATTTATTTATTCGGATCATTGGGCACATCGGATCATTCAGCTCAATCGGATCATTCGGTTCACTCGAACTCGAGATGCATTTAAGTCGATTTATACATTCGGAGCGAACATTAGAGATTCGGAACAGTGTATCATTTGGCTGAGTCGGATCACTGAGTCGTTTCAGTAAAGAGTTACACACGTCTAATTACAAAACTTACATAACAGAAGCTTTCTTGACCAAACAACTGTGTCCTGCTAAAAGTAGGTGAAAGAATTTATCTAGATTAGTGTATGTTTACCAACATTGCCTTGTTCTGGTTTTGCCCTACATAGCCCTGGCAGATGTTATATGTTGGTCCCCGGCAGAGTAGAATAGACCACCCTCACTCTTACCGAGGTGTCGTAAAAGGCGACTAAGGTAAAGCTGCTGGTATGATCATCAGCACCCAGAGAAGGAAAACTCTGCGTTTATATCAAAACCCTCGCCAACCCGTCTGCCAAGCGTGGTGAGTATGGCAATTACCCCTCATGTGATTGAGGGAGGCCCGTGCCCCAGCAGTGGGGACTTAAATGGGCTGACGATGATATATGTTTGTTCAGTGTCTTGGTTTTTTAACGCTTCAATCAAGACGCTTCTAACGACATCTCATTTGTTCAAATATGATAACTAATTTAGAAGTTATGAGGGAACAAATGAACAGCACAACCATACATACATACAGGTCAAAATCATAACCCTCCTTTTTGCTTCGCTGTAGTCGGGTAAAAAACCTAGCAAAAACAAACTTAATATAAATCACGCTAAACGTAGCAAACCACTTACCTAGGATCAGCGTAAGCGTTCCTTATATTGATGGGGTGCTTAGTCTGAGCCGCCAACCCGGCCACGCCTACGCCGAATGGGATCCGGATTTCTTGCGTACGCGCCGTTTGCAGCGCTTCCTTCAGCTCTGAAAATGAAAACAAATGGCCATGTTTTATGATATTGGAAATTGGGAAAATGGGCGAGTTTGCTTTCAGAGTTTGTAGCTCCGGCTTCCATCTTTACGCGTAGGAGATCGATTAGAGTGGGATTGGGACAGATGTAAGTTGCAATAAAGACACATTTCTAAAAATATGATTCTACATATGACTTCTAACACATTTTAACTTATTAATGCGGATGTAAGCTTGCTACACAGCATAACGGTGGTAGCTAAGTGGATAAGAACGCACCTTTCTACGATGATAAGCTATTGCCGCCGCTTATGGACACCCGCGACACCATTAGAGTCACAAGTGCGCAGCCAACCCTTAAAGCACGGCGTGAAGCACCACTATGCTGTGTTTCGCTGCGTGAGTGAGGGTACCGGAGGCCCGATCCGGGGGAAGAGGGGTTTAAAAGTTGGTAGCGCATTTGTGACTCTACTGGTGTCGCGGGTGTCCATGGGCGGCGGCAATCGCTTACCATCACCCCTGCCGTCTGTTTGTCTGCCACCTATGACATACAAAAAACCGGCCAAGTGCGAGTCGGGCTCGCGCACAAAGGGTTCCGTAGCAGCAAAGTCCAAAATTACAGTTAAATCAACCTATCTCAAAAACTATAAGAGATACTTTGATCAAACCAAAAATCGTTGAAAGAGTTAATTAGCATGCATCACCTCTATTTTTTTTAGAATTTTATACCCCGTAGTTATAAAAATAGAGGGGGGGGGACATACTTTTTACGACTTTGAGAGCTGATATCTCAAAAACCGTTCACTTTAAGAAAAATGTTTTTTAGAAAACTTTATATCATTTTAAAAGACCTTTCCATTGATACCCCACACGGGTATGTACATCGAAAAAAAAAATTTCATCCCTCAGTTACATGTATGGGGGGCCTCACCCCCAATTCTTTTTTTTACTATTTAGTGTCATATTTTTGTAGCGGTTCATACAACACATATTCCCATCAAATTTCATCACTGTAGTACTTATAGTTTCCGAGTAAATCGGCTGTGACAGACGGACAGACGGACAGACGGACAGACGGACATGACGAAACTATAAGGGTTCCGTTTTTGCCATTTTGGCTACGGAACCCTAAAAACCCCTTTACCTGAATTGGAAATTAGAAAAGGGGGGTTAAGGTTGGCAACGTAATCCAATTTAATTGGATTATTCAAATCTAAGTGCGTATTTCTAGTATTAGCTTGGAGGTGACCCTCACCTCCAAGCATTGCAAACATTGTGAGGAAACCTGCAAGTTTCGGATAGTTTCTGAAACGTGTAACCATGATTCAGTTGGTCTGGATCCCCTGTCAAAAGAGTTGCGAAGGTCTGACTGCAGTCTGCTGTAATTATCAGACTCTCCAAATCTTGAATCATGGTCTAGGCGTACCCCGGGCTCCAAAGCAACAGCTTTAGGTGCAATTGGGAATAACTCACTAAGATAAGGAGGAGGATAGCTTGCTACACGTAATAGATAGGACGCCAGTTGCCTGCATCACGCAGGTATTAAACAGGCTCATCATCATCATCATCGTTTTAGCCAATATATAATCACTGCTGGACATAGGGCCCCCAACGATCTTAACACAGTTCGGTCCTGTGCCGCCCGCATCCAAATGATTCCCGCGATCTTCACCAGATCGTCGGTGCACCTTGTGGGGTGTCTGCGGCTTCGACCTCCTATACGCGGCCTCCACTCGAGGACCTTTCTGCCTTCTTTTCTCGAGATTCAGGTACTTATTAGTAAATAGTATAGAAAAAGATATTAGTTTAGTGACTTCATTCATACTTGGAGATTAGATCTATCCAATAACGCAATTCTTTCTACCATCAGGCGCAAATCAGAACTCTTGGTCCTTCCAAATAAAAAGGTACCTTTTTCCGCCACTAAAATAAAACGAAATTGCTAAAATGATTCAATGGCTATTGGGAATTCGGTTATAGGTTTTGCTCGGTGAACATCGCGGTAATAACCACCGCCCGGGGCGATTGCGAGCGAATCGGGGCGTTGAGCAAATTTATTTCTGACAAGCGTGGCGAGAGGCAAAGTAAGGAAGATATTTCACAACATCACATACATTGATCTGACTCCGAGGAAGGAGCACCTGTGTTACGGATATCAGAATCAACAGCGGGATTATAAATATATACATTTAATACTTTTCTTTTGTAAATACTACCTACCTGTTATTTGTATGAGAAAGCAATAAACTTATTTTTATTTTATATGACTGACCGGATGGCGCAATTGGTAGTGACCCTGCCTCGTACGCCAAAGGTCGTGGGTTCGATCCCCACCCTGGACAAATATTCATGCGATGAACACTTGTGTTTGTTCGGTGTCTGGGTGTAATATATGTATTTGAAGTATATATTTGTGTTCATCTGTTGTCTGATATCTATAACACAAGTGTTTCAGCTACTTACTACGGAATCAGGTCAACGTATGAGATGTAATGTGAATTATTATGAATTATTATTATTTTTATTAATTCATTTATTTAAAATACGTACTTATAATACCTAGAAAACACCCAGACCAATACCAACAGATATGTGCGGGGATCATTGGCGGGGATCAAACCCGCAACCCCTGTACCAGAGGCAAAGTTCACTACCATTGATCCAAAGGGGTCGTCAAAAAAAAAAAGGAAAAGGATTAAAAAAGTTTATTTACTTGTTTTTGAATTAATTTCGGTACCGTGTATAGTATGTACAGTAAATCTGTGAATAATAAAGTATCAGCTTATATACTTACTGTCACTGCAGGGCAAAGGCTTCCATAATAGAAATCATGTTCATCGCTATTATGATGATCACGACGCTTGAATTGGTG
The DNA here is from genome assembly GCA_019059595.1 of Marasmia exigua. Lineage (NCBI taxonomy): Eukaryota > Metazoa > Arthropoda > Insecta > Lepidoptera > Crambidae > Marasmia > Marasmia exigua. The sequence goes on along the minus strand of CM032484.1, from coordinate 8,602,903 downwards.
ATCACAAACCCGAGTTATGTTCGAAGAATTCGCAACATACTTTTTGCTCGACTCGGCTATCGAATTCATGGGGCCTAATTTAAAGCAGACGTTACGACCGAATCGAAGTTTCCTTCTCTTTCACAAGTGCTGTGTGTCTCCTTTGTTTGGACGCGACAGGTATATTCTCGTTCGTTACGGAACGACTTCAAAATAAGACACCAGGACCCCGAGACCACTAGCCCAATAAGGCGTCGTTTAATTCACAACACGTGGCGAGAGTGGAAAAGGATTGAAGAAGTGATTAAGAAAGTATTTACTTGTTTTTTTACCACCAATAGGCTTGTGTCCTATTTTTTTTCCATCGTTGGTAATATAAGAACCCCTTAAAAGTGAAAACATCTGTGAAAGAACGGATATTTTAGCTTCGAGATAGGACAATTTGAAAATCACTTAAAATAGACTTGCCCAAAACGGTCCATACAAACAGCGACGCGAGGCATGACGCCAGCCCTCACTGTTTTGTGCGCATCACGAGAAAGCTTTGTTCGATAGCTATATGAGCTATAAATTGAGTAAGATATCGATTGCTATATAAATATTACGTAAATTTAAGACTAAAAATTTAGTTGCCTATCTTTACCTTTTAGGGCTCATAACAAAAATAATACATAAGGTATCAAGCTGAAATTTTGTACATAGCTCCTTTTGACCGTTATTTCTGAATGCTATTTTTAAAATCTGCCAATCTCTGACCTAGTACACAAGCCATCTGTACCAAAATTCATTATTTTGGAGCCGTAAATAGTACAGAATATGTCATTGAACTTCCCAGCAAATTTCGGCTACAGCGACCACTTTGTTTAATAGGTACTGTATTTCCGCGTTGTAATCGAATAACCCAAAGACCTTGAATAACCAGACATTTGGCCACAATCGAATCTGATGGTAAGTAAAGATAAAGATAAAAAAATCTTTATTCAATTTAGGTCCATACAGAACACTTATGAATGTCAAAATAGGTACATATATTATCATCTACCGCCGATTCGGAATGTCGATTTCTATTGAGAAGACACCAGCAAAAAACTGTTTTCAAATATTGATTATGTTACAGAGTTTCAATTGAGAGCTTTTTTTTGAGGCTCGGGTAGATTTCTGTCTGTACACCTTTTCACTCTCTTATAATCGTTCTGAGAACACTTCAACCGGCAGAGACTTCTATTCCTTCTATAAGATAAGATAATAAAAAAAATATTGACCACAACACATTATACATAGAACAAAACAGAGCCAACAAGGTACAGAGACAGAGAGTTGCAGCCAACAAGGCTCAGCCTCAGCATATGCTGGAACTGCAGACAACAGCTGCAGCGCTGGTGTTCAGGCTGGACCTTGGGTGACTCCTTTGCATTGAAAAAAATAATACTAAAGATTGACATTTATGTATATTACATATTCTTAGTAAGATTACTATCACTAGATTGGAAGTAGCCCAGAGGGCAGTAGAGAGAAAGCTGGTAGGAGTGACACTAATGGACCGCAAAACAAACAAATGGCTTCGAGAGCAAATCAAAGTCGCAGATGTAACAGAAAGAGTGGCGCACTTAAAGTGGAGGTGGGCAAGACATGTCGCCCACAATGAGGCATCATGGTGTAAGCGTCTTCTCGAGTGAAAGCCGTGGGGAAATAAACGCCCTCAAGGAAGACCTCAGATGCGCTGGAGGGACGACGTCAAAGGAGTGGCTGGCTCAATCTGGATGCAAAAAGCGCAATGCCGGAAGGAATGGAAAATGCTGAAGGCCTACACTAAAACAGTTGAAACAGGCTAAAGAAGAAGAAGAAGAAATTCTGTAGCCAGACGCAACAGCAATTGACTGTGTAATTATATAGGTATTCTCTAACTTATCACCTAAATGTGTGCATGCGATTATGATCCTTAACGTAAGAAATACTTTTTGACCACGACCGTACTGTTGACTTCTGAATTTTTTTTTATTATATAGGAGGCAGACGAGCCGACGGATCACCTGATGGTAAGCGATTGCCACCGCCCATGGACACCTGCAACATTAGTAGTGTCACAAGTGCGCTGCTTACCTTTTAACCCCCCTTCCCCTGGATCGGGCCTCCGGTACCCTCACTCACGCAGCGAAAGCGCATACACTGTTCACGCCGGTTTTCTGCAAGGACGTGGTATTACTCCGGTCAAGCCGGCCCATTCATGCCGAAGCGTGGCTCTTCCACTGTTAATGTAAATGTAAATGTACACGATCTTATTTGTGTACAGTCACGTGCACTAATAAGTATAAAACACATTCAAATATGAACCTTATTGTACCTTAACAGTCGAGGTATTTGCATTCATTGCAGGCGACTTTAGATATTATACGTAAAAGCTTTGTTGGTTGACTGCAGTTCTAGTCAGAATATTTGATAAGATCCTTCGAGCTATTTTCCTTGACATATTATTCTTCGTCTTTGTTGCTAGCGTGGGGGGAGGGGGGGAGTGGGTTGTGGGTGCTTGCATCACAAAATTAGGTTTACATGCCACGTACATAGAGTAAGTGGAGGCAACTTGACACATCACTTTGTATCTAATATCTTCTTTAAAAGGTAGGAAAGATTGCAACTTGAGATCTTGTACCCGACTATGGCAAAATCGAAAAGAAATTACATTTTACATTTTTACTGTTGTCACTTTTTTTTCTTTGGAATTATTGTGATCTAGATAATAAAAACATTAGTTGATATATTTTATAGCAATTTTTTTCAATTTTTTCTGTAGTAAATAACACATTTAAAAATTTCATCTCGTGTTCAGGCCTGAATGCTAGCAGAATGAGAATAAAGACATTCTTGCTTATTATGATCACTATTTATTTTACACTAGTTTTACATTAATATTCTGTTTTACTACTCGGTACAGTTGGTGATAAACCTCTAATTACAAAACGAAGTTTAACTTTCCTTAGTATATCAACTATAACACCTAAGTTAAACCACCCGGATCCCTAGTTTAAAATGAGTACTAAAATAATAACCTCAAATTATCAATTTAGTAATAATGACAGTTTTTCCCTGTGACAGTTCATTCTGTTTCACAATAAAGTTAATTGTGAGAAAAGTAAATTTATTTTTAGGATTTAATCCCAAAGGTATAAGCAATTCCTATTCATTATTACTTGGAAACCATACTTAACTCAATATTTTATTTATTGTTGCTTAAAAACATTTCTGAAATATTTTGACTTCAGACAACAAAACAAGTTTAATTAAAATGAAATCACTGAACGAATGATTGAATGATTTGATCAATTTGACACTATCCTGCGATACTAATTTTCGAAGTGTTAGTCGAATATTTGTAATAAAAATTAATAAAATAACATTATGCCGTAATAATCATGAACATTATGCCGTAATGATCGCCCCGTTGGTCTAGTGGCTTAAGTACCAGGCCGTGTCGGGGTATCTGCGTTCGATTCCCGGGTCGGGCAAAGGTATTTTTCGAACATAGCTCGGGATCGTTATCACTAACCCGCATGAGGCAAGCGTGGTGATTAAGTATAGGTAATCCCATCATAGTAGCGATGACTTGATTTCTAAATGATGCAGGCCTTTGCCCTGCTGTGGGACAGTCATGAGCATGCTAGTTTGGGATTAAAGCCGGAATCAGAGTAGTTTTTTTGTAATAAGAGGGAAAAGGCCGAGGTACGGATCGCATCGTATCCATCCCATCGTATGCCACATTGATTTTATTTTATTATTATAATGAATCTGATTTGCTAAAGTGGGCGGCATACGACCACGGCGATACGGCATAAAATTTCAGCAGAGACAATGTTCTTGTTTCGTACTTTTTAGAGCATGTTTTTTTGGTAGTCGGGTTTTAGTTTTCAAACTCCATTTTTAGTTGTATTTTAGTTGTTGTGATGTAAATAAAATTACATATTTGAAATGTGCTAAAAAGCTTTTTCATCCCACACGGTACCCCCAAGCAAAATTTCTTTTTAGTTCCTTACTCTAAGTTTCCTTGAGGGCGCTGTAGTCCATTTAACGAGACTTCATGTCGCTTCGCCTATAACCAGAAGACAATCAAGACGCTTCTAACGACACTCATAACTCATTTGTTCAAATTATGATGACAAGTTTAGGAGTTACGAGGGCCGTTTGATAAGTTCTCGGCCTAACCTAGATTTGAGGGTAGAATAAAAATAAGAGTATACTCATTCGAAAGATTGATTCCTTATTTAAACGTGTGTCGGCTGTCATTAATTTTTTATGATTTTTTGTCTGAGCGAATTTGACTCTCACCCGAAAATTGGAAAAAATCGAAATATCAACCGTGATTAAATACTTTGTCAAAAAAAATATGTCCCCAATCCAAATTAAGGAAGACCTGGATAACACTTACGGTAAATCTGTGCCTTCGTATTCGACAGTAAAAAAGTGGGCAGCTTTATTTAAAAAAGGCAGAGAGAGCGTCAAAGATGACCCTAGGAGCGGAAGGCCGTCAACGTCCACCACGTCAGAAAACATCGATAAAATCCACAAAATGGTTATACAAGACCAAATATTAAAAGTGCTTGAAATAAGTGACATTGTAGGGATCTCAACTGAACGGGTATTTAATATTTTAACCAATGAACTTGGAATGAAAAAGGTCTCGGCAAGATGGGTGCCGCGTGTGCTGACTGCCGAACAAAAACTCATCAGAGTTGAAATTTCAAGAGAGAATCTGACCTTGTTTAGGTCAAATACCGACGATTTTTTGAGAAGATTTGTCACCACTGATGAAACGTGGATTCATCACTTCATTCCTGAGACAAAAGAACAGTCAAAACAGTGGAAACATAGCCGTTTTCCGCCTCCAAAGAAAGCCAAGGCTATAAAGTCGGCAGGAAAAGTGATGGCATCCGTGTTTTGGGATTACAAGGGAATTATTTTTATTGACTTCTTAAAGGACAAACTATTACAGGCCTATACTATGCTAACCTATTGGATAAACTAGCAGAAAAAATCCGTGAAAAACGGCCGGGATTGGCGAAAAAAAAATCATTTTTCATCAGAATAATGCACCAGCGCACAAGTCAATTGTTGCAATGGCTAAGCTCCATGTACTCCGTTTCCAAGTATTGAACCATCCCCCATATTCACCAGATTTAGCACCATCGGAATACTATCTCTTCCCTTATTTGAAAAAAGCACCTGGCTGGAAAGAAGTTTTCCACAAATGAAGAGGTCATAGCTGAGGCGGAACGTCTTTTCGACGAACTGGAGGAATCAGCCTATAAGAGTGGTATAGAAGCGCTAGAATATTAGATTAAATAAGTGTATTGAGACAAGAGGAGAATATGTAGAAAAATAAAACATTTTTTTTATTTCATTTGTTTTCTTGGACGGACCGAGAACTTATCAAACCAGCTTCGTATGAGGGAACAGATGCATACAACAACCATACATGCATACATTCATACAGATCAAAAACATAACCCTCCTTTTTGCTTCGCCGTAGTCGGTAAGACTTCGCTCCTAGTAATCATTTCAGAAGCTTCTTTTCAGACTTTCTTTTGCGTTTATTATTCAATGTATCCCTTTTTTGCGTACAAGAGACCTTTTTAATACATTCCTTAAACTTGCTAAGTAATTGGCTGGGTTGCGTACGAAATGGGTAACATTTTGCCAATACTTGCCGCTAGGTATTTGCGTATTCAACATTGATTTTTGTTTGATATTCAGTTTTTTTTTGTGATAGGTGGCAGACGGATCAACTGATGGTAAGCGATTGCCGCTGCCTATGAACACCCGTGACACCAGTGGAGTCACAAGTGCGCTGCCAACCTTTAAACCCCCTTTTCCTCTGGATTGGGCCTCCGGTACCCTCACTCAGCACTGTGCTGCTTCACGCCGGTTTTCTGTGAGGCCGTGGTGTCACTCCGGTCGAGCCAGCCCATTCATGCGGAAGCGTGGCTCTCCCACGGTTCAGTTAAGTACGAATTTTGTTAAATAATATAGAAATAAAAACCCAAAAGTTCTTTATTGGCTATATTAATATTGCTTTTTCTTAACCACGTAGTGATTGACTGTGCTGTGTTTCGTTGCATGATTGAGGGTGACTCAGGCCCAATCCGAGGAAAAGAGGGGTTTAAAGGTTGGCAGCGCACTTATGACCCCACTGGTTTTACGAGTGTCCGTAGGTGGCGGCAATCGTTTACCATCAGGTAATCCTTAGGCTCGTCTGTCTCAAAATCACATAAATATAAGTTATATCATCATTAGATAAACACTTTAGACCAATACTATTGAAAAAGTCCAATACTTCCGATAATATAGATATAGTAGTTGCTTGTATTCATGATCATAATTACTGACCGGATGGCGCAAATGGTAGTGACCCTGCCTCTTACGCCAAAGGTCGTGGGTTTGATCCCCACCCTGGACAAACATTCGTGCGATGAACACTTGTGTTTGTTCAGTGTCTGGGTGTAATATATGTATTTAAGTATATATTTGTGTTCCTCTGTTGTCCGATATCTGTAACACAAGTGCCTAAGCTACTTAGTATAAATCAGGTCAACGTATGAGATGTTGTGAGAATTATTATTATTATTTTTGTTGAGAATTTTTCTTTCTCGAAACATTGTTCAAAATATTTCGGTATTTTGACTGGGCTCACGGGCCTAGACCAAGTGAGTCCCAGTTTCCACTGTAGAATGGTTTATTGGTTAGCTATCATCCTGAAGAAACTTTCGAACAATACGGCAGGTATTGAGAATGGCGGCTTTCTGCATCGTCATGTAAGTGCTTTCAGGTAAGTCTAGATTTCTTAGGGACGCCAACAAATGCTTGGGGATTACTCCAGTGCTAGAGAGCACCAGCGGCACGATGTATACCTTATTCATTTTCCAAATTTTTACTATTTCTTCTTTTAACTCTGTGTATTTGTGTATTTTATCTGTTATGGTTTTATGTAGATTATGTGTGTTTGGTATCGATATATCTATTAAATAAACTGTATTCTTATTCTTGTCAATTAAAGTAATGTCAGGTCTATTATTGTGAACGGTTCTATCTGTTAATATTGCGCGGTCGTAGTACATCTTGTGACTATTGCTTTCCAGCACTGGTTTTGGGTTATACTGATAATATGGCAAGGCCTTCCCAGTGGTTAGCTTGTGTTTTAATGCTAGTTTCTGGTGAATTATGTTACAGATTTGATTGTGCCGGTGAGTGTAATCGGTTTGTGTAAGACTAGAGCAAGCGCTGGTGATGTGTTGGATGGTTTCGGACTGTCTATGACATTTCCTACATTTATCTGATATGAGGTTGCGGTCTTTCAGAATGAATTTCTTGTAATTTCTAGTGTTAATAACTTGATCCTGAATAGCTATGATGAATCCTTCAGTTTCGGGAAAGAGCGAACCTAACTTCAGCCATTTATTACTTGCAGTAGGGTCTATATGTGGCTGTTCGAGGTCGTGGATGTGTCGTCCATGCAATTCCTTTCTGCGCCATGAATTCATTTTCAGATTTTCGTGTTCCTGTCTGTTACTAAATTGTATATCCTTATTATTCAAGTTTAACGGTGTAAAGTTATCATCAGTTTCGACTACAGTTGAATGAATTGTGCTCGTAGAAGTTTTATCATAAAAGAATCGCCTGAAATGTTGTATTTGATCCTTCCACATAAATGAGATATCAATAAGTCCTCTTCCCCCCTTTTCTCTTTTTGTATTGCTTCTTTCAATTGCTGATTTTGGGTGTAAATAATTATGTTTAGTTAATGTAGTTCTTGTTTTAATTTCTAATTTATTTATGTCTGTTTTGGTCCATTTAATGACTCCGAATGAATATGTGAGTACGGGTACAGCAAAAGTGTTGATGGCTTTAATCAAATTTTTTGAATAGAGTTGCTTTTTACAGATTGAATTTAGTCTTCTAAAGTATTCTTGTGTTAGGGTTTTTTTTATCTTTGTGTGATGTATTCCTTTAGATTGTTGTATTCCAAGATATTTATACGTGTCACTAGCTTCCATTAATTTGAAGTTAAATTGTTCACCTGTATCAAAATTGCTATTTTTTACTTTCCCCTTGACGATTCTAAGTGTTCTGCATTTTTCTAAACCAAATGACATATTGATATCGGTACTAAATTGTTCTGTAGTTTTAATAAGGTTCTTCATGTCTTTATCTGATGCTGAAAAGAGTTTTATATCATCCATATACATTAAATGGGTTATGGATGTGGTGTTTGATAATGGATATCCGTTGTCTGTCCTGTTTAACAAATTGGACAACGGGTTTAAAGCCAGGCAAAACCATAAGGGGCTAAGGGAATCCCCCTGGAAAATACCATTCTCAATCGGTATCTCATCTGTTCTGATGGAGTTATCACCTTCCAGGTAAAGTAGCAGTGTAGTTCTCCATTCGAGAATTGCATTTTCCAGAAAAGTGATTATTGTAGGATTAACCTTATAAATTTGCAGTACACGTATAAGCCAGGCGTGGGGGACACTATCAAAGGCTTTTTTATAATCGATATAGGTAACATTAATGTTTCGTCTGTGCTTATGTGCGTGTTTAAGAATGGTGGAATCAATAATCAGTTGCTCCTTACACCCCATGTGGTTTCGCCGACAGCCTTTTTGTTCTTCGGCCAAGATATTGTTTTTCTCTATATGTGAATTGAGCAAATCGGTAATGCAGGAAGTGATTAACTTATATAGAGTAGGCAGGCACGTAATAGGACGATATTGAGAGGGATCCGCTAAAGTTTTACTTTTGGGGAGCATATAGGTCACTCCCTTCGTTAAAAATTTTGGCAATTCCACTTCCCCTTTGATGACCTCACTGATAGCAATACTTAATGCATCATGTAAAATAAAAAGTTTTTTATACCAGAAACTATGTACCCCATCTATTCCTGCAGCTTTCCAGTTCTTCATTTTTCTGGAGACCCTTTCTATGTCTTCACAATTAATATCTGTAAATTCCATTTCTTCAATACCTTCCCATCTGGTCTCCTCTTCCTTAATCCATGTTGCTTCAAAATTATACTCCTTGTGTTTTTTCCAGATCCCCGCCCAGTAGTCTTTCAGCGTTTCGCAAGTGGGCGGACTGACATTATTTGCATCACTTTGTTCACCTTCGTTTTTGCCTAAGTTTCTATAAAATAGCTTTTCGTTTCTTAAAAATAACTTATTATCTTCTTTGCGATGTAGGGCCTTTTTGTATCTCCTGAGTCTTTGCGCCTTTAACGATAACTTCTGTTTAAGCGTGTCTAAGAATTCTTCCGGCGATCTATTGTCCCTTTCATGAGTTGAATGGACCTGATTTTTACTAAATATCTGCTCTACTTCTCTTGTTAGTTTTTCCGATATATTCGTATTACTTATATATTGTGTTACCTTCCCTATGCACTTCCTTAATTTTTCAATATCTCTTTCGAGCCTAATTTGCCAAGAAGGCTTTGTGTATTGTGTCTGTTTATTAGTGTAAGTTCTCTGTAGTGGTCTTTCGATCTTGTATCCTAACTGTTGAGAAATGACTAAAGCGGTGCAGTAGATCATAGTATGAATATCATGAATGTCTAAATCTGCAGAAAGTAGTTCACCTAAAATATGATTGTTGAAAATGTTAAGTAATTGGTATAATTTTTTATCTTCTCTTAATCGTGGCAATTTTGGTCGTGAAGTAGGGTCAGTACCGGTATATTCTGTAAGTGCAGTTTGTAACTTATCTTTTAGTTCTTGGATAAAAACGTCTGACTCCGGTTCAGCTGTATTGAATTCTCGAGAAGGTGCTGGAATCTGAGATCTTTGGGTAGTAAAATTCGATAGTAATGTTTGATTGGTGGATATGGTATTTCTCAATGAACTTAATGGTAAATTGTCTTCGCAGCTGGAATCAAGAGTTTGGGTCTGTGATGTTTGTGTCATATTTAGTTGTGTTTCGGTCTCCCTTTCAGTGCTAAGTTGTTCACGAACTTCTAGTTTAATTTGCTCTAATACATCACCGGAAAGAAGCTTATTGCGTAAAATGACTCTATACTGATCTGCAATTCTCTGCTCTGTAACGTTGATGTCGGGATATTTCAGTTTAAATTGTTCGAAAAGGTTCCTGCAGTACATAGTGCGGTCGGTCTCTAATTTGGTGACATAGTAGTATGTACGCATGATAAAAGTATTTATTTCTTCACCCCATCTCATGCGTACTCTGGGTTTACCAGCCTTGGTGGTCGCAGGATTAGCGGCTCGTGCCTCCTGTGAAACAGCCAAGATTGGCGTAGCTGTGGAACTATCCGGAATATTTGTTAGGGTGAGCTCACTTTGTTCGGGATTCCCGCTAAGCGCGGGTCCCCCGGCAGAGGGCCGCCCACCTAAACCCTCGCCACCGATGGCTCGTATGCTGTGGCGCCCAGCATCGGCTCCAGGCGCGCCCCGGCGATCGCCCCCGGGAAGCGGCAATTTACGTAACTTTCTATTTCTTAGCTCCATATTTATGGGTTTGCTATGGCCCTGTTGGTCACCCGCTCAGTAATTTTATTTGCAAGTGTCCGCCCCCCACGTGGCTTAGATGGTCTAGCACGGACGTAAGGTTAGACTTTAGGGGGCTTATTATTATTATTATTATTGTGAACATTTTCTATAAAAACCAAACCAACAGTTACATCTGGCTACACTCTCTGGCTTTTTTTTTTTTTTACTTTGTATTTTTTTAGATAAATATTTTGTGATTATTTATGAGTACTTACTGTTATGTTTTAACATTCTAGCCTGAGAAACAGGTTCGCCTAGTTCAGGCATTTGTATTTATCTCCGACCTTATTCTAATAGGTTTAAATATGTATTATTCGTGTAAAAATTATTATTATCTGAATAAATTGAAATTGAAATAAATCTAAGTGGAAATTGCGCTACTCATTGCGCTACTCGTATTTACACTTGGCTCTTTTTTATGTGATAGTTGTCAGACGCCAATTAGATACTTATATTCCCGATCAAACAGCTACGAGTATCAGATCCATAATATGCAAACACGCAGATGTGAGCATTGTGAGCACGAGTGAGCACGAGTGAGCACCTTCACGGGTAGAATGCGAGCTTATAAGGCTTCGCAATCGATTTCGTCTCAATGCGACTGCCATTTAATGCAATTTGCAATGCAATTAGCTGTTAAGGTAATTTGTAGGTGTGTGTGTCAATTATCAAGGTTATTTGTAGACATGTGTCGCAACGAACACTCCATGGAGCGACTCATTGTTCAGGGACAGGTGGAAGACAAGAGGTCGCGCGGTCTCTCACCAACGCGTTGGACAGACCTCATTAGGGCTGTAGCACAGACATCCATTGTCCAAAACTCCCGAGACGCTGTGGACCGCAACAAGTGGAGACACATCGCGCGAGCCGCATCAGCACACGAAAATGTTTATTTTTTATTTAGTTAGTTTCATCGTCAGCCCATTTAAGTCCCCACTGCTGGGGCACGGGCCTCCCTCAATCACATGAGGGGTAATTGCCATACTCACCACGCTTGGCAGACGGGTTGGCGAGGGTTTTGATATAAATGCAGAGTTTTTCTTCTCTGGGTGCTGATGATCATGCCAGCAGCTTTACCTTAGTCGTCTTTTACGACACCTCGGTAAGAGTGAGGGTGGCCTATTCTACTCTGCCGGGCACCACACGGCCTAGTAGCCTAGTTAGTTAGTTTAACTATAATGTATCAACACGGGAATTAACACGATATATATTAGATATGTGAAACAACATTGTGTACTCACTCACATATTTGGCTCGACATTTCGGCTACGTTAAAGCAGCCGTGATCACGAGCGGACTGGCGCCGTCGGCATCGTCTGCTGGGGCTGGGCTGTGAATCTTCGGAGACCCTCACATTTTTTGATATTAATTCGCCACTAGATGAACGCACGGGGTTTGCACTTGTTAATTACTGTCGATGATATTTTAAATCCATCCTCCCGATTGAAAGTCTTTTACTTCTTGATCTCAATCGCTTCACGTACTGTCCTGGTATGAAAATGACGATCGGTGTAGAGATGGATTTTCGGGTCATGTAGTTCCATCCAATAATTAACTCCCATTTTCAGTATCAGTATGGCCTTCCGGCAATATGTATACGAAGAGCAAACTAAGGAATGGAAGAAAACACTAGGAATGAAACATTCAAAGGCCTTCATAGGAGACAATACAAAGATATGGAAAAAATATATTCTCGGAGGCAATAGACAACAGACAAGGATGCTCATAGGAGCGTTAACAGGGCATTATGCAACGAACAAAATGCTGATGAAGATAAACATGACATCGAACAGCGACTGCAGAGCATGCAAGGAGGGGACGGAAACCATAGAACATCTTTTATGTGAATGCGACTCACTAGCCAGAGGCAGAATGTGTCTTCTAGGTAACGCTTATCCTAAACCAGGAGACTACAGGCACTTCAATCCGAAAGACATCGTGATGCTGATGAAACGAATCTTTCGTGAGTAAGAGCGCAAAAGAAAGGGGAGGTACAAAAGATCCCTTAGGGTCGACGAGCCCCATGAAAATGGCCCCTAACAGATAAGATAAGATAACTCCCATTTCCAGTAAATGTTCTGCTATTGCCGATTTATTCGCTTGTCGAAGTTGTTACTGCGGTACCGTCACGTGCATCCCTCAATACTGGCATTGGCTGAAAATCAGTGGGTTGCTCGTCGAGTAAACATTCACTGAGCTATTGCCATTTCGCACCACTACTGCACACATGCCTCACTATAAGACCTTCTGGGGATTTTTGTAATTACTTTTATACTGCTCTGAAAGTGTGCTTTTTGATGCGAATAAACGTTTTATATATCTATATAAAATGCTACATCGTCAACCACGACCACTCTGTCAAGAGTGACCGACTAAGGAGGAGGAGGGAGTGTCAATAGGGTATACGACTAAGTTCAAGATTTAACAAAATATAAATATTTTGTCAAAATATAGGTCAATATGTGTTAAAGGCAAAAATTCTCAATTAAAAATATAACGTCTAGCCGGTTTTATGGTCATTCAAAGATTCATGGGCAAGTCCATTTTAAAAGTATGAAATTATTAAAAAATAATTATACCATTGAATAACCCATACAATTTGCACCAATTTATTATAATAGAACCATTGACATAAACGAAACATTTGTAATAGCTACCATACAAAATTCAAATGAAATGCATACAAAATACTTAAGTGTGACGTCACATCTAAGTAGCCATTTGCATGGAGCGTTTCGGGTTTGCCCAAAATAATGTGATTTTGAAGTTGTGATATCTCAGGTATTTTAAATGAGAATCAAGTGATTCTTTCAACGATGTTTCTATCATTGAGAGGTCTTTTGATTGCAAAATTAAAAAAAAGTAGTCGTATACCGTATTATGAGACGGACTGTACGCCGGTGGTTCTTAACCTTTTTGTGATGAGCGCTAGTCTCTCTCATAAAAGCGTGTTTTCAGTAACGTCAAAATCTGTCGCTTTGGAGCTCGGGGTACGCTTGGACTTCGTAGGATTTGGGAAGTCTGGTAATTACAAAGAGCTGCCTGCCGTCTGACATTTGCAACCTTTAGACAGGGGACTCAGACCAACTGGATCCCTGTAGAACGATTAGACTGCAGCAGTCTTTCCCGAGAGCTACGACTGAGACTTCAAGAGAAGAGCATACTTCTTTTGAGAAAGGCAATGCATCAGCGACCTCACTAATCTCGCAGATGTTCATAGGCAGTGGTGACTACTTATCATCAGGTGACCAGCTAGATCATTATGATAATGATAAATGATAAATAATTTATTTCGAAGAACATGGTACAGAAGATTTTAAAGTTATGCACAAGTTCTACATATTCTGCCATCACTTTAGGCGTAGAAATATTAACATTACAAAATTGCTTATAATCGATTACATTATTATTATTAATTGAGAATTATTATAATTATTATATATTTTTTAATTATACAACATTAATTTTCTCATGAGTCGTCAGTTATTAGTCAAAGGTACAGTCCCTTATTCTTGTGTCCTCAAAATCCTTAACAGAATAGAAGCATTCCTGCAAAAGCCAACGGTTCAATACGTACTTCAATTTGTTGAGCGCTAAAGCTCTGACGCATTTACGCGTGAGGCTCATTTACGCGAGGCGCCGCACAAAACACAGATCATACACTTGCAGAGTATCTGTCCTGGGATACGCAGCGCGGGCATGGTAGCAATAGTGGGTCAGGCCCTTATGCTCCCCAACGTAGTCGCCTCTATGTTGGGAAGCGAGGAAGCCTGGGCGGCAGTAGTTACTTTCTACGAAGACGTAATGTCTCAGAAAGAGGCGGCGGAGCGAGAGCGGAAGGCTGAGCCACTCGCTAACCCGCTTCGACGGCGTAGATGAGGAAGAAGACGACAGTATGACCGTCATATCCCTCTACTCGAAGGGGTTCAGTCAGCAACTAGTGCGGGGGCACCAGTGCTGGCATAAAACAGAGTCCTACCAATGTCTGACCGGAATAGCTTCGCAGTCCCGGCTATTCCCGTCGCCCCCTCTATTGAGGGGGCAAGCCCGGCCTGCCATGTAGGTGGGTATCCGCCCGGGGAAGGTCGTGGTAGTCCAAGGCTCTGTCGGATACCCATATTCTTTCCCCAATTTGGCGACGAGGGAACGCCGCTATGTTTTTAGTCGGTATGTCTCTGGGCGCATACCTAGAGAGATCCCGACATAACCCCTGATGGTCCCTGCTATTTCGGGTATGCATAAGGCAAGCATTTTTCATAGCGACAAAAAAAAAGGTACGCGTTGCGTTCGTTCGGATATACCACTGCGCCACGTTGAGTTACCTTTGTTAAACTTTGAACCGTCCATATGTCTGAGACAGAAGTGCTATTTTGGCGGTAACTAGACCTGGCCCCGTTTGTTCTTTTCGAAACAAACAGGTTTAACCTTAGCAACGTAACCTTAGTAACCTTAGTAACAATTGATAGTCCATTTGCCGACGCCAATATTTCCACTCAGGAAGTTTAGCAAAACTTCCCTACCATTTCAACTAGGACAATAGACTGCCAATCCTCATTGGATGTCATTGCCAAGTTTCCAAACCCTCGGTCTTGTTGTTAACTTGGTCGAGTTTAATTGATTATATTATTGCTACAATTAAAATTATCTTGATTGACAGTTCTGACGATTCCAATGGTTGAACTTGAGTTCTAAGCTTATCAATTTAAATAAATATTATATTCTCTCAAGTAGAGACAGGGCTAACGATACGCCGTATCGCATCTCATCCCTTATAGTGATGATCTCTCTCTCATCTTATAGCAAGTAATTCCTGGTTGCGTCCAAAGCTGTCGCTTTGAAGCCTGGCGTACTCTTAGACTATGATTCAGGATAGTTGATATTTTTATAGCAATCTTTTGCAATTTATTCTTAAGTATATAACACACTTAAAAATTTCATCTCAAGTTCAGGTGGGACTCGAACCCACACCTTCCATAATCCGGGTGAATGTTCTACCAATTAGACCACTGAACGCGTTACTAAGCCGACGAAATTTGTAAATGCTTGGTTCGACATGTGCTGTCATGACATGGGCATGAGATGTGTGTTATTTTCTTATGATTCAGGATTTCGGGTGTCTGGAAATTACAATTAAGCGACTACCGTCTGACCGTTGCAACCTTTTTAATTAGGAAATGGTTACACATTTCAGAAACTATCCATAACGTGCAAGTTTCTCCATGATGTTTTCCTTTACCGACAAATTAATGGTAGAAATGCACAGTCCGGGGTACGCTTGGACCATAATCCGAGATTAGGGAAGTCTTGTTGATTGAAGCAACTGCCGTCTGACCTTCGCAACCCTTAGACAGGGGAACCAGATCAACTAAATCACGGTTACACGGTAAGAATCATTATCTCAAATATTGTAGGTATCCAATCCAAACAATTTTGAGAAACTATGCGAGACGTGCAGCTTTCCTCACGATGTTTTCTCTCACCAGCTAATGGTAGAAATTTTCCCGCAATACGTACGCCTTCTAAAAGGACATGTTTCCAAACCAAGATTAACAGGACAGACACAAATAAAATCTAAATTTATGTTGAAAAGTTTCTGTCAACTGTATTCTTCATTCGTTTGTCATTAAACCCTCGAACTGTAACACCATCTCCAAAAATCATCTGTTTAAATTTCAACGCACAAAATTGTTTTCCAAAGTCACCGCCCTGGGAACTCCAGGATTAATAATAAAAGACTGCCAAACCTTCTCGTCGTCTGGAACTTTCCAACTTCCTTTGTTTCCAAATTGCGTTTGAGTTCGAGTTTAATGACAGCCACGGTACTCCTTGTATCATTTTAAATAGCGGCCAAATTTGTCTTATCTTGGAAAATCGACGGGTGGATCATATTTTCTATAACTATTACCTATTCAATCATCATCATCATCATCAGCCCATTTAAGTCCCCACTGCTGGGGCACGGGCCTCCCTCAATCACATGAGGGGTAATTGCCATACTCACCACGCTTGGCAGACGGGTTGGCGAGGGTTTAGATATAAATGCAGAGTTTTCCTTCTCTGGGTGCTGATGATCATGTGTCAGCAGCTTTACCTAAGTCGCCTTTTACGACACCTCGGTAAGAGTGAGGTTGGCCTATTCTACTCTGCCGGGGACCACACGGCCTACACTTATTCAATAACCAAATGTATTTGATTGGGTTAATGTATCTATGCTATTTATAAAGAGGTAAATACTACTAACAGCGGCAACGCTTTTTTTTATAGAAAGGCCAATCAGGATGAACACACTCCGCCTGATGGTAAGCGGCCGTAAAAGCCAAATATGAATTTGACAGGCACAAAAGAACAAACAAAGTACCCATTGAGACTGCCATCCTCACCCTGATGGCCTGCTGAGATGCCGCTTCACGCCCCGTCTAAAAGACCCCGGATAGTATGAAGGAGGAAACACATGAGCTGGGAGGGCATTCCATGTCTTGATGACTCGGGGCAGGAACAAGGAGCCAAACTTCTTGATACGCGCCGCCATTGTCTGAATGGTATGCGGTCCGCATACCATAATGCGGATGGCAACGCTAGTCCATCACGTGTTGTTCGGAAGTGGGAAGGGGAGGATGGGATAAGTTGAAATAACGCTTATAGGTAATCCGAAAACACGAAACATTTGCGTGATGTAATCGACATCTATTGGTATAAAGTGGAACGAATTTCCCGCAAGGCCACTTGTCATTACTATAATTTTTAGCGATGGTAGCTTGAAGCCAAGCATGTGCTTCTGAATTTTTCAAATCTATGTGAATATTTCTTCCATTAGCTCGGCGGCGAGGGAAAACACGGTAAGAAAACCTGTGCGTTTCGGATTGTTGCTGAAACGTGTAACCTTTTAGTTGGTCTGGTTCCCCTGTTAAATTGTTGCGAAGTTCAGACGGTAGTCATTTCCCAAATGCTCCCCAAATCCTGAATCATGTTCCAAGCGTGCCTCGGGCTCTAGAGCGGCAGCTTTAGTCGCAACCTGGTGGCTTAATTTAAAGCCGTCCCGTAATATACGTGTCGCATCCAAACAAAGGAGACACACAGCGCGTGCGAAAGAGAGGGAAGGCCCTGGTCTCTAATTGAAAATCAAAAGTCCAAACTCGAGATTTGCCATTGGGCTATGGAGCGGAGTATATTAGGCATTAAAATTACGGATAGGATCAGAAATGCCGAAATTCGCTAAAAAACGAGGATCGTAGATGTGGGCGAAAAATTTGCCAAATTTAAGTGCGGGTCACGTATGTAGGATGCTCCCAGATAAAACCGTCACACAATACCAGCCAGATGGGCGACGGTTGAGAGACCCAGAAAGAGAAGCGTGACGATTTAGACCACCAATGTCAGGATTGGAAAACGCTGGCTTCAAACAATGATCTGTGGAGGGGTTTAGGAGAGGCCTTTGCCCAGCAGCAACTGTCCCACAGTTTAGGCTAACGGAAAAAAATAGTTTTTTTGGTGGCATCCTTTTATGATGGGACCCTGGAAGAGCCACGCTTCGGCATGAATGGGCCGGCTCGACCGGAGTGATACCACGATCTTACAGAAAACCGTCGTGAAGCAGCACTGTGCTGTGTTGCGCTGCATGAGTGAGGGTACCGGAGGCCCAATCGGAGGGGTTTAAAGGTTGGCACGCAGCGAAACACAGCGCATGCACTGCTTCAAGCCGGTTTTCTGTGAGGACGTGGTATTACTCCGGTCGAGCCGGCCCATTCATGCCGAAGCGTGGCTCTCCCACAGTTGAGTTTGGAGCGGGTGCGCGGCCCCTAAACTGTGTCCCGCTGAAAACCAGCGCCCTGGCCGGCCAGATCAGGAAGACCAGGGTAATATGCTGAGCGGGCGCCTATTTGGCAGTCATGAGTTATAAGTTTAATAAATAAATAATATTTCACAACATCTCATACATTGATCTGACTCCGAGATGCTTAAGCACATGTGTTACGCATATCAGAATTAACAGCGGAAATACAAATGTATACATATAATACTTTTCTTTTGTAAATACATACTTATAATACATCATACATACTTATAATCACCTGCAAGGTGGACGGACAGTATCAAGTCTGTTACAAAGTGTTCCTTGACTGAATGTGCACGCAGTGCCACAAACAGAGAAAGATGGAGAAGTCTCGCTAAAGCCGCTACCCAACATACAGACAATCCATAATCACGACCACTCCGTCAGGAGTGTACGACTGAGAAGAAGAGACTTATAATACATACAAACACCCAGACCAATACAAACAGACATGTTCATACACACAAATGTTTGTACTGTGCGGGGATCGAACCCGCAAACCTTGGACCAAAGGCAGCGTTCACTACCACTGTTCCAAACGGGTCGTCAAATGTAGGTTAATGTGGTAAGTTTCATATCTTGTACTGTATTGTATTTAATAGATCCTTTTCTTTTGCATGTTAGGATTGTATCTTTATTTTGCTAAATAAATTATTACTTACTTACCAGATCTAGGCTATGAAATACAGGAGTATCTAATAAGACAATATAGAAGATGTATACCCGTATAACTAGACTGGTACAACGTACCAAAGTTTGCTGAGCATAGATTTATAGAGGGGAGGTGGCCTATATTTAGCCTGTTTGCTAGTGGCGCCCCCTTGAAAGCTGTTTGCACAACAGGAATGACACATCGATGTGTCAGGGCGTGACTAATTCGAGCTTTTCGGAAATTAAAGTGATAAGTATGTTTGGAAATAGTACTTAAGGTGACGGGTAGGGCACACTAGCGACGCCAATCAATTTTAATTTTTAGCTACTAAACCAGATCTATTTTAAACAATTTCGGGGTTACAACCTCTCATCAAACACATCACATCACGTCAGAACGCCAAATTCCATCCACATCACCTGGATGGATTTATATCGACTACAGTGCGTTTCTCACGTCATTTCCTACCACGCACAGTAAAACTGTGGAATCAGCGGTCTTCCGTGGTGTGTCCGAACAGATACGACGTGGTGACCTTCAAGAAAAGGGTTAGTTTCTTAAGAGCCGGCAACGCATACGTGATACCTCAGCTGTTGCAGATGTCTATGGGCGGCGGTGATCACTTTCCATCAGGTGTGTCGTCTGCTCGTTTGTCCCGCTATAATGTAAAAAAAAAAAACTATTTATTAAAATAACCATGCACAAATGTTGGATCCGTTTTTGTACGCGAAAACTTGATTCACGCAAAAGTGGCCGCTTTTGGCATGAATAAATTTTTCCTTTCGCGTTGGACTCAACATTTTTGCATGGTTATTTAATAAATAGTATAAGTGTTTGCCGAGAGGTTGTAACCCCGATATTATTTTAAATAGATCCGGTTAAGTAGCTAAAAAATAAAATCGATTGGCGTCGCTAGTGTGCCCTACCCATCACCTTATATATAAATTTACCCCTTATTATAACATGCGATTTAAGAATAGTTCCGGAACTATACTAGTGCCACCCCTTTGTAACATTGTGTGTTCGAACGAGATGGCATGGGCTTCAATACGGTAATAACTTTAGTACGCATTTTGTAATAATAAGGTAAGAGTCTTATTCATAAATGTTTGTTAAATCTTTGTTAGCTAAATCGGTGTTTTAATCATCATCGTCATCGTCAGTCCATTTAAGTCCCCACTGCTGGGGCACGGGCCTCCCTCAATCACATGAGGGGTAATTGCCATACTCACCACGCTTGGCAGACGGGTTGGCGAGGGTTTTGATATAAATGCAGAGTTTTCCTTCTCTGGGTGCTGATGATCATGCCAGCAGCTTTACCTTAGTCGCCTTTTACGACACCTCGGTAAGAGTGAGGATGGCCTATTCTACTCTGCCGGGGACCACACGGGACCACACGGTGTTTTAATAGATCCGGTTTAGTAGCCAAAATTAAAATCGATTGGTGTCGCTAGTGTGCCTTACCTGTCACCTTAAGTTTTGTTGTGCACAGTTTCTTCCTTATTCGCAGTAGGTACCTACTTATAGCAGTCAGCTTCAAAATAAGCACTTAAGTCTGACAAAATCATCTGAACATTTGACAAAAACACTTTTAAAACAATACCTCAAGGTATGTATAATTTGGGCAGGGCACTTAGCGAGAACAGACGGCCGTTGGGGCGGAAAGGTCCTCTAGTGGAGGCCACGTACAGGAAGTCGCAGCCGTGGCAAGCCCCCCACAAGGTGAACCGACGATCTGGTGAAGGTCGCGGGAATCCATTGGATGCGTGCGGCACAGGACCGATCTGTGTGGAGAACATTGGGGGAGGCCTATGTCCAGCAGTGGACGTCTATTGGCCGAATTGATGATGATAATAATGTATAATATATTATCATTTGTTGTTATTATTAGGTATAGTTAGCATAAAAATAACCTTAGCGTCTAAAACTGCCAAAAATATCTTTATATCTTTTATATCTTTTATAACATAGGTGGCAGACGAACAGACGGATCACCTGATGGTAAGCGATTGCCGACGCCTATGGACACCCGTAACACCAGTGGAGTCAACTCCCCTTCCCCCCTGGATTGGGCTGGGCCTCCGGTACCCTCACTCACGCAGCGAAACAGCACAGTGCTGCTTCACGCTGGTTTTCGGTGAGACCATGGTATCACTCCGGTCAAGCCAGCCCATTCATGCCGAAGCATTTCTCTCCCACGGTTAATATCTGAGCATTTGACAAAAACACTTTTAGAACAATACCTTAAGGTGTGTACACAATACGTATTATAATATCTGTGACAATACTTTCATTTGTTTACATTTGTTCTCTAACAACAAATATGCACCTTGACTACTGACTACTTACATACAGTTGGCTTTAGTCAAATGTTCAGATTTTTTGTTAGGTGAATGCTTAGATAATTTTGATGCTGATTATGGAATAAAAAGAAAAGATTTGTATTTTTTAAAGAGTAATTGTATCTAATCGTTGTAAAATGTAGGTTACATTTTACAACGATTAGATACAATTACAGAGAATGTGCGTATTAATGCAGCTGCGGATGTGGAAATATTTTTTTTATTACTTTACAGTCCGAGTGAGGGTGAAATGACATTTGAGTGAGATTTAAGTAGAGGAGTAAAAAGAGTTGGGAACAGGTGCTGGCTTAAAATAAAGGACTTATCCTTTGTTCTTATTTGTTCTGTTGTTATTTTGTATCAGCTAACAGGAATAACTCAGAAACTATGGAAGCATACCTTCCGAGAAATCATCATCATCATCAGCCCAATAAGTCCCCACTGCTGGGGCACGGGCCTCCCTCAATCACATGAGGGGTAATTGCCGTACTCACCACGCATGGCAGACGGGTTGGCGAGGGTTTTGATATAAATGCAGAGTTTTCCTTCTCTGGGTGCTGATGATCATGCCAGCAGCTTTTACCTTAGTCGCCTTTTACGACACCTCGATAAGAGTGAGGGTGGCCTATTCTACTCTGCCGGGGACCACATTATTGAAATTTGCCTTTGACATTTTTTTGGGTTACCGAACCTAAAAAGGAAAAAACGGAACCCTTATAAGATCAGTTTGTAGTCCACCTATCTATCCATATGGCCATCTTAGCCCTCCTAGGACGAATCATAATCATCTTTTCATTACCGGTTGCATTCATCCATCGTTTCGGAGCCCCGAGGTATTACTTGGACTTAGCCGAAGAATTAAGTTAGCTTGGTAGTCACAGTGAAGTGATTGCAGTGTTGCTACCGGCCCGGAGTGCAATTGGCTGTCGCGTTATAACATACCCTCCTGCTGGGGACCAGGAGGGTTATGTCGGGTTCTGCTCTGGCGAGGGTTTTTCCCAACGAGAAGCCGGCCAGTGGCATACCGACTAAATCCCAGCGGTTTTTCCTATTCGCCCGCCCTTAAGTGAAGAGGAGTCATAGGTACAAAAGGGCGAATCCTGGCGACATGACATTCCCCGGGCGGTTGTAGATGAAAAAGCAGATGTAACTTTAAAAAACAATCAAGCAGATGGTTCGGCGTTGATTCGGTAGATGTCACTATGCATTTTTACTTTGCGCTAGTAAAGCTTGTTTCCGAAATAATGACCTCAAGCCGCCTACATTCCACCATCACCACCATTTCAGCCAATAGACGTCCACAGCTGGACTTGACATAGGCCTCCCACAATGTTCTCCACACAGATTGGTCCTGTGCCGCCCGCATCTAATGGATTCCTGCAATCTTCACCAGATCGTCGGTCCACCTTGTGGATTACATTATTAATGTTTAAATTATATGGGAAATAAACCATTGTTTTTAGATTTGTATTATATTGCAAACAAAATTATTTCTGATATTTTATTCAATCGTCTCCCTGATTGATTCTCGAAGGTGGCCGTACTATATAGCCGTTGAGTATTGATAGTTTTCCTCTAGATGGCGCTAGCACTGGCTAGCCAACTGATGCCTCTATCTCAGTAGACTTAAAAACTTCACTAAATCGTAGGACAAACATGGGAGTGTTTCAGGTACCCCAAAGGGTGTTTATTCATGGCCTTCGGCTTGACATCCTAAATGTAATTGTATAAATAAATGATTGAAAGCTCGCCCCTTGCGAAACGTTACAGTGGAGGCTCTTGTCACGAGCGGCTCTCGGCCTATACCCGGCACTATAGGTAAAGACGCCCCTGTAGATTTGTTTGCATTGATGTGAAATGAAATGAAATAAAAATGAAATGAAATGAAATGAAATGAAAATTGTTTATTCAATTTAGGTCCATAAAGAACACTTATGAATGTCAACATGTTTACCACTGGTTCGGAATGTAGTTTTCTGCCGAGAAGACACCAGCAAGAAACTCAGCAGTTACTCTTTTAAAAAAAAAGTTTTACAAAATGTTACCATTAACTTAAAAATATAGTACAATTTTTGTGTTACTAATATGTCCCTAAATTATTGTCATTCAAAAAATCGTCTATTTTATAATAGCCTTTCTTCATTAAACAGTTTTTTATATACAATGTAATCTTATGTGTGGTCAAGTCAATAATAATCTGAGGTAACTTATTAAACATTTTTATGCTCAATCCTATAAATGAACTACCAACCTTATGGAGCCTGATATTTGGAACGGCCAGTCTGTGCTAATTTCTGGTGTTAAGGCTGTGTAGCTCCATACATGTTTATGTTAAGGTTTTGAAGAATTAACTACCCAGACCCAACACGTCGTTATAGATAATGATCCCACATATGGACCCACAGCGATACAGTATGCTTCACAATGTGTCATCACAACGTTCTTAAAGAAATCCTTTAGCTCGACCACACGCAATCCGCATTGTAAGTAAATATACGTTACTATACGTAATGTGTAATGTAATGACTGTCTCGGTGGCGCAGTGGTTAGTGGGTTGCACTTAAAAGCGACGGTTGCGCAAGAGGTCCCGGGTTCGATCCACGGATCGGGCCTAAAATTTGAACCTAAGTTTTCGGTAAGAAATTCATAGTGGCAGCCTGGAGTCAGGAAGTTGGCGGTCTTGTACCCCCGTGCCTCGGAAAGCACATAAGCCCCTGGTCTAACGCCCGATAATAATTCTCACAACATCTCATACGTTGACCTGATTCCGTACTAAGTAGCTTAAGCACTTGTGTTACAGATATCAGACAACAGAGGAACACAAATATACTTAAATACATATATTACACCCAGACACCGAACAAACACAATGTTTGTCCAGGGTGGGGATCGAGCCCACGACCTTTGGCGTAAGAGGCAGGGTCACTACCAATTGCGCCATCCGGTCAGTCAAGATCCCGATCCCTCTCCGGTTGTGTTACAGTAGTGTCCCATCGGAATATGAGGGTAAGGGAATAGAGAGTGCACTTGTGTTTGCTTGTATCCTGCGTACGTGGCTGATCGTTAAGATTGGCCGCCGTAGCCGTAGTCGGTTGGAGGTTTATATATGTAATGTATAATTAAGGTGACGCATTGATGTAACTAGCGGCGCCAATAGATTTGTATTAATTGTGGCGATAACCAAAAAGGAGGGTTATGATGACCTGTATGTATGTATGGTTGTTCATCTGTTCCCTCATAACTTCTAAACTAGTTATCATATTTAAACAAATGAGGTGTCGTTAGAAGCGTCTTGCCCGGCAGAGTAGAATAGGCCACCCTAACTCTTAACGAGGTGTCGTAAAAGGCGACTAAGGTAAAGCTGCTGGCATGATCATCCGCACCAAGAGAAGGAAAACTCTGCATTTATATCCAAACCCTCGCCAACCCGTCTGCCAAGCGTGGTGAGTATGGCAATAACCCCTCATGTGATTGAGGCAGGCCCGTGCCCCAGCAGTGGAGACTTAAATGGCCAGATGATGATGATGATGATGAGAAGCGTCTTGATTGTCTTCTGGTTAAAGGCGACATGACGTCACATTAAATTGATTACAGCGCTCTCTAGGAGACTTAGAGTAAGGAACTAAAAAAAATTTGCTTTACGGTACCGTGTAGGTATATGAAAGAGCTTTTTTAGCACATTTCAAATATGTAATTTTATTTACATAACTAAAAATATATTTAATAAAAATTGAGTTTAAAAACTAAAACCCGACTACCAAAAACACGCTTTAAAAGTACGAAACAAAAAAGTCGACTCTGCTGAAATTATTATGCCGTATCGCCGTGATCGTATGCTATCTACTTAAGCAAAACATTAATTATAATAATAATAAAAATAAAATCAATGTGACATACGACCACGGCGATACGGCATAATAATTTCAGGAGAGACAATTTTCTTGTTTCGTACTTTTTAGAGCGTGTTTTTAGGTAGTCGAGTTTTAGTTTTTAAACTTTATTTTTATTAATAAACTACTATTGTGGGGGGCCTGTCACGGCTTCGGCTTCCTGTACGCGGCCTCTACTCGAGGACCTTTCTGCCCCATCGGCCGTCTGATCTCCTCGCAATGTGCCCTGCCCATTACCATTTGAGGCATGCAATTCTTTGGGCTATGTCTTGACCAAAATGTTTATTATTGCCTGAAGTGGCCAAGTGTAATTGCTAAACAATTATAAAATAATGGTTACATACTTAATGGGTTTAAAGGTTGGCAAGCGCACTTGTGACTCTACTGGTTTCGCAGGTGTCCATGTGTGGAGGCAATCGCTTACCATCAGGTGATCCATCTGCTCGTCTCCCACCTATCACATAAAAAAAACAAACAAACAGACAGACTCATACACTTTCCCATTTAATAATATTATTGATATAATATTATTGTATACTTAGATAAATTAGTACCATCAGTCTGCGTACATTATCCCGTAGTAAAATTGTAGTCCTATGTTTTATGTGATAGGTGGCAGACGAGAAGATGGATCACCAGATGGTAGGCGCTTACTTTTTTTGGACCTATTTTGGCCTATTTGGCAGCGTATGGACGTCTGCAACTCTAGAGGACCTGCATACGTGCTGCCGACCCCTTAAAAACCTTAACACTCCTTTTTATTTTATTTTATTTATTTAATATTGCACAATGTACATATGACACTTACAAAGATAGATTCTTAAGGCTATGTATGTACATGACCCTGATAAGTAGGGTATTGCAACAGAATTGAAATAATCTTAAAACTATCTTAATCTTAACTTAATAATTATGTATTAGATCTAGGATGTTTTGTCATTGAGGAACTCATCCACTGAATAATAGCATTTTTTTAATAAAAATAATTTCAGGTGCTTACAGAATTTTTGAAGAACTTCATGCTGTATTCCCCCGGGAAATCCTCTGATGGCAGCTCATTCCACAGCCGTAACGTTCGCGGGAGGATATTCTTCTGGAACCGTACTGTGCGAGACCTTTTGGGTTCCGATATGTGAGAGTGGACGCTCTGACGACGGCGGGCGGTTTGGTGGTAAAATGCGGATGTTAAGTCGAATAGTTAATATAATAGTTTCAATCGTGGAAGCGCCACGCTTAGGCATGAATGGGCAGGCTTTATGAATTAGGCATGAATAGGCCGGAGTGATACCACGGTCTCACAGAAAACCGGCGTGAAGCAGCGCTGTGCTGTTTCGCTACGTGAGTGAGGGTACTGGAGGGCCAATCAGACAGGAAAGGGGGGTTTAAAGGTTGACAGCGTACTTGTGACTCCACTGGTGTCGTGGGTGTCCATGGGCGGCGGCAATCGCTTACCATCAGGTGATCAGTCTGCTCGTCTGCCACCTATCACATAAATAAAAAAGTTCCTCAGAGCACAAACCATTGTACAAGCGGCCGATTTTCCATACAATTTCTCACCGACTTTTTGTAGGTCATGTGGGTTGTGCTATTGAAATTAGTACGTTCTATTATTCTCCTACAAAAAGTCGAACACCGACTATCGGTCATGTTGGATCACCCTGCATTATAACTATAATTAATTAAGACGGGATTTAACACGAAATTTATTATGTGAGACAATATTGACATAGACATATTTGCTGACAACATGATGTGTTTATTGACATTATTTCATCAAATTATTGACAAAACGATAACATTTTGATTGACATATTATTATAATTCTTTTGTCATTTTACTTAGATTGATTTTTTTTCCTTTGACATTTATTAATATTAGTACACCCTTGACTATTTGAATATCGTTGGACAATTATTTGATTTATGCATGTGCTTTTTATTGTATGTTTTTTTTTTTATCTAATTCAATTGTATTATTTATGTAAAATTTAAGCTTGTGTGCGTGTTGGAATCATTTCTGTAAGCCACAGGTATACTGTAATAATAAATAAATAAATAAAATAAATAAATATGTACTCACATATTTTGCACGACCTTTCGGATACGTTACGGTCCGCTTGTGACCATAGCTGCTGTAACGTATATAATATAAGATATGTGAGTACATACTTTTGTCTTACATATCAAATTTCGTGTTAAATCCTGTCTTAATGAATTATAGAATCACCCTAATTACGACCTGTGATCATAAGCGTGACTCACCAGTATCCCTCGTAACATCGAACAGTTTCGCCTGAAGGTATCGGCTCGGAGGCGTCCCCTTGGCCAGGAACAAGCTCCCCCTGTCGGCCGATGTGAGCAAACACACGTTTACCAGGATCTGTGAACAAACGTTTATTCAACAAGCGGGAAATATTAGAGCTTCCAAGGTCAAATATCGATATTCTCGCTATCGATAGTTGACCTTGGAAACTCTAATATTTCCCGCTCTAATACTTTTTAGAATTTGTGACAATATCAACAGTAGTCCCTCTGCTAGGCTGCCACCTATCACAAAAAAATTCTTCTTCCTCTGTTTTATTTTTATATGAGAGGTGGCAGACGAGCAGACGGATGTTATAGTATATTTATGTAAATATATTTACAAATATAATAAAAGACTCTAATTTTTACATGAGAATCTCCCTTTAATATTCTGACGTCTTTGTGTATGTTTTGTTCTGTCTTGATTTTAGATGGTGCTTGGTGAAAAACTCAATTAAAATAAACATCAAAAGGATTTAACTCGCCACACCGGTCAATAACCATTAAATTAACGTGTCTCTTTAATCACTCGACATTGGCAGAGTTATTATGTGTTCACCGTAGGCAACACAGTAGCAGCCATAAAGAAAAAAAAACACAAAAAAAAACTATTGACAGTATTGATATTAATTAATTTTTCATTTCATAATCATAATTGGAAAAAATTGCTCTAGTCCTACTAATGGCTTTATAACGGTTAAAAGTCTATACTTTTTATTATGTCATCATTATTATCATTTCAGCCAATAAACATCCGCTGCTGGACATAGGCCTCTCCCAATGTTCTCCACACAGACCGGTCCTATGTCGCCCGCATCCAATGCATTCCCGCGACCTTCACCAGATCGTCGGTCCACCTTGTGGAGGCATGGCTTCGACTTCCTGTACTTTTTATTATGTATTGTAATATTATCTAGATAATATTATCTATAGTAGGGTTTACTTAAAAATATATCACTTAGCTTGTAATTTTTATTATGTGATAGGCGGCAGACGAGCAGACGGATCATCGTCAGCCCATTTAAGTCCCCACTGCTGGGGAACGGGCCTCCCTCAATCACATGAGGGGTAATTGCCATACTCACTACGCTTGGCAGACGGGTTGGCGAGGGTTTTGATATAAATACAGAGTTTTCCTTCTCTGGGTGCTGATGATCATGCCAGCAGTTTTACCCTAGTCGCCTTTTACGACACCTCGGTACGAGTGAGGGTGGCCAATTCTACTCTGCCGGGACCATACGGCACCACTCGATGGTAAGTGATTGAAGCCGCGCATATGTTACGTAAAACTAAAAGAGTCATAGTACCCAGCTTACATTACTAACATGCGTACAAGTATCAATTTTATTACTTTCAAGCAATTTTATTTATAATTTATGAGCAACAAGTGGCCCGCCCTCACTTCGTTTCGGGACTTCATTTTTTAAAACCCGATCTTTCTTTGCAAGTCAAAAAAATAATGTTCGCTAATTGAAATTTACTTACAAATGATTAATTTTTTCATATTCAACCTAATAACGAAATTAATGTTCTATTTAGGATTTGAGTAATAGACACAGTTACTTTAGAAAGGATTCTCAAAAAAGCAGAAACCCCTTTAATAATCATCTTCATCATCATCATCTTCACGTATTATCCCGGCTGCGTCCGAAGCTGTCGCTTCAGAGCCCGGGGTCCGCTTTCCTACTTCGACTCCTCCACTTCGCGCGGTCTTGTGCATCCGTAGTGGTCAGTTTATTAGCACGCATGTCGTCCCTTACGATGTCAAGCCACACCTTTTTAGGTCTACCCCTTCTGCCGGGACCCGGCGGTGGTGCCATGGCCAGACATTTGTTTCCCACGTAGCTGTCCGGTTTTCGCAGTACATGACCGTACCAACGTAGGCGACTCTCCAGTAGTTTGTCTGCTATGTCACGGATATGAAGCCTTTAATTTAACCCTTAAAGCCAAACCCTTTTAATTATTATTTAAATAATACCATCTACTTGGTTGAAACATAAATAAATTAAACTTTCTTTCAACATTCTAACCCACTCCACGCGCAATGTCCCTAAATTCCGTAGTTGCCCATGCCTAAAATTATAATCTAAAATAACTAAGCAAATCGCTTCGGAACCGGGGTACTGGATTTGAGGAGTCTGGTTCAAGAAAAATAAGCCTTTTTCTTGAAGGTTACCAGGTCGCATCTGTTAGGGATTACCACCGATGGCAGCTGGTTTCACAGTTTAACTGTGCACGGTAGGAAGTGACGTGAGAAACGCGCTGTAGTGTAAATAAATGTAATGTAATAATTTTTAATCATTTAAGTATGCTAGAGGCGACAAAGTAATCAACGCCGCCCACGAACATCCGCGAAATCAGAGAGACCGCTAATGAGTTGTCGGCCTTTTTAATAAAAAATACGCTCTTCTCTTGAAAGTCCCTAAGTCGTAGCCGTCGGGAAATCATCCTGTAGCCCCAAACCATTCCATAGAACTTCGAGAAAGTTCCGTGAGAAACGCACAGTTATAGATTGCCA
Source organism: Marasmia exigua (assembly GCA_019059595.1). NCBI lineage: Eukaryota > Metazoa > Arthropoda > Insecta > Lepidoptera > Crambidae > Marasmia > Marasmia exigua. Next base: position 8,572,847 of record CM032484.1, on the reverse strand, counting down.
TCCATCGAGATGATGTGGATGGAATGACAATCGCTTGCCTGTGGCGTTTATTGTAGATTATTTCTTAGTATCACAGGGTACTTTTTATATAGGATACTTAGTAAAGTACCCATCAGCCCATATACTGTCCCACTGCAGGGCAAAGGCCTCCATCATAGAATTCAAGTCATCGCTACTATGATGGGATTAGCTTTATCACCACGCTTGCTTAATGCGGATTGGTGATCACAATCCCGAGCTATGTTCCAAAAATTCGAAACATACCTTTGCTCGACCCGGGAATCGAACCCATGAGCCCGAAATCACGACTTGGTACTTAAACCACTAGACCAACGGGGGATGACAGGAAACTTAGTATCTTTAACAAAAAACTGTGAAAATGTAGGCATATCTACAATTTCCAGTGAAATCTCAAATACTTTTGTTGATTGTTGTTTCGGGTTCAATCGTTTTAATACACAGGATTTCAGGCTCTCTGTTTATTTAAAATTTTCTGTTTTATTAATGAAAACACAAACAAAAGGAATAATGGAATTTGAAGATTTCATTGGACGAGTGAACTAAAGGCGCTCATACATAATTGAATTTGAAGAATGACCTACAACGATACGGAATTCGAATGAACTTTATCCCCGTCCCTTTCACACACGCGCTGTCTCTTTTATTTCAACGCGACTGGCACATTCTCGTTCGTTACAGGACAATATTATTTTAGGTCTGATTCTGAATCAAATTTGTTTAGGCATATTCGAATCATAAATGTAAGTACCTACACAACTCAATTTTACGAGAAAAAATTAAAATTGAGTAAACCATTGCAAGAGGGAGGCCTTTGCCTAGTAGTGGCATAATATAGACAACGGTCTCGAATGCATTATACGGCAACTCTAAAATAAAAGAACAAGAACTAAAAACTTTTTACATGAATATTATCACGCGTAAATTTAATTTAAATGACTCCCTACTTTGTTTATTCTCTCTCTCTGTCTTTCTCTCTCTCTCTCTCTCTCTCACACACACACACACACACACACACACACACGCGTACGCACGCACGCACGCTCGCACGCACGCTCGCACGCACGCACGCACGCACGCACGCACGCACGCACGCACACACACAATTTGTTTAATAGAATAGAAATGAAATAGAAATATAATATTGTAACTCAGGTCTAAAATAAAGGAAAGTTTAAAATGAAACGTACCTATGTAATAATTTAAAATTTGAAAGTTTTAAAAAAAGCTACAAGTATAACAATTACGAGACTGACCTATAAAGCACAAAATAATAATATACAAAAGGACAGCTCCGTACATTGCGAGTTAAACATCGCCCATTTGTTCTGGTTCCCATAGGTCAGACGGCATACGCTTCATTGTAATTACCAGACTCCCCAAATCTAGATCATGATCCAAGCATAGGAAGCCAGGGTTCTGAAGCAACGGCTTTGGTGATTTGAGATCCTGTATTCAGACTGCCATCTGGCGCGCAAAAGTGTTCCTTGGATGTTGAAAATTCTTACGCAAAATATATATATTTTTTATGTCATAGGAGGCAGACGATTTTACATTCCGCATTAAAATTTGGCCCCAGGCCACTTTGCGAAAGGTCACAACAAATCAGTATGAATCCACAATTCCTTATTTAAACAAATCCTGTGACTGCCCCGTCTAAAAATTCATTTGCAAAACGAACGAGGCGTGTTTCGACCGCCACATAATCCTGCGAGTAAAACAATTTTGATACCACTCCGTTTGTTTTGCTCTGGTAAAAGTTATATTGCCAGTTTATACTAAAAGTCCCCTCACCCTTTAGAGATGTGCCCTAGGGACGAAGGGCACAAATAAGGTCCTATTTTAAAGTTTTTTTGCTTTTACCTCGGAAACTTTGCGTCCTACTAAATATTCTACGAAATTAAAGGTAATTTCTGCTAAAATTTTAGCAGTAGATACAGACAGCAACACATCAGGTAAACATAATCTGTCATATTGCCTCATTTGACATAGAACCAAACGTGTTAGACATTTACTAGACAGATAGATACTATTTATTGTACAACATACAAATTTAAAAGCTAGGTATACAGAGTTACAATAGATACAATTTAGGTGAAATCTTGTTTTTTTTAATATGGCTTTACCCGAAGATAATTTTCCAATGTCAAGTAACTTATTTGAGAATAAGTAGGTAGTCAACAGTCAAAGTCAGTCAAAGTCACAGTCACTCAATAAAACGCCGGTGTTTTAAGTTTTATCGAAATACGGATTCAGCGGATTCAGCGGATATCAGTCTAAAAACAATCGCCGGTTTTACGACTCTATTAGGTCCAAGCAAGTTGTCACGAGACAACTCACTCGACACACAATAGCAGTGTTAAAAACTATACAATCCAACGATTCTTATTATTAGGATCACTTTGCGGCACTGCACAAATGAACACCAAATTTTTACACTAAAACCACTAGACACTAATTTAAAACCTTTGAAATGCATCAGCCACGCGGCTTGTTTTAGCCCTACCCGCCGAATTCTTGAATCTGCTAGGTCGATGATATGCTATTTTTTGATGTTGTGTTTCGCGCTTCATTTGGGGAGAAACGACATTGATATGGGACAAACTAAGAATTTGTAGGCAGTGAAGAAACGCACCAGGGAAAGAGCCCTACGCAAGTACCTCGTGACCGTTTTCCAATGCCGAGAAGGTAGGAAGGACCATGGGCTGGTTGCCGGATACCACAGCATTGGCCCTTGAAAGCACGGGATCCCTTTAATTGGCATAATGTGTTATGTCCTAAAATGGATTGGCATAATATGTTATGTCCTAAAATGGATTGGCATAATGAAATTGGCATAATTTATTTAGCATAATATTAATGTGACCGAATTTGGTTTTAGCATAATAAGTACTGTGGCATAATTATTATTTAGCATAATGCAATTATGCATTTTTTTTTCGGCACAATTTTTTTAGGCATTAATGTTTGTTTGAATCTGAAAAATAAAAAAGTAAGTAAGTAACCAGTATTTCCTATATTTATATAGAGTAAAAGTAGCTTTAGGTGCGGCGGGGGTGGCCCTTGGGCCACCCGCAATCAGCTTTTTAATGACTAATGGTTAATTATTTTATGCTCAATCATGTTTATATGCTTATTGCATTTGTGCTAAAATTTTATGCTGAAAACTGTTGTGCTTATTAGTATTATGCGAAATTATCATTAGTAGTAAGTAATTACATAATGCTAACTTATTTTATGCTTAAAATGTTTATGCTTCTTGACAGTGAACCGAAAGCAAAGTAAAAAAAAAAATATATTTTATTTTTATTTAATTTAGTACTGGTTTTTAAAATGGCGTTTGTGTAATAAACCCTCGATGTCGTCGAAATTTTTATCTCTTAAAAAAAGTGTAATAATCTAACTTGTTATTTTTTAATTATTCCACGCTTGCACACTATTTATTTCCTTCTGTTTTTCTGTACTTTAAACCAGTATAACATTATTTTTTATAGTAGTTTGCATGCTGAGTGATGGTAAATGGTTCCGGCGTCACGTGGTAAATTTATAAACTAACTGATATCTATTCGTAAAATTTTACATGGTTCGACCAATCACAGACAACCTTTTAAATATACCTACGCATCTTTGAAATACGTAAAAAACGACACGTCAATATATTTTTATTTACGTGTGGTTGGCAATGCCAGTGGCAATTCCAATCAGTTCGCGCATGGCGTTTGGTTATTGCTTACTTATTATTTTACGAGTGAGTTCAGTAAGTATATCAATGTACGAAAGTGTGAACGTAAAATAATACAATTTATCCCCCGTTTAGAATCCTACGAAAGCTTATAAACTTCCTAGTAAATTGTTAAACTTACGGATCTTGTTATTTTCCGGTGACATATATAAAAGATGCAATACCATCTACCTTCAGGAAAGCACAAGGTTAATATTGAACTTTAAACCTTCTTAATTATGTTCAAATTTCATCGTCATCGTCATCGTCAGCCCATTTAAGTCCCCACTGCTAGGGCACGGGCCTCCCTCAATCACATGAGGGGTAATTGCCATACTCACCACGCTTGGCAGACGGGTTGGCGAGGGTTTTGATATAAATGCAGAGTTTTCCTTCTCTGGGTGCTGATACCAGCAGCTTTACCTTAGTCGCCTTTTACGACACCTCGGTAAGAGTGAGGGTGGCCTATTCTACTCTGCCGGGCCTATTCTACTCTGTTCAAATTTGAACCCAAAAAAGTTGTTAAATTTTATTGGTTCCTAAACGTCGATATGATACTGTGGGATATGAAACCTCTGCTGTAGCGCTGGGACTTGAGTAAGTTTGGTAGGGAATATGTAGGGGTTCATAATTATTGTGTAAAATCGACCTTTACAACTACCTACTCATACCTTGCCCACACGCCACCTACTCATTCGCTTCTTGCACATTCATATTCACCCACACCCTACACACTAGTGTTGCTAATCAATAGTCCACTATCGATAGTCTATCAATAGACTGTCGATAGAAAAAATAGATTAATACTATTGATAACGTTAATACTATCGATACTATCGATTGTTTAAGTTCGATACTATCGATAGCATCGGACACATTTAATTAGGCAGCTATACTATCAAAACATAGCTGACTATCGCTGGTACAAAACTATCGAAAGTATCGATAGTTTTTGATAATTCTGTTAGGAAACACAATAACTACAAATACAAATAACTTTATTGTGCATAAGTAACTACAATTTGTACACACTGTAAATAGTTCAATAACATACTTATTAGATAGGTATATTAAACTAATTAGTTAAATCTTGTCTAAGCCAAAACAATGTTTAATAACACATAATGTAACTATCGATAGTATCGGACATTAAATAATCGATCGTATCGATAATTTTAAAAAACTATCGATAGTACTATCGATAGTCTGAATGATTTTCGAGGCCAACTTTCGATAGGGAAACTACCGCAACACCGCATTATCAATATTTACCATACACACATCTATTTCCGATTCATTCATTTTTTTTCTCACCTTTTTTATGCTAGAGATGACAAACGTGCAAGCGGGTCATCTGATAAAAAAGTAATAAACGCCGCTCATAAACATCCTCGAAATCAGAGAGATGTGTTGCCGGCCTTTTTAGAGTTCCGTAGCCAAATGGCAAAAAACGGAACCCTTATAGATTCGTCATGTCTGACCGTCCGTCCGTATGTCACAGCCACTTTTTTCCGAATCTATAAGAACTATACTATTGAAACTTAATAAATAGATGTATTTTGTAACCGCATTACGATTTTTACACAATAATTGGAAACAATAAAAAATTTAGGGGGTCTTAAACTTTTATAAAAAAAAAACAATTTTTTCAAACCTAAAACGTGTGGGGTATCTATGGATAGGTCTTTAAAAATGATGTTGAGGTTTTTAACATCATTTTTTTCTAAACACAATACTTTGCGCAAGAGACTCCCAAAGTGGTAAATTGTGTCGTCCCCCCCCCCCCCCTAAAACTAAAAAAAATATATAATGTATATAATCATGAAAACTAACAAAGAAAATTGGTTTGAACTAGATATAGTGAATAGTTTTTTTTAATACGTTATAAACCGTAAACCGCAATTTACCTTCTATATATTTTACTTGCTGCTACGGAACCCTTCATGACCGAGTCCGACTCGCACTTGGCCGGTTTTTAATAAAGAGTACGCTCTTCTCTTGAAGGTCCCTAAGACGTAGCCGTCGGGAAATACTCCAGCAGTCAAACCGTTCCAAAGAACTGAGGTAATAATGTTTTGTAAGCTAGAAGTATATTGGAAATGGAATTGCTGGTGAGTTGGACGTTGTCGGGATATTTCCAATAATATCAACCCGACTTGTGTCAGTTATTGGGATCAGTTTAAAATTCTATGAAGTAATTTTAAAGAAGCTGTATTTGGCTTTTATAAGTACCTAACAGGCAACCTACCCCGACATCTCACAGATGCAATATGATGTTGTTCTGTAAGTATTAATTATTATACTTATAAACCTTCTTTTCGAATTACTCCATCTATTAAGGTGACGGGTAGGGCACACTAGCGACAATCGATTTTAATTTTTAGCTACTAAACTGGACTTTAAACAGTATGCCGTGCTCTCTCTCAAACTTGACGAAACACAGCGCAGACGCTGTTCACACTCGGTTTTCTGTGAGGTCGTGGTATTACTTCCAGGCCAGGTTTATTCATACCGAAGTGTGGTTCTCCCACTTTAAATATCTTTGAAACTAGAACCTTCCTTAAGGTACCTTACCCGTGGATTTTGTCAAAACAAATTTCGATTTATGCGACTATAAGCCATTGATCTTTGAAATACTCAGTAGGTTTAGTTTGTAGGTAGGTACTCATTATTTTCATCCGAGAAATATCAAAATAGTCATTCGAACGGATTAACATGAGTTGATCAGATTAAGCGCGCCAGCGCTACGCACACAGTTATATTTTCTTTGTGTGAAGCAAAACTGGAACTGAATTACCTAAACTTGACATCGCGCGCGGGCCGTATATGCTCGAAATACATATCGCGTCTAAAACCGGTGATTTAGACAAGCGGTCGAGTTCGGTCTCTAATACATGCCTTCCGAAGCAAGTGGCTCTGATGAAATTTAAAACGATTCCGAAGGAATATTGCGTCGTGTAATGAGGCTAACCTAGGACTTTAACCTGGGATTGGACAATTTCGGTCCTTAGACGTTTGACATTACCATAATTCGTTATTGAAACTGGCGGTTACTGAGGGGATATTCTTGCACCAAAATGTTATCTTTTTTAATATCATACTGCGAGATTTGCTTACTTTACGTTCATTGGGTAGGATTTTTGCATAGTCACTTCTCATCTTCTTCTCAGTCGTTTTCCTCATGGCTGAGGATCGTGTCTATGTGGAGTTTCTTCTGTCGCTGTAGTTGTTATCTTCCTCCATTCTTCGCGATCTTGAGCACTGCGTAGGGCGTTGTTAACTGACATTCCCGAGAACTTCCGTATTTGGTCAGACCATCGGACTGGAGAGCGACCTCTGGGTCTTTTTCCCGGTACTTTGCCTACAAGTACTAGCTTTTTCAGGTTTTCTCCATCTCGTCTAGCTATGTGACCAAAATAAGCGAGAATCCTCTGTAGGCATATGGTAGAAAGCCTAGACTTTATATTGAGCTCTTTGAGTATAGATGCATTGGTGCGTTTTGCAGTCCAGGGAATATACAGGAAATAGGGAGCATTCGGCGTCAGCACCACATTTCAAATGCATAAATTTTGTCCCTTTCGAACTTCCGCAAGGTCCATGTCTCTACTCCATAGAGGAATATAGAAAATACCAGCGTCTTCACGAGTCTAACTTTGGTCTGCTTAAAGACGTTCCTGTCACGCCAGATTTTCACCAGGTTCGTCATAGCGTTTCAAGCAATTTGGATCCTTCTACGAACTTCTGTTTCGCACCCTCCTTCATAGCTTAATGTGGAACCTAAGTAGACAAATTGGCTTACAACTTCAAAGTTTTGAAGGGCATCTGTTCGCGTTAGCTTGTTACCTCTATCTATTATCATAATTTTGGTCTTCGAGCGATTTATGCTAAGTCCTAGGTTTCGGCTTTCAAACTCCACTTTGTCGATTAACTCCTTCATCTCTTCTTCAGACGACGCAAACAATGTGGTGTCATCCGCATATCTCAGATTGTTTATTTTGACTCCATTGATGTTAATATTTCTATTTGTGTGTGACTATGCTATGGGAAGGAGTCCCATAGCATAGTCACACACAAATAGAATATATTTTTTTATGAGAAAGGGAGGCAAACGAGCGATGGTACCTCAATGGATACGAACGTGCCTTCCACGCAGGTGGTCGAGGTTCAAATCCGAGCATGCACCAATGGTTTCTTCAAATTTATGTGCGTATTTCTACCATTACCGTCTGTTCGGCACCTGCCCGTTTCGGAAAAAGTTCCTGAAACGTGTAACCATGATTCAGTTGGTCTGGTTCCCCTGTCAAGGTAAGACGGCAGTCGCTTCATTGTAATTACCAGACCCCCCCAATCCTGAATCATGGTCTAAGCATACCTGGGTTCCAAAGCGACAGCGTTGCACGCAACCGGGAATTACACGCTAAGATGATGAAGAAGAAGAAGGAGGCAAACAAGCAAACCAGTCACCTGATGGTAAGTGATCACCGCCGCCCATGGACATCACGCTAGACGGAGTGGAGCCTTTTAGGAAGGTATAGGCTCGTTTCTTGAAGATTTACCTAAATGTCGTACCGGTTCGGAAATACCGGTTAATAATATTTTGTTCTTGTTACTGATATTTTTTAAAGTTCATATAATTAAAAAGGAGCTTAAAAAGAGATCAGAATCGCTGTCGCAAAATACATATTGCCGAATTTCTAATCATATGATGACGTATGAAAACGGTAGATTTCTTCTAAATATTGCGACTCTATGCTTCTAACACATAAATATACACATTCATCAGCCCATTTAAGTCCCCACTGCTGGGGCACGGGCCTCCCTTAATCACATGAGGTTTAATTGCCATACTCACCACGCTTGGCAGACGGGTTGGCGAGGCTTTTGATATAAATGCAGAGTTTTCCTTCTCTGGGTGCTGATGATCATGCCAGCAGCTTTACCTTAGTCGCCTTTATAACACCTCGGTAAGAGTGAGGGTGGCCTATTCTACTCTGCCGGGACCACACGGCTCATAATATTTCCAATACACACATTAACTGTTTCCAATTTACTAACAGTAAATGGCCAATACTCATCAAACTCAAGAGCAGAACTCTTTATTTAGACACTGATCAAATATTCAATAATATCCTAAATTGAGCAATTCTGAGCGTCCGGTGAAAAGTGGTACAAGTCGACTTATATCGAATTTGATTTTCTTCTTACTACTTCATCACAAAAATATCCTCTATTATTCTGTCTGATTAGATGGAAAATTGGAGGATTTTTTTGCATGTCTGATCACACAGAAAAATAGAGGATTTTTTCAGTGATGAAGTAGCAAGAAGAAAATCAAATTCGATATAACTCGACTTACACCACTTTTCACAGGACGCACAGAATTATTCGAGCGAAAATAAGGTGAACAAACATTGATCATTTTACATTAACGTACATAAGAAAAAGATCTCGCTTTCAATAAATTGAACTTGGTTTCTCGGTTTCGACTTTCGTTATGTGAGCCCATTCATGCCGATGCGTGGCACTCTTGCGGTCGCGGTTTACTAAACTATGGGTTAGATACTTGAAATTTTGCACAGGGGTATTCTGTGACAGGGGTTTTATAGCTTAGTATTCTTTGTGCTCCCCACTAAGATAGATTGTTTGTAAATTCACCCCCTAAGAGATTAAAACGAGAGTACATTAAGGTGACGGGTAGGGCACACTAGCGACGCCAATGGATTTTAATTTTTAGCTACTAAACCGGATCTATTTAAAACAATTTCGAGGTTACATCCTCTTCGGTAAACACTTATATAACCATGCACAAATGCGGACCCAACATTTGTACGCTAAAAATTGATTCACGCTAAAAGTGGCCGCTTTTGGCGGTAATCAATTTTTCACGTACAAAACCGTACCCAACATTTAATTTTGTGGTTATTTAATATATAGTATAAGTGATTCCCGAGAGGTTGTAGTCCCGAAATGGTTTAAAATAGATCCGATTTAGTAGCTAACAATTAAAAACTAATGGTGTCGCTAGTTAGGCCTATCCGTCGCCTTAAGGTGCCCATGGGCGGTGGCAATCGCTTACCATCAGGAGATCCTTCTGCTCGTCTGCCAACTATCACGTAATAAAACCATGGGTCACTGGTGCCCGGCCACTGAAGCGTGGCTCTCCTGCAGTTATTAATAGAAATCAAACTATCGCTACTATGATGGGATTAGGCTTAATCACCACGCTTGCCAAATGCGGATTGGTGATCACAAACCTGAGCTATGTCCGAAGAATTCGAAACATACGTTTCGCTAGACCCGGGAATAGAACCCAGGACCCTGAGATCACGGCTTGGTACTTAAACCACTAGACCAACAGCGCGCCAGTTAAAATTACCGGGTCATAATAAATAAATAAACTTTGGGAACCACTGGTCTAGGCGTACCCCGGGCTGACCCTGGGCTCCAATGGGACAGCTTTGGATACAACCGGAAATCACACACTGAGAAAGATGAGGACAAATTGTCGCTGTCAAACCGTCCATCTATAAGTTTTTTGCCGCCCAGCAACGAGCCCACCATGAAATGAATTCTTTGTAAGGAAATGACTTTCATTCTGTATATTAGGGTGGATTCGACCAATCTTTATCCAACGATAAATCTCTGGTATATCGCAGTTATATGCAATGTGAAATAAAAATCCGTTCTTCAAACTTGACTGACCAGATGGCGCAATTGGTAGTGACCCAGCCTCTTACGCCAAAGGTCGTTGGTTCGATCCCAACCCTGGAGAAACATTCGTGCGATGAACACTTGTGTTTGTTCAGTGTCTGGGTCTAATATATGTATTGAAGTGTTCCTCTGTTGTCTGATATCTGTAACACAAGTGCTTAAGCTACTTAGTATGGAATCAGGTCAAGGTATGAGATGTTGTGAGAATTATTATTAAACTATTCATCCAACAGTCAACGCCTATTCAATGGTAAATCGTTAGACCGCCAATTTTGACAGAATTAGTAATATCCTAGGTAATTCAAAATGGCGTTGTCATTGTCACAGCTGTTATTGACTTTTGATATTACCTATATAACCTTACTTAACAAAGATATCCTGGTGGCATATGATAAATCACAAAACAGTACATTTTTGTTTTTTGCCGATTTTATTGTCATTCGTTCATTTTCTCGTTAAACAAGGTATAGCTATACCGGCTTTGGAAGAACACAATTGTATTTATTACGAAAATAAACTAACGAAGTAAATTATCCTGCGGATAGTTATTAACAATAGAAAAGTATTGTACGTATATATATTTTTTTATCCCACTGTTGATTCTGATATCCGTAACACAGGTGTTTGAGCTACCTATATCGGAGTCAGATCAATGTATGTGATTTTGTGGAATATTTTTTATTATTTTATTAGTAATCCTTTTATAATTCTGAAGTTGGTCAAATTCCGCCCTTAAGTCAGATGTAGGATCTTTTTAGGAGAACATAATTCTTGTTTGATTAAATGTCGATTTGGATGAGTTAAGAGGAGGCCAATATCCAGTATGGCAAATCCAGCTAACAGTATCTTCTTATTTTGTGGCAGCTAAAACCAAAACTATAGATTTGGTATGTCTGTCAAATTTTGGGTTACATTTCGCGTCAATTTGATGGTAAACTGCCATAAATTGATTCGTTTACTCGTCTGCTATCTATTAATATAAAATAACCTTTCCTTTATAACTGACAGCCGTTGGAGCCGTAAAGTCCTTGAGTGGAGACCGCGACTCGGTAAGCGTAGTGTAAGTCGCCCTGCGACAAGATGGGATGATGAAGGCTGGCTGGTGTGGGCTGGATGAGAGTGGCCGAAAATCGGGAGCAGTGGCGTGCATTAGGGGAGACCTATGTCCAGCAGTGGACGAATGTGGGTTGCTGATGATGAACCCTTCCTTTTGGCCTTGCCGTAGTCGGTTAAAAAGGCGTAGCCAGCCCAGCCAATTCAGCGTGCTCAATTAGACGTTTGTACTTTGACATTACCCGTTCCGCATACGGCCCTTGTGTATTTTTTAATGAGATAGGTGACTGCCGAGCAGACAGGTCACCTAATGGTTAGCACCAGTGGAGTCACGGGTTCCCTCTTCCCGCGGATTAAGGTTTCCGATACCCTCTCTCATTCACCGTTATGTTACGTTCTTTGTAATTAAATATCACCAGGCCCCTTAATTCTTCCTTATCATCACATCACAGAGGGACAAAGCCAACACGCCAGAGATTATACGAGCCACATTAATAGAAGGGATCTCCGGCTGAGCCAATTTCACGGGCAGCTCGCATCTAATTAAAGTGGATCGGATTGCCCATTGTGGTCGCGTATGCAGGGAGCTGTTCTAATGGACAACATTTCAAAATTGCTAAGCTCTGAAACAAAAAATACCAATTCTTTGTTTACTTTTCCGCAGCTCGAATATATATTTATTCATTTTTTATATTGCTTATTTACTGAGAAAAAAATTAAAAACTAAAAAACGTAAGATGACGTCATCGGACGGCAGAATGTAAAATATTTCTTTGCTTAGCACATTATAGTTTTAAATTTACGAAATGCCAAACCCATGACATGTAACTGTTAAAAAAAAGACAACTTGTCAACGTTGAATGTATGAATGACGTTGACAATGTTGACACTAGTATTATTTACCTTTGACAGTAGTACCTTTTTTTTATCAAAACAATGATAAGCAAAGGAATATCGCTGTATTCAGCCGTCCGATGACGTCATTTGGCGCTTACGTCTATTTAGAATAAAAAGAATTTCAATAATTATTTTATGCATGAAAATGGACAAATTTTGAAAAAAGAAAAAATATGGGTCTGTTCATTTTATGTCTATTTTCATATAAAAAAACAATATGGACATGTTAAAAATATGAAATGTTGTCCATTGTCCTTATTATACGACGTCACCTATCAGGGATGCATCTGACTGAGAAACAAGGGCAGTGTTCTTAATCTACACTCACCGACACGAAATTTTGGCCATAGATTCCGCGCCATAAGCGCAAGAAAAGCGCGCTTCAGTGGCCATCAACATTCAAATTTGAGCTTTATGTTTATAGACACAAGGAAACTCAAATTGTAGTTCCATGTTTTTCCGCAGGACCTCTTTCGTGGCGCTGACTCTAGTGTGATTTTCATACAACGGTGCTCTCTTTACAGGTTCACAGAATAAACAGCATAGTTTTCACTGTAGCAATTTCATCGTCTATTTAATGTTTGAATGCTAATAATTTCATTGATCAATTCCATATTAGAGCCTTATTAGAAATGTAATTAATTACTTAATAATAATAATAGTTGACTTAATGTTTGCTTAAGGTGTCGGGGAGGGACACTAGCGACGCCAATCGATTTAATTTTTAGTTACTAAACCGGATCTATTTTAAACAATTTCAGGGTTCCATTCTCTCGGCAAACACTTATACTATTTATTAAATAACATTGCACAAATGTTGGGTCCGTTTTTGTATGCGAAAAATTGATTCACGCCAGAAGTGGCCGCTTTCGGCGTGAATCAATTTTTCGCGTACGCCTTGGACCCAACATTTTTGCATGGTTATTTAATAAATAGTATAAGTGTTTGCCGAGAGGTTGTAACCCCGATATTGTTTATAATCGATCCTGTTTAGTAGCTAAAAATTAAAATCGATTGGCGTCGCTAGTGTGCCCTACCCGTCACTTTAAAGGCTGAAACAATTGCCTAAAGATTGTCCCATAACTGGCCAGGATATTGTCCAGTCGCAATACCTACTGTACTTAAATAAAATTTAACCACCTTGAGTCTTATGCTGGAATAATATTAGTTGTATACATACTGCGTCAAATGACAACAGATTTTTGAGGAACTAACATAGTTCCCATGTTTTATAACCAATGGGGTAACCGTACCTATGTAAGCGACAGTGGCGCCATCAATTATTTTCACGACTTAATTGACTAACTGCCACACTCAGAGTCGTTGATTAACTTAGTTGGCTACTTAAGAAAAAAATATTCACACTTATTTTAATACGCATAAAGACTACCAATACTAAAGTTATGAACATTAGCTTAAATGACGTCTCTGAGTGCATTATTGCATGTGACTGTACAATGTTTCAAAAAAACAAAAACGCTAAGCATTGGCATTTTATTGAGTGACAGTGACTTTGACTGACTTCAATCGTTCACTAACCATTTCATTAAATATTTTACTTGACATTGGCGAAGTTAATAGCTATCCTCAGAAGGTAGCCATTAAATTAAAAAAAACCCAGCACCTGGACAATACGACAAAAAAACATTTTCCGAAATGAAAAATACTATTTCTAGATCAGGCTCATTGGAATTTAAGAAACATAATTTCAGAATTTTACACAGAATATATTTATATAAAAAAAAATGAAAACGAAAAAATCCTCCTGTGACATTATCACTCGGTATGACAAATTAATAACGCTTTTGCTCACGTTGATTTAAAATAATCTAAAATACCAAATGTCAAACAGTGACAGTAAGTATTTTTTTTTATTGTAGGTACATATAGCACCGACATTACAATACGTTGAACCTCAGGAAGTGACGTAGGCTCCCGGCATATTTATTATTAAAAATATATATATTTCAATAAGAACACACATTTAATGAAAACTGAAAAATATCGGTTATCTTTTTTTCTTCTTTATTCGAAAAGCATATAAAAATGGTATATTCTTTTGTCTTATTGTTAGTCTTGTTTTTTGATGGAAAAAATTACAAGAACGAGACTGTTTTCAGATTACACCAACTGTCGTTGGGGTGGTATTTATTTAGGACGATTTAATTTTGAATGAATTACCCTACTTTTAGCTGCGAATTCGTATAAGTACCAACGTGTAAGCCTCTTATCCTGGTCTTATTACCCTCGAAACATCCTAACATCACACAAAACCGTATTTACTCCCTCAGAAGTAATTTAAGGTTCTTTCAATATGTTCGGTATAAATGTAAAATGTAATCAAGAGTTTGTATTATAAAATACGTTGCTATACGAATGGGATTAGAGATGTGCTGTTGTTCGCGTAAAATAATCGAAAATCATTTTTTGGTATTTTTTTTTGTTTGGAATGATCTAAGTTGTTTTTTTTTCAAAGTTTTTTTTTGTTATAGCTCTACCCAAAGATAATTCGCCTATGTCAAGTAACTTATTGAGCATAAGTAGGTAGTCAACAGTCGAAGTCAGTCAAAGTCACAGTGACTCAATAAAACGCCGGTGTTTTACGTTTTATCGACCTACGGATTCAGCGGATATCACTCTAAAAGCAATCGCAGGTTTTAAGACTCTATTTGGTCCAAGCAAGTTGTCACGAGACAACTCACACGACACACAATAGCAGTGTTAAAAACGATACAATCCAACGATTCTTATTATTAGGATCACTTTGCGGCACTTCACTGCACAAATAAACACCAAATTTGCACACTAAAAACCACTAGACACTAATTTAAAACCTTTGAATTGCACCAGCCCACGCGGCTTGTTTTAGCCCTACCCGCCGAATCTTTTTAAGGTTTCTTTTGAATAGTTATTGCGACGTTTTTTAATTTTTATGCACTATGTTGGCCTATGTATGTTGGCTTGACCAAAATCTCACGTGATGGAAAGTGACGCGAAGTGGAAAGTGATCTAGGATGTAACGCATTCGCCTAGAAGATGCCTGTTCACTCTTGCGTTTAAGATGTCCAGATTGTAGTGGGTCTAGTTAAAAAAGATGAAAAGTAACCGAATTGTCATTTATATCGTCACAATAACTTATTGCAACATTTATAGTTTTTCTTGACATTAAAATTTATAGTTCATTATAAGGTAAGAAGTACTTTTTTTAAAATAATGGATTCTAATCGAAATAGTTTTTTCACATCTCTAATCCGACGGTAACCTCGTCGCTCGACGTAAAACGTAAATAGAATAAGCTATAAGACCTTTTGCGAGATTACCCTCTCAGGTGCCTATTAGGGAAATCAAGAATAATACTGGCAGTGTTGCTATTTTGGCATTTTCGTGAATTTACGGTTTTCAGGCTCTCATTTGAATCAATGTTATTTTTTATAAGTATTGTATGAGAATGGTTGAGGTACCGTTGGCCGTCAGCTTTTCAAAATCCTCTCTGTTAATTGCGAGAAGAAACAGCCGTTTTGTACCGATGCGATGCTAGTCCACTTTCTTATATTACGCAACCACGATTTTCCTTCTTCCAAAACTACCTTAAGGTACCTAATTTGGGTCTTAATTTATACGAGTAAAAGGCGCGTCGCCCATATGATAGTCGCGGAGGCGTCGCTACGGAGGCGGCTTGGAGTCGGGGCGTATTGGGTGGATTGGTCTTTCTTAAGGGGACGGGTAGGGCACACTAGTGACGCCAATTGGTAAGATCTTTGCTTACTTTTGCTGACAAGGGGAATGGGGGGGGTAAATAGCTGTAATAAATCTGCTTACGTAATACTTGAACGTCCCCCTACCCGTCACCTTAAAGAGTCGAGGCGCGGCTATGCTTCCTTCTTATTTTAAATCATCCATACGCACGATACGAAATATATAAAAAAGGAAAATAACAAAAAAACAAATGGCGGAGGGATCGAGGCACGGGCACACTTGAACGCCGCCTCGACGCCGCCCCACCTTCAGCTCGCCCGAGTCGCGACTGGAGTATGTAAGTGCAATTACTTCGGGATAGGTAGCTCAAGCACATTATCAATGTATGTGATGTTGTGAAATCCATGTAGCGCCCAGGTGCAATCAATATTTGGCGTCCTCTTGCATCAAAATGCGCGAAATAAATGGCATAATTTGGTGCTTAAAACAAGTAGTAAAATAATCAGTCCCACCACGTTTATACAGAATGATTCATTTAGGGTGTCAAGCCGAAGGCCATGGATAAATTTCATAACTTGAAAACTACCTACATCAAATCGTAGGATATACATACGGGGTGTTTCGGGTACCCCAAAGGTTTCTCTATCCATGACCTTCGGCATGACATCCTAAATGAAATATTCTGTATCAATGGTTGGACGCTCGCTCCTTGCGAAGCGTTACAGTGGGGGCTCTTGTCGCGCCCTAACACCTGGCGCCTGCGTGCACCGCACCCTCTGCACCAGTCCGTCGACACTCCAAAGAAATATAAATTTATGACATTATTGCGAGATCGAATGATATTACTGTAATGGTAACATTACAAAAAACATATCCTGGTAAACGTACTGCTCGTGTTAATTATCTATGCCTTCATACTACCCTTAAATTTAGCCGCGTTACATTTGGCTATTGTTAGGTTGGTTGCACTGAAAGCGCGCCCATTTTTGACAAACATAAAAATGTTGAATCTACCAAAATATGACATATAATTACAAATTTCGCCTATGATTCTTAAGTACATCTGGAGCCCAGGAGCACGAGAATTGGGCTCCTGGCCGAGTGGCTAAGGTAGCGAGGTCTGGAATCAATGACTTCAAATCCGAGTGGAGTTGTAGTCTTTTTAATTTTTATTTAGGTAGTTTATTGGGTGAATAGAATGGTTACAGCGCCATCTAGTGAAACTTAAATGTTTATTCTGTTCTGCTGATGGTTGATTGGTATTAAATTGGTTTTAAGCAGTAAGAAGGTTGGTTAAAAAGTATATCACGCGACATTTTGACAGCACTGATAGACAGGGGGTTGTATGGAAGGCCGACTCTTATAATGTAGTGATTATTTTCTCTTTGCCCTGCACTGTATGTAAAGACATCCCTGTTCGCGACCATCTCGTTCGCCAGCCGACGTACCTTCATCAACTGATATTTGTTTGGGAGCTACACAAGTCTACTGTAGTTGAAGATTCGAGTCCTATGTTTATGTATGAGAGCCGCGATGTACTCAAGATATATTGCGCTTTTTACGGCATTATAATAAGGACACTTTGTACGTAATGGGATAGCAGTGAAGAACGGAGTTTTCTTTATGGCAGCATTATTTGCATCATTCGTAGGAATGTTTTTTGAGTTATAAGACCCGCAATCCCATATAAATGTATAATATTACCAAGTTGTATTTCTGTTATTCTTACCACCTCTTTTCATCTAAGATGGCAGACCAATTTTTTTAAATATATTATAGGTCTCATAAACATGATAATCTTTATTATGAAATTGTCTACTTCCCGTATTTTTTTTTTAGTAGGTGCACCCGTCATTACATGGCGTTGACCTTAGCCTACCCTGCTCTGGGGCCCGCCGCTGCTCTCTGCGCTGTTGCGTCTTATTTTTTCTTTTGTTTCTCATTAACTAAGTTTTTTTGAGTCAGTGGCGTTACATTTTCCTGGCGGCGCTGCCCGGCTTGCACATTCCGCAGCCTTTCGGGTTGTACAATAGCGGCCATGCCGCTCCTAGCTTACTTTTATTATAATGCAAGAAATTGTCTAAGAATGCAAGTAATCATAATAAACCTTTATATTTAATTAATTTGATTCCATTGAATTTATAAAACATCCAGAATAAAAATGTCTACTTCCCGTATAAGGTCCTCCTTATCTTAGCGTGCGATTCCCGGTTGCATATTAAATCTGGCTCGGGACCGCGAGTGGGACAATGGTTCAAGGTTTGAGGATTTTGGTAATAACAATGAAACGACTGCTGTCTGACTTTCGCAACCCTTTAACAGGGGTCAGACCAGCTGAATCATGATTACATGTTTCAGAAACTATCAAGATCGTGCAGGTTCCCTCACAACGTTTTCCCTCACTAGCTAGTTGTACTTAACTTCAGGTATACGGCATACTTTTGACCGTGGGAGAGCCACGCTTCGGCATGAATGGGCCGGCTCAAACGGAGTGATACAGTGCACTTGTGACTCTACTTGTGTGTCTTGTTGGTGTTGCCAGTCCATGGGCGGCAATCGGTTACCATCAGGTGATCCGTTTGCTCGTCTGCCACCTATCACATAAAAAAATCTTACCTACTTACTGTGATGGCTCAGCGACCTACGAGTCGCTGTAGCCATCAGAGTACGTATCAGGGTAGTGGATCTTGGCCTCCGATACAATAAGTCGTCATTCCTCTCTATTCTGGGCCACGGCAGACCATACGTCGATCTGCAGCCTGTTAAACAGCGAAATACTTGTTAACAGCGCCATCTGTATCACGCCGCCATAATTAATTAATGATTTGTAATCGATTGAGCGCCATCTGTCTAAGATAAATAAAAACCTTTTATATAGATCATCTTGCAATGTACGCATCAAGAGCTAGGGGTCGTCCTTTAATTAATAAATCTAATTTGTAAAACAAAGGAAGTTAATTATTATTGATACCTGGGCATACACCACCTAATCATCACAGCCCAAGCAAGTCTTTTCTTATCTCGTAACTCCAGCGATACCTAGGTCGTCCAACCGGGCGCCGCCTATTTGGATGTCAATTGTATGCTTTCTTTACCGGTAACTTCCGGTATAAGGTATTTTTTTATTAAATCGAAGAGGTAAATAGGAGTGCTGTAGCCGCCCAGTCCGTGACCAGTGAACCTAAGACCTTTAATAAATTTAACTTTTTTTATTTCGGCCCTAAACTTCCCAAATGTTATTTGTTCAAAACCCACGTAGATTTCCAAGACGAAGGCCTCAGTCTTATGAGGGGATTTAAATTAACTCCGTAATAAACTTTGTTAGTTGAATTGCTTTGAGAATTTTAAAGGTAATTACAAGCTGTAACAACGAATGGCTGCGTTGATTAGTTTTTGTTTGTATTTTTATTCGGTTTTCGTGATATTTTCTGGTCTGATTATGTCCATTATAGTATGACATTGGAGAATTAAACTATTCACAATAGTATATTACTGGAAACATGCGGTGAAAACTAGAACTAGGGGCGCTGTCGTCGCTTCATTCTGATTAGCTGATTTAAAAACTGGAAGGTGGCTGACGTCACATTTTTTGGCGCTAATTTAGGGCGCGCACTTTTGCTCGAGACTCCAGCGAAGACGGTTGTGTACGATGTCTAAGTGTGAGGATAATAAGGTGTCATTTATTTTTATTACCTAAGTCCTTTTGTTTTAACGTTTTTTTTTAAATATATTTAGTAATATAGTTATTCTAAAATATAATTCCACTAAGTAGCTAGTTTAATTCATTGAAAGACCAAGTACAGTACGCGCCGCGTAAGTGTCCCTGAACATGCTTCATTACCTACAGTACAGACCTATTGTACTTTTTATCAATATTATACTAAAGTATCACATAAGTATCATATCCGCACCTCATCTTAGCGCCGTGTAATTCGCCGTTACGTCCAAAGACGTCGCTCTGGAGCCCGGGTAAGGCTTATTTTTTTTTTATGTGAGAGGTGGCAGACGAGCAGACGGATCACCTGGAGGTAAGCGATTGCTTCCGCCCATGTACACCCGTGACACCAGTGGAGACGCCAGCGCTGATGACCGTTATACCTCCCTTTATGGGGAAAAAGGGAGGTATAACGGTCATCAGCGTACCGGAGGCCCAATCCGGGGGGATTGGGCCTCCGGTACCCTCACTCACGCAGCTATGAATCGGAATTTAAAGCGACTGACGTCTGATCTTCGCGACCCTTTAACACGGGAGCTGAATCATGGTTACACGTTTCAGAAACTATTCAAAACGAGTTGATGGTAGAAATCTTCACAAAATACTGAGGTACTATCATATACTATCTTATGGTGTTTTCTATGTATTATGAGTATGTGTTTACAAAAGACATTATTTCAGTATTACATGTATATACTTGTAATCCCTCTGTTGATTCTACACCTGTGTTATGGAATAGATAGCTCAAGCGCCCGTTTGGAACAGTGGTAGTGAACGCTGCCTCTGGTGCAAGGGTTGCGGGTTCGATGCCCGCACAGTACAAACATTTGTGTGCATGAAAATATTTGTTTGTATTGGTCTGGGTGTTATCTATGTATTATAAGTATACATTTACAAAAGTATTATATGTATATATTTGTAATCCCACTGTTGATTCTGATATCCGTAACACATGTGCTTGAGCTACCTATCCCGGAGTCAGATCAATGTATGTGATGTCGTGAATTATTTATTATTATATTATGTTTTCTTTTTGCAAAATCTGGTATCTTTTCTGTTTTTGTCACAACTGTATTAAAAGATGTCTTTTCGGTTTGCCTATAGTATTTCTCGTTTGTTTTTATGACACGTGGACGTCTTATTAAAACAGAATATCTACTTACTTATAGTCCACTATACAGTACTGGATATCTTGCAACATTTTCTTTATCCAGATCTGATACCACCTTCTCCTTTCTACCACCGGACATTACGGAAGACGACAGGAATCCACCCTTACACTGTGCAAGTTCCACCAGCTCGTACTAAGCGTTTCGCTTCCTCTTTCTTGGTACGAACTGCATGGAACAACTTGCCGGCTTCTGAATTCCCAGAGAGCTACAATTTGGGTGTCTTTAAGTCGAGAGTGAATAGGCTTCTTCTGGGTAAGCACGCTACATCTTAGACCTTATTGTCACTTTCCATCAGGTGAAATGAGGTCAAGTGCAAACCCATTTAATATATATAAAAAAAAAATCCAACGCAATTGACTTTTACCAGCAATAAAACTCGCAATTTACCTTACATCTTGGCTCCATGCATTCAATTACATTGAGATTCTTACATAAGGGTCGTTTATTACGAATTACGAGCAATTACTGAAACCTTTGAGTATGAAACAAATTGAAGGAGTGCATAAATACTCGTACTCTGTCTCACCTGTCATATTCAGACTTTAGAGCAGGTAAATACTAGTTGCTACGTATTTGAATGTATCTATAAACACTAGTGCCCCCCCCCCCCCTACTTCCTTCCGATTTCATTCGACATTAGTTCTAATTTGTACCAATAGATGGCGCTAGGTGTCGATTACATCGCGAAACCGTTTCGTGTTTTCGGGTTACAAGTGTCGCCGCTGTCTGTGGGATATAGGTACAGCTTTGAAAAAAGCATAGATACCCTCACCTACCTAGGTAGGTAGTCTTGTATAATAGGTAATATACAAGACTATGAATGATACAAACGATTAGGTATACAGAGTGTATATCGGTGAATTTTACTTCCTTTTAACCAAGTCTTCCATCAAACATTAAAAAATATATATTTCTGGAATATGGTGGATAAAATTGCAACTTTTCATAAAAAGTCCTTTGTCCGGCGATTGCTTACCATCACGTAATTCATCTACTTGTCAGCCACCAATCACATAAAAAAACAACTTTTTGAAAAACTTAACATGATTCAAATGGATCCTCACCTTGTGACAAAGTACGTCGATGTCCAGCTCGTTTGCCACATCCTTGATAAGGTCCATGAACAGGTCCGCCTCGTCCAGCTGCTTCTGCGCCGATCCACTTGGCGACCGGGATCTCTGTAACAATCAATAAATATATTAATATCCCCCAACCGATTACGGATACGGCGGCCAATCTCAACCAAGTGGATGATCGTACTCTACCCGAAGATAATTCGCCAATGTCAAGTAACTTATTGTGCATAAGTAGGTAGTCAACAGTCGAAGTCAGTCAAAGTCACAGTCACAGTTAGACCTACGGATTCAGCGGATATCACTCTAAAAGCAATCGCAGGTTTTAAGACTATTTGGTCAAAGCAAGTTGTCACGAGACAACGCACTCGACACACAATAGCAGTGTTAAAAACGATACAATCCAACGATTCTTATTATTAGGATCACTTTGCGGCACTTCACTGCACAAATAAACACCAAATTTGAACACTAAAAACCACTAGACACTAATTTAAAACCTTTGAATTGCATCAGCCCATGCGGCTTGTTTTAGCCCTACCCGCCGAATCCTATTCTTCTATCTTTATCCTTCTCCTCTGTCATAAACTAGTAGATATATAAAATCCGCCCAGGGTACGCTTAGACCATAATTCAGAATTTGGGGAGTCTGGTAATTACAATAAAGCGACTGCCATCTGACCTTCGCAACCCTTTAACAAGGAACCTAAACTAACACTGAATCATGGTTACACGTTTCAGAAAATATCCGAAACATGCAGGTTTCCTCACGACGTTTTCTCTCACCGCCGAGTTCATACATCATTATGTATGCGGGCGGAATGTTTAAACCTATTAATAAATGCATAAACAAGAATCTAAGTAAAATACATACATGTAAATAAAAACAGAAACAAATATATTCATATTGAAAATAACATGAACTGTAAAATGTCTATTGCTAATTGTAGGGAACATTCGTTCCTCATCCTTCCAACAGATGGCGTTGTGCATAAATACATCGCGCAAGTAAAATTTTTTTCCAATACTATAAGTAAGCTTAGTACAAAATAAACTTTTTGTTGGATTGTTACATGAAAATTGGTGTTTCATTAATATACCTAGCGATTGATCATGTCGTATGAATTAAGGAAAGTGCTAGATAATTAGATCTATATTTGTTTTATCGGAATAGATCATGCATGTAATTTGTGCTATTTTTATTTTCTTAAAAAATGCATCAATTGTAGCCGTTATCTAGTGATGTACTTCTTAATACAAAATTTATCTGATCTATCAGTTCTACATTAGATCAAATTATGTGTACTTTAAATTCATTAATGAAGTGACATTACCAAAATATAAGATCGGAAAGAGAAGTATACTCAGCGATTTATTCTTAATGTTGTAAGCACTTTCATATATAAAAAAGAAAGTTGAGTATTGAATTATTTTCTTATTGCGTTTCAAACTCCTGCTGAGAATCAAAAGAAAAACCGGGCTTTCAAATATTACCTAGTTGAATATATGTACAGTCAGCGTCAGATCAAGTTACCTAATAGATCTCACCGACAAATTAGAGTCGTTGGAGGCGCGAAGAGACTTTGGCTCTCTTTGCCTCTTCTATAGGCTCTTCCATGGAGAGTGCTCTGAAGAGCTGTTTAATATCATACCAGGGTCACCATTTTACAATCGCACGACTAGACGACGTGGTAAACTCCACCCATACTATCTGGAACCAATCCCTTCTAGAACGCTCCGTTTCCAACGCTCATTTTTCCACGCTCGTGCAAACTCTAGAATGAGCTTCCAGCCGCGGTGTTCCCTGTTCGCTACGACATGTCCTTTTTAAACGAGGTTTGAAAAGAGTTCTTCTTTCACGGTAGGCAGCGGCATGACTGTGCTCCGGCATTGTTGATGTCTATGAGCGGCGGTTACCATTTACCATCAGATGGGCCGCATGCTCGTCTGCCTATAATTAGCAATAAAAAGAAAAAAAAAGATCAAGATCTAATAATCTAGCCTTTTCCTTAATTCATACGACATGGTCAATCGCTATGTATAGACACATGAGTTAATGGTACCCACATAAATTTGAAAAACCCACTAGGTGCACTCTCGGATTCGAACCTAAACCCCCCGCATGGCAGGCGCGTTCTTATCCACTAAGCTACATTCGCTCTTTCGATGTTCACTGACTGAGCTACTATCGACTGTAAAGCCCTGTGAAATGCCCTGTTGATCTAGTGGTTTAGGAACCAGGCCGTGATCTCAGGGTCCTGGGTTCGATTCCCTGGTCAATCAAAAAGTACCAATGTTTCGAATTTTTTGAACATAGCTCGGGTTTGTGATTTAACCCAATCCCATCATAGTAGCTATCGGCTGGCTAAAGTATTATTAATTAAAGTTACATCTAGTTCAAACTAAACCAATCCGTGAAAATTCTATTCGCGGATATGGCGCTAATGTACTAAATAGTTAATTCAACGAATACCCATTTAACTTTAGTAAACCCATTCTATTTGGGAAATGGCCCGACTACCTCCACTAGCTGTTTTCACAGTTTTGGATGCACTTAGCGAGATGAAATGCAAATTTGTATTGCATGCTCGGATTTTGAAACGATTTTACACTTTTTTTAATTAAGTTTCACGTGTTTGTAGTAGAAGATACAACAAAAACTAGCCGTCGAATTTATATCCTTCTCTTTTTAGTTTTGAAGTCGGCTAAAAGTAAAGCAAGCGATACACTAGACTTCGAAAAAATCATCATTGAAATATACATACAAAATTTTAAAATCCTTCGTGTCGTACGCTATTTCTTTTTTATTGTTCTTGACCTTCTTACATTTTTTTAATAGCCAGCACGTTTTATATCACGGAACTTTTTGAGTGCGTTCCATTTGAACTAAGAAGGTAACGCCCGTTTCAACTTAAATGTAGAATATTACTTTTTTATTAATTTTTACTTTGATCTAAATTAAATATAATCTAAATAATAAGGTAGGTTGCTGTTTTAACGCTTTGTTTACACATTTTAAGTAAAGACTTGGACTCGTCATATTTTGCGTGATTAATTTAATTTGCAAGCAGGAATACACTCTAAAGGCATGAAAATATATTATGGGTGTTAATTTTAGTTACATCCTTTCCATTTACAAAATGGCCGGAAACCACCGAACCCGCCGCCGTTTAGGATGCACTTAGCAGGTGGGACCACAAAATGCACAGTATTAAACAACAATAGCACAGCAATATACAGTTTGAAATAACAATGAAACCTTTTAAAATAACATTGGACAATGCCAAAAAATGACATAGCTACTTTGTTTTTCCAGTTTTCCCGGTTGGGCGCGAGAAAACTGCGAGTGGAATCTGTGGTAGACAGATAGGTATATTTTTTGTTAACTGGCTAGTGTTTTTCAATGATTAAAAATAAGTATAAGTATCAGCTCATAAACTGTCACCCTGCAGGGCAAAGGTCTCCATCATAGAAATCAAGTCATCGTTAATAAATATGTGTTTTTTTAAGCACCTTTACTCATATATTTTAAAATATATTTTCGCTATAAAGCCCTAAAAACCGTCCGCCATGATGGTCTATTAATTATCTGTGCCGTGACGTCACTGATATTGTAAGCAATACGCGTGACTGTCAAGGCGTATAAATGAAAGACCACGAATAACCTGAAACCGGCGTTTGCCGTTTTGTTGTTTACAATAATGGTGACGTATAACCATGGCGTACGGTGTTTTCAATCAAGAGAAAAAAAAAAGAAAAAATGTAAAGGGTTTAAGCTGAATTTTTACAGCAATCCCTTATTTATATTTATTGCAGTTTAATATTTCGGACCCTTGTCGGATTTATTGTATTGTATGGAATGGTATTTGAATTAAAAGTTATTTTTATAAATGGTGACATGAGGCAACTTGCCTATTATACTACGCTATGACACAGTCCCTCCACCAGCCCATGGTCCTTCCTACCGTCTCGGCATACGGACCGAATCTTGGGAGACGCTCACCAGGTACTTGCTAAGGGCTCTTTCCCCGGTGCGATTCTTCACTCCCTACAAAATCTGTGTCTGTGTCCCATCTCAATGTCACTTCTCCCCAAATGGGGCGTGAAACACCACAACACAAGCGACTCGCGCTCGGGCAGTTCCACATCAATCAATCTCCTTCCTAATATTAAGCCTTTTGTGTGCAAACGCACGCAACCGTCGAAAACCTTCTGCAGAGTTGACCATCTCTTGATGGTATACTGGTCCTATCTCGTTTCTGTTCCAGTCATTCAGCATCTGTTGCCGCTCTTCTTCATACAGCTGACATTCCCACAGCACATGGTCCCGAGTTTCATCAGCTTCTCCACAGAGACATACAGGTGACTCACAGAGAGTCATCGCGTGCAGTCTGCTGTTAAAACTCCCATGTCCTGTAAATATTTGTGACACAGCGTAGTCTGGTTCCACCCAACCGGCCGATAATCTCATTTCTACGTCTGGGAAAAACTGCGACAACTCTCTTCCTTTGTCGCTGGTCG
The DNA here is from genome assembly GCA_019059595.1 of Marasmia exigua. Taxonomy (NCBI): domain Eukaryota; kingdom Metazoa; phylum Arthropoda; class Insecta; order Lepidoptera; family Crambidae; genus Marasmia; species Marasmia exigua. The sequence goes on along the minus strand of CM032484.1, from coordinate 8,546,270 downwards.
ACCAGCGCTCTTGCCATTGGGCAACAACATCTCCGAATATTCTACGTTTAAGTGCCGTCTGCTCCTTGTCTGTGGCTTCCTTTGGGCACTCCTGGGCGAATCGTTATACTACGCTATATCGTAGTGCAAAAAAATACACTAAAACACATTTGGAACGAGGCCTTATCTCCTATAGACAAAAACAGCGCTCTCGTGCAAACGCGCCAAGTTTAGGATAAACAGCGGCTTAAAATCCGCGGTTTTATTTCTGGAAGGCCTCATTATCTCTGCACTCGCCGCACACTTTGACTGCACTCCGCTAGATGAACCAACATTTCAAAACGGCCTCGCTTTTATATCAACAACATGAAAATGATGAATAAAAATATTTTATTTCGAACGACTAAGGGCCGAGTTCACCAACTTTACACACAAAGGTAATCATGCAAACACCAATAGTTAAGGTGACGTGTAGGGTACACTAGAGACGCCAATCGATTTTAAATTTTTAGCTACTAAACTGGATCTATTTTAACCAAGTTCGGGGTTAGAACCTCTAGAAATAATAAAATCGAAAATGGACTCTTAAAACGTAAACAAAATGGCTTTAGATCAACGGCTATTCCGCGCTTTAAATGCGAGAGAGTTTTAAATATTTTGCTTTTTTCTTTTTGCGTGTTCCATTTTTGAATTGCAAAAACATAACACTTATATAGCACTTTGGGGTTACACCTGGGAATGCCTTTTGTTGTATTTTGTAAAGGCGGTTTTAAAAACTATGTTATAGTCATTTATGTGCATATAAATATTATACTGTATGAATAAGTAAATGACACACTTAAAAATTTCATCTCGTGTTCAGGCGGGACTCGAACACCTTCCACAATCCGGGTGAATGTTCTACCAATTAGACCACTGAACGCGTTATTAAGCCGACGAAATTAAGTAACTGCTTGATTCGACATGAGCTGTCGATAGTCTCATCAATATTTTAGGTATATTTACAATACCAAGTGGAAATGTTATTATAAATATTTAAACACCAGGTTTGTTTTTGATTTTGAATCATCATCATCATCAGCCCATTTAAGTCCCCACTGCTGGGGCACGGGCCTCCCTCAATCACATGAGTGGTAATTGCCATACTCACCACGCTTGGCAGACGGGTTGGCGAGGCATGATTTTGAATAATTTTCAATAATTATAATAATTTTGAATAGCCAATAATTTATAATTTCTAATAATTTTGAATACTGGATTGAATAATGTCTTTGTATCATAGTTATAAAATATGAAAATATTAAATAATAATACTAACAAATTTTGTATGAGCCTTAGTTGTTAGAAGTAAAATATTTTTATTATTATTTATTTTTATTACATCATCTATCGGATTTCCAATTGTAAAAACGCTGAAATACAATAAGATCCTAACTCAGCACCTAAAAAAACAAAAAGAGTAAATCTACAGAGACATTACGTTAAACCTGTTCACTATACCCGCTGCTTTGAAACTAAAATGGCAGACAAACAATGGGCGCCCAACAGTGCTTAATACAAGCGGGCGCCTAGAGCCCTTGTTCATAAGCAACTCAGGCATGGGGCAAACGTAATTTTCCTACGGGACTAATGACTAAAGTTTTACTGGGAGAAGTTAAAAGCCTTTTTAATAACGTTTATTCAACGCGTTTTGTCGCATGTAACGTCATTTTAGCGTAGCGCATTTATAGCGTAGAGCAGTTTAGCGTAGCGCAGTTTTGACGCATCGCATTTAAAGCATAGCGCATTTATAGCGAAGCGCATTTATAGCATAGCGCAGTTTAAGCTTAGCGCATTTATAGCGTAGCGCATTTATAGCATAGCGCAGTTTTAGTGAAGCTTAGATCTACAACCGTAGCTATATTCGTAGTTAGTTCAGTCGTAGCATAACTATTAAAACTTTACATGCCCGTATTTTATCGCCGTAGCGAAGCTTTTTCGTAGCACTTTTTGCGCATCGCATTTATAGCATAGCGCAGTTTTAGCGAAGCAAATATAATATAGCTTACCGCATTTATAGCATAGCGCAGTTTTAGTGAAGCTTAGATCTACAACCGTAGCTATATTCGTAGTTAGTTCAGTCGTAGCATAACTATTAAAACTTTACATGCCCGTATTTTATCGCCGTAGCGAAGCTTTTTCGTAGCACTTTTTGCGCATCGCATTTATAGCATAGCGCAGTTTTAGCGAAGCAAATATAATATAGCTTACCGCATTTATAGCATAGCGCAGTTTTAGTAAAGCTTAGTCCTACAATCGTAGCTAAATTCGTAGTTAATTAAGCCGTAGCACAACTATTGAACGTTTACATGCCCGTATCGTAGCGAAGCTTTTTCGTAGCACTGTAGTCGTAGGTCGTAGCGTGTTCTTACTGTGGAACGACTAGCAGTGCCACAAAATTAATATAACTTTTTGTTAAAGGGTGTCAGAATATTTTTAACTGAGCCACGCTAAAACTGCGCTTCGATATAATTGCGCTACGCTAAAATGACGTTTCGCGAAAAACGACGTTACATGCGACAAAACGCGTTGACGACCCGATTGGAACAGTGGTAGTGAACGCTGCCTCTGATATAAGGGTTGCGGGTTCGATCCCCGCACAGTACGAACATTTGTGTGCATGAACATGTTTGTTTGTATTGGTCTGGGTGTTTGCTATGTATTATAGGTATGTATTTACAAAAGAAAAGTATTATAAGTATATATTTGTAATCCCATTTTTGATTCTGATATCCGTAACACAGGTGATTGAGCTACCTATCTCGAAGTCAGAAATATTTAAAAAAATATTTTTCATAGTATACTAAATACATTCAACGGTAGTAATAGTCATAGGCAGGGCTAGGGCTCTAGGGACTTAGTGTCTTAGACAAAGGGGCTCTAGGCTCACTAGAGAGTTAGGTTCCCTTCCTTTCCTTATATTCTGTTCGCCGGGACGCGGTGCCTTACAAACATTGCTTCCCGCCCGTACACATGATATTATATGAGATAGTATGATATATGAATATGTAATACTTATTAGATATATTCATTGAATACTTATTCATCTATGAAATAGTATTTCCTATGAAAATTTATTTCCGTTCGTCCCTTTTTTTAATGGGATAGGGAGCAGACGAGCAGGCGGATCACCTGATGGTAAGCGACTACCGCCGCCCATGGACACCTGCAACACCAAAGGAGTCACAAGTGCGCTGCCGACCTTTTAAAAAGGAATGTGCTCTTTTCTTGAAGGTTTGCAGGTCATATCTGTCCGGAAATTCTGCAGGCGCTAGTTCATTCCATAGTTTCCCTTCCCTATAAGTAAGTGGCAAAGAGTTATTTCGCTATCTTTGAAATTTGTTGTAATAATACTGATACTCCGAGCATAGCCCTTTCTATAGCTCTTTGAGCGACTTTGAACCGGTGGACTAGTCCAGCCATGAGTGTCCACGTCTCGGCACCGTAAGTCATGACCGGAAGGACGCACTGGTCGAAGACTTTCAACTTAAGACTTTGAGGGATGGGTGACGAGAAGACTTGACGAATTTTACCAAATGCTGCCCAGCATAGCTGAATTCTTCTATTGGCTTCTCTCTCGAAGTTGTTTCTGCCTAATTGGAGCGTTTGTCCTAGATAGACATATTCCTGAACAACTTCGAGAGGTACTCCATTAAGAGCAACCGAAGGACCGCATCAGAAATGATGTAATCCGACAGAGAACCAGAGTCACCGACATAGCCCACCTAATTAGCAAACTGAAGTGGCAGTGGGCTGGTCATATTAGCCGCAGAACTGACAGCCGTTGGAGCCGTAAAGCCCTTGAGTGGAGACCGCGACTCGGTAAGCGTAGTGTAGGACGCGCTGCGACAAGATGGGATGATGACATTCGAAGGCTGACTGGTGTGGGCTGGATGAGAGTGGCCGAAAATCGGGAGCAGTGGCGTGCATTAGGGGAGACCTATGTCCAGCAGTGGACGAGTGTGGGTTGATGATGATGAATACTGATATTTCATACCCGAATTACGAATAAGAGGGATTATTGATCCGGAAGTATCGATATCATCAGTAGTGTTTTATTGGGTGCGGTATTAAATAGATCTTTAGTTGATATTTTGTATAGCAATCTTTTTGCAATTTATTCTTAAGTAAATAACACACTTAAACATTTCAGCGTTCAGTGGTCTAATTGGTAGAACATTCACCCGGATTGTGAAAGGTGTGGGTTGGAGTCCCGCCTGAATGTGAGATGAAATTTTTAAGTGTGTTATTTACTTAAATAGATCTTGGCTAAAGTGCACGCGTATCAGTTTTTTTTAATATGTGATTTGTGGCAGACGGCCAGACGGATCATCTGATGGTAAGCGATTGCAACCTGCTACTCCGTTATAGTCAAAAGTGCGCTGCCAACCTATAAACCCCCCCCTTTCACCAGATTGGACCTCGGGTACACTCACTCACGCAGCGAAACACTGCAAAGAAGCTGCTTCATGCTGGTTTTCCGTGAGCTATGGCATCACTCATGCGGCCCATTAATGCCGAAGCGTGGCTCTAACACAATCTGTGGATAATAACGCGCGCCTTTTCCGGACGGACCGAATCCAGTTATGTACACACGGCACTACGAACGAAGTTACCTTTGTTGTTCTTTGGAGCGTCCTTATGTCTGAGTTACAAGTGCTATTTTTGCACTGGGGGCTAACCTAACCGAACCTAACGCCGTGTGTACCTCTGGATTTTTAATATCTATGTGCATGTTTCTACCGGCCGTGTGGTCCCGGCAGAGTAGAATAGGCCACCCTCACTCGTACCGAGGTGTCGTAAAAGGCGACTAAGGTAAAGCTGCTGGCATGATCATCAGCACCCAGAGAAGGAAAACTCTGCATTTATATCAAAACCCTCGCCAACCCGTCTGCCAAGCGTGGTGAGTATGGCAATTACCCCTCATGTGATTGAGGGAGGCCCGTGCCCCAGCAGTGGGGACTTAAATGGGCTGATGATGATGATGTTTCTCCCATCAGCTCGGTGTTCAGAGATAACGTCGTTCAAAACCTGCGCTTTTCGGATTCCTTTACAATTCCGTTAATCACTGATTGGGCCAACGGTACCCTCACTCACTCGGCGAAACACAGCACGGGCGATTCAAAATAAGGTGGGTGGTATATCTATTTTAATCTTCAATATAGGTAAAGGTTAATCACATTATTTTCAACAATTCTCAAAAGCCTCAAAATATAGAAAAAAAAAATCGATTTTGAACTTTGTTGCATTTTCATTAGAGTCCACTCGACGTAATCGTATTCGTTGCTGTTACAACGAATAAACCGATTACAACTCCGAAATAAGTAATTTAAAACGTAAAGTAAGTCCACAGTACAAACGCCGACTGAGGTAAAAAGTATAATTGCTCATTCAATTTTGAACCTTATTCTGTAGCAATAGAGTACACAGTTTTAAACGATGGCTGGTCGTAAGTTGGGCCTCTCGTGTGAGATTAGTGATTGAGCGCTTAATAACCCTTGAGTAGGGACGTGACATTTTACAGTATTTAATCGATTTTTTACATTGGAACGATATTTTAAAGACGTTTAATCGATTGAAATTGCTTTAACTTTTCACGAAATAAATGTTTTTTTAATAAGGTAAGTTTTTTTAATACTACTTGTACGGTACAAATTAAATCCATAATTTTTTAATGCACATATATGTTGTAGTTATAAGCATTATGTTATTTATTGTTGTGTGCTAAATAAACATTTTCTTTCTTGCTCTATTTTATAAAAAAGAAACAATAGTATATTGTGTGCTACGAATTGCTCCAGCCACCCAGGTTTGTTCTTCAGAAGAAAACCGAATTATGTTAAAAACTGTCAAAGGAGCCGCGATCGAGATTCTTAATTCGATCATAAAAATAATCGCATTGCGATCGAGATTCTGAATGGTAATAATTAGTTGTTGGTTGGTTGGTTCTAATAAGGTTTAATAGGGATAAATAAACAAACGAGGTGTTAAATATATCCCGCGCCACGAAAGGAGATCTGCGGAAAAACCCGGAACTTAAATTTGGGATTCCTTGTGTTGATAATCATAACGCTCAAATTTGAGTGTTGACGTCGACTCAAGCGCAGTTCTACGGGATTTCTATGGTGGCGCAAACTCTATACACCATTATTGATAGCTGTTAACGCTTGGCCCCTTAGACGTGGAAACATACGGACCGTGGGGACCAGAAGCCCGCTAACTTTTCCAGAAATTATCTGCTCAATTGCTCGAATTCTCTGGCGACCGGAATGCTGGTACTTACCTCAGCTAACGTTTAGGGATGACCATTAATAGAGGCAAATCGACCAGCATTTTGTATTTATCATTTCAGCCAATAGACGCCTACTGCCGCACATGGGCCTCCCCACATAGGTCGGTCCTGTGCAGTCCGCATCTAAGGGACTTTCCCACGACATTCACTAGACCATCGCGGTGAAGACAATCTTTTTGTAAACCATCAATATCGTCCAGAAGTCTGAATAAAGGCTATTTTTACTGTAACGAAACCGGTTAAGAGCTGGACCGATCTATGTCCCTTCGAATTCTTTTTTAAATGATGTATATTCGGCCCGTGGGAGAGCCACCTGCCGGCATGAATGAGCCGGCTCGACTGGAGTGATACCACGGTCACAAAAGACCTCTGTGAAGCAGTGTCTGTGCTGATTTTCTTCATTTTATTTAGGTTACCGGAGGCCCAGATGGTTGCCAGCGCAGATGTGATTATAATGGTGTTGGTGGTGTCTATGGGCGGCGGCAATCGCTTACCATCAGGTGATCCCTTTGCTCGTCTGCTGTGTAAAATGCACCGCTAAAATCTAAAGACTTTATGATTTATTTTGTCTCTTCCCTACAGTACAGCCAGAAAAAGCTACGATTTTACAAGTGTTTTCGCAAAATAAATAACTTCGTGAGAGTGTGCTTTGAAAATCCAAAGTGAGTGTCTTCACTCTTCCGAGTAAGACTGATCAGCGTATTCAAAGAAATGGTGTGCCCGTGATTAAGATCAACGTTTGAAATGTTATATCTCATTAAATTGAGTCATGTTATAACAGGAGACTGAGGTATTAATTTATAACATACAAAAAGGGATGTGGATGGAAAATTCTCAGGCATTGGTGCTTTGTTTACTGATGAAGGACTCCCCGAGGTGAGCCCGAGTGAAAAAATGTACAGATAAAACTTATAGCAAATTTAATCAGCTTCAATTTGGTGGAATAATCCAATCCAATCTACATGATGGACCCACAAGATATTATTTTTCTTTGAGTGCCTCTTCAGTTCTGAAGATTAAATCATCATCAGCAACCCACACTCGTCTATTGTTGGACATACGTCTCCCCTAATGCACGCCACTGCTCCCGATTTTCGGCCACTCTCATCCAGCCCACACCAGCCAGCCTTCGAATGTCATCATACCATCTTGTCGCAGGGCGTCCTACACTACGCTTACCGAGTCGCGGTCTCCACTCAAGGACTTTACGGTTCCAACGGCTGTCAGTTCTGCGGCTAATATGACCAGCCCACTGCCACTTCAGTTTGCTAATTCGGTGGGCTACGTCGGTGACTCTGGTTCTCTGTCGGATTACATCATTTCTGATGAATAAAATATATGTATCTATCTATCCAACTATCTACTGGCTAGCACGTACAGCTTGTTCTATACATGTATTCCAGATTTATATGCGTCCAAAGTCAACATGTCCGACGGACATACTCTGGTTTTCTGTCGGATTACATCATTTCTGATGCGGTCCTTCAGAGATACTCCGAGCATAGCCTTTTCCATAACTGTTTGAGCGACTTTGAACCGGTGGACTAGTCTATCTAGCCGTGAGTGAAGATTAAATAAATTAATATTTCACAACATCAAATACATTGATCTGACTCCGAGATTGGTAGCTCAAGCACCTGTGTTACGGATATCAGAATATATATACAAATAATACTTTTAAATAAATACTTATAATACATAGATAACACCCAGACCTATATAAACAGATATGTTCATGCACACAAATGTTTGCACTGAGCAGGGATCGAACCCGCAACCCTTGCACCAGAAGCACCGTTCACTACCGCTGATCCAAACGGGTCGTCATTGGCTGTCAGCTTTCTAAAATCCTCTCTTTTCATTGCGAGACGAAACAGCCTTTCCACAGTGGCGATGCCAGTCCACTCCCTTATATTACGCAGCCACAACTGGAGTCTTATATTCGGATATATGTGTAAGAAAAATCCTCAAAATAAAAATTGTGCCCCACTCCCTCAACTCAGCTCAGAGGAATAGAGATTTAATTGCTGTCCATTAAAACCTATTACTATGGATTAGAGTTGAATATTAAATATGTTGAGGGCATTTTCGGAATTGTTAACAGCGCTGTTGGAATCACTTTCTCAAACGCTTTCAGTATGGAATGTCAATGATTTTAGTTCATCTTCTAACTAGTCTAAACAAAGATCTAAAGTCAAAAATTCTACTTACGGCGTTTCCATTCACAAAATATTCGTGGACTAAGTAAAAAAAAGTAAAATATCTTAGGAATTCATTAATGTTTTATACCTTCATAATAGCAAGCAACGAAGATTGAAAACTTCACGTGTAACATTCCTTTAGACCCACGGCAAACTATGGCTTAAGTTCTACAGTTTCAGGGCTTAGTGTTTAGTGCCTGCACTATGTGCTAGTCATAGACTAATACACTTATGTACTTAGTAACCGCAAGGCCCACGGAGCGAGTGAACTAGGTAACTGTTCAACTACTAAATTGTTAGCGGGAACTATTTTGCCAGGAAACTTTAAAGCAGGTATGGCATTAATTAGTAGGGAATATATGGGATGTCATGATAGAAGAGTTTTGATGGTTTAAATTAGATAGACTAAAGTTTCTTCGAAAGTCATATGCACAATCATCTAAAGGTGGGTCTAAGCTAGACGAGCACGAGTTGAGTGGCACATTTTTCTTCCCAGGGGAAACCATCATGGCAGTCATCTTGCTACGTGTAGGGAACAAGGTGGTGTGTGGGATTCTAACCCTAACATAAACCCCTGAGGCGTTCATCTCTCGTCGGAAACCCCATAGCTGGGATTAAGGCGCAACGTTGATCGCGCTCGCCGCTTCACCCCTACTTGGCACAATGCAGCCCTTCAATGCTGTACGACCTACCAGGACAACCGGTTACGTCGTCCCCAGCGGAGTCGAATGCTCAGCTAACCACTCCCTAGTCCCTAGCAGTAGATACGCTCACGTACTCCAAAGGCTCATTTAGTCGCCTCTTACGACAGGCCGTGAACACCTTGGCAGTATTCTTAAACGATAATCACTCTCCTCTCATGCAAGTCCCTTCGTTAAAAAGACCGACAATAGGCGAAGCACAGTCGAGAACGAGCCAAACGCTCGAAGCAAACTCTGGCATGAGCTTCCAGCCGCGGTGTTCCCTGTTCGCTACATGTCCTTTTTTAAACGAGGTTTGAAAAGAGTTCTTTTTTCACGGTAGGCAGCGGCATGACTGTGTTCCTGCATTGTTGATGTCTATGAGCGGCGGTTACCATTTACCATCAGATGGGCCGCATGCTCGTCTGCATATTATTCGTAATAAAAAAAAAGCGCAAGTGTTCAGGTCGTCTGGTGTAGACTAATTTTAAAGGGTTACAATGTAATGCGATGTAAAGTGAACTGCTTTTTCCGCACTTAGAGTCCCATTTGGTCCACTGTGCGTGTTGGGTCCTAACTATTCTAGCCAGACTAACTGTTATATTTCTACTTATTTTTCTATCTGATTTCTCTGTAACCATACTGATGTAAACATACATATGAAATGTAAATCCTGGTCTACCATTTATAAATAAATAAGCGACGAAGCTTCATGGGACCTTCACAGGCTTCGCGGAGTGACCTCGCCGATCCAAGGATTTCTTTGCGTTGACTGGTCACAGAATCACACTCCAGGACTACGTGTGCAACTGATTCCTCAGCGTTGAGGCATCCTCTACATAGAGGGCTATCGGGTAGGGTGTAAAGATGTTTGTTTAAGGGACAGTGGCCGTTAAAGGGTTAATCAGAGTATGGCAGCTCGGCACGCACGATAAGGATTATCTATAAGACCTACTGTTATCTCTGTCACGTACGCTGTCAGCAGATCTTACCACGTATGTTGATAAGAGATGACGTCAGTCATCTCTAGTATATAGGCCTTGGAGATGTTCTGCCGTGAAGCCATTTGCATTATCAATAATAAACCAATTACGTATACAAGACCTGGTGCATCATTTCTTCCGGGCCACCAGCTGCCTTCCGGCGGACTGGTGGCCTACCAACTATATCTCGATTCGTTGTTCACCCGGCATACAGAGTAATAACTTAGTGTCAGTAGCAAGCCAAAGACCGGTTCGTCAAGCGCCTATCTGGTGGTTTGTAAACGCAACCTTAGCGTTCTTAAAATAGGGCATTGTAAGTTTCATTCGCAAAAGCGCGAATGAAGCTTGAGCGCCGGCTACTGTAGCGGGCGTGTGTGACTTGATATCCTTGCCTACCTTTCACAGGTACTCGTGCCAAAGACTCGTTCATTCATTAAGTATGTTATATAACAACGAGCCACGACTCTTTACATTTAGTATAGGAAGCACAAACATGCGGATATGTGAAGCGTAATTCCACTCTTACTGCCGCACTCAGAGACGTCAATTACGCTAAATGTTCATACTTAACAATGGAGTCTTTAAGTGTATTGAAATAAGGGTCAATATTTTTTATTAAGTACCAATTAAAGTTACTTTGACGTCTCTGAGTGCGGCCGATAGGTTCACTTCAGCTTCCACTATTGTGCTTCTGCGTTGATCCTGAGAAAAGTTGAGATATAACTCGTTGTACCGATATTATCATGGTAATTAGTCATCATCATCATCGCTTCAGTGGCGCAGTGGTTGGTGGGTTGCACTTTAAAGCGACGGCTGCGCTAGGGGTCCCGGGGTCGATTCCCGGGTCGGGCCAAAATTTGTACCTGAGTTTTTCTGTTAATAAATTCGCAGTGTCACCCCGGAGTCTGGAAGTTGGCGTTCTTGTACCGCTGTGCCTCGGAAAGCACGTTAAGACGTTGGTCCTGCGCCTAATCCCTCTTCAGTCGTGTCATACTGGTGTCCCATCGAAATATGAGGGTAAGGGAATAGAGAGTGCACTTGTGTCTGCGCAAACACTTGTGCACTGTAATATGTCCTGCGTCGATGGCTGATTGCTCAGATTGGCCGCCATGACCGAAATATCGGTTTGGAGGACATTAATTAGTCATCAGTACAGTTTTTGGATTTCTGGTGTCTTTTTCCAAACCGTGCAAATTGTTCTACGAGTAGTAGTAGAGTTTTACCGTGGGAGAGCCACACTTCGGCATGCTTTTATTTTATAAAATAACTGGCAGACGAGCAGACGGATCGCCTGATGGTAAGCGATTGCCGCCGCCCATGGACACTTGCGACACCAGTGGAATGGGAATGGGAATGGGCCGGCTCGACCAGAGTGATATCACGGCCTCACAGAAAACCGGCTTGAAGCAGCACTGTGCTGTTTCGTTGCGTGAGTGGGGGTACCGGAGGCCCGATCCATGGGAAAGGGGGGTTTAAATGTTGGCAGCGCACTTGTAGCTCTACTGGTGTCGCGGGAGTCAATGGGTGTATTTTGTGCAATAAAATATATCATCATCATCATCAGCAACCCACACTCGTCCACTGCTGGACATAGGTTTCCCCTAATGCACGCCACTGCTCCCGATTTTCGGCCACTCTCATTCAGCCCACACCAGCCAGCCTTCGAATGTCATCATCCCATCTGGTCGCAGGGCGTCCTACACTACGCTTATCGAGTCGCGGTCTACACTCAAGGACTTTACGGCTCCAACGGCTGTCAGTTCTGCGGCTAATATGACCAGCCCACTGCCACTTAAGTTTGCTAATTCAGTGGGCTATGTCGGTGACTCTGGTTCTCTGTCGGATTACTTTCTGATGAATAAAATATATGTATCTATCTATCCAACTATCTACTGGCTAGCACGTACAGCTTGTTCTATACATGTATTCCAGATTTATATGCGTCCAAAGTCAACACGTCCGACGGACATAGGCCATAAACCCGGGACACGCTTGCTAGCATGTATCTCGAACTCGCTTAGTCGACATAACGCCCCTGTGTTGTGAGAGCCGATGAATTTGCTCACAAACTAATATGTACATATGGCGTCACGCGGAGATACGCTTGTTGGACTTTGCACCGTCCTTACGGTTGAGATACAAGTGTTACTTTTGCACTGTAAGGGAGTAACTTGATGTGACGACGTATCTAAAAAAATACGAGTATAAAAGGTGCACGGCTAATATTAATAAGTAAAAGCACTCATATGTAGATAAAACCGAAGTAAAGGAAAACTGTATTTCCTAAATTTGCAAAAAGTCTTTCTCAAGGGAAAGAAATCCCCTTACTTTTTGTGAGTTCTCTCTCCGAATTCTTTGTTGCACAAGAAAAAAAAAATAATTGGCGGACTTAATGCTATACAGCATTCTCTATTAGGTGAAGCAGAAAGACCTATGGTGGCTTAATAAATATTTTTTTATCGTTTACATCCAGAAAACCTCATAATAGATACTTATTATGAGGAAGTCCATATCGCATGTTAGATCAACAAAGTAAGCGAAAAAAAAATCAGCTGTTCCATACATTACTGCTGGATGTTCAATTTTGTATGGAACAGCTTTTTTTCGCTTATTTCGTTGATCTAACATGCTAAATGGACTTTATTTACGATACCTATTATGAGGTTTTCGGGATGTTTTTATTTTCATTATCCGTTCCATTTAAGTCCCCACTGCTGGGGCACGGGCCTCCCTCAATCACATGAGGGGTAATTGCCGTACTCACCACGCTTGGCAGACGGGTTGGCGAGGGTTTAGATATAAATGCAGAGTTTTCCTTCTCTGGGTGCTGATGATCATGCCAGCAGCTTTACCTTAGTCGCCTTTTACGACACCTCGGTAAGAGTGAGGGTGGCCTATTCTACTCTGCCGGGGACCACACGGCTTTCGGGATGTAAACGATAAAAAATTACGGGGTATACATAAATATACATTTAATTAATGTTTATATGACTAATATTATATACACATAAACTATACAACCTTTGCGGATAAAGAATGGGATCAGAAATGGCGGCGCATCTATTCACTTCTCGCTCGCACACTATTTGCGTCTATACTCACACTCGTGGGGTGCGAGTATAGACGCAAATAGTGTGCGAGCGAGAAGTGAATAGATGCGCCGCCATTTCTGATCCCATTCTTTATCCGCACAGGTTGTAAATAATATATAAATAACTACTAACTTATTATGTTGTGAGCATTGTAGAGCTGTAACAGACACATCATATCAGGGCAGACATAAAAAAGAAGAAAACATAAGAAGAATATTAAAATTATTCTTATCGCCACCCCGGACTCCATAACGGCTGAATTAGACTGGGCCGTGGAGATTGAATTCCTTATTCCAAGAATTTGGGGACGATACGTGATCAACATTACAGATCAGGAATTTTTCCTTGTTATACTCTTAGGAAGTTAGTTATGGCGCTACATGGCGAAACTAGCGCCCTCAGTAGATGTATTGATTGTGGCATACACGAAGACTTTTAATCGGTGATCAGGACCTACTGATTCCGAGTAGGTGGATGATGGCCATTGCTATAGTAATAGTAGTTACATGTTTTCTTTTCGTTTAGGTTTTATTTTAAATTTTATTAGATATCTAAATTTAATTGGAATGTATGGTCTTCCTACATTTTTATGGAGTGTAGAAAGCAAATGGCCATCATCCACCTAGTCGGAATCAATAGGTCCTGATCACCGATTAAAAGTCTTCGTGTATATACTATGGAACTCATCTAAAAAAACTTCTTTAATTACTTAAAGGAAAGTATTAACAGTTTATTGCGACAATCTTATTTAGATAATAATTCTTAAGTAACAATAACCTTCATAATTGCTAAAAGTAACAATAATACTTTTATACTTTCGTTCGTTTAATACTTTTAGCAATTCTTAAGAATGATTGTTACTTGTAGAAAGAAATTATTACATAATATTGTCTCAAAAAACGCTTTATAATTTCCTCCGAGTATTTAATAATAATATCCTCCAATCGATTACGGCTACGGTGACCAATCTCAACGGTCAGCTACGTATGCAGGATATATTATAGTGCTCAAGTGTGTGCGCAAACACAAGGGCACTCTCTATTTCCTTACCCTCACTATTCCGATGGGACAACATTGCGACATGACCAGAGAGGGATTGGGCGCAGGACCAACGGCTTATCGTGCTTTTCGAGGTACATGAGTTCATGACCGCCGACTTCCTGACTCCGGACTGACACTAAGAATTTCTCACCAAAAACTTAGGTATAAATTTTACGTATTATGATTTTTTTTTATTTTATGTAATATTTGTTTGTGGTCAATAAATAGTTTTTCTTTCTTTATTTCAAATTTTCGGCCCTACCCGGGGATCGAACCCGGCCCTCTTGCGCAGCCGTCGATTTTAAAGTGCGACCCACTAACCTCTGCGTCACCGAGGCAGTCTTCCAAAGATACATCTTTAACCTAGTTTTTGTAAAACTTTTGCGCCATAATCAATAATATCTATAATGGTGGCGCTAGTTTCGTCGATGTAGCGCCTTAAGAGACATGTCCCAATGTCCCATTAGTGCGTTCCGTTGTTTCTCGTATATTTGGTATTTCTTTGTTAACTCACCAGTACCCATTTGGGACTTTGTTGGCTTTTTGTTTTTTGCCAATTTTTTCAAGGTGAAATTGACTTTGGCATGAATGGGGCCGGCTCGAAAGAAGTGATACCACATTCTCAGAGAAAACCAAGTGAAGCTGCGCTTGTGATGAGTTTTGCCAAATAAGTTAGGGTACCGTCCCGGGGTACCGATTCGGGGGTAGGAGAAAAGGTTGGTGGCTTGTTTCTCCACCGCCATTATTTTTACATGCCATGTATGGCGAAACATGTTGATCTGACAAGTTCATGATCATCCTATTGATATATGTACCGTGTTTCTAGTAAATACAGAAATTCATTCATTCATTCACTGTTGATCTGACAAGTTCATGACCATCCTATTGATAAATGTACCGTGTTTCTAGTAAATACAGATATTCATTCATTCATTCATCCATTCACTGGTGTTGCGGGTCGTTTACTAGCAGGTGATCCGACTACTCGTCTGCCACCTCTCCCGTAAAAAAATACGTTTGTAGAATATATAAATAAATAGTATAAAACAAAGTCGCTTTCTCTGTGTGTCATTTTTATCTGATCTCTATTTAATGAAAATAGTTTAACAAAGATGGAAAGCTTAAGAACTTGTGTGTCCTTATGAAAGCTTAGATCTTAAAAACTACGCAACGGATTTTAATTTTTTTATGTGATAGGTGACATACAAGTATACAGGGCGCCTGATGGTAAGCGATTGCCGCCGCCCATAGACACTCGCCACACCAGTTAAGTCACAAGTGCGCTGCCGATCTTTAAAACCCCCTTTCCCCCGGATTGGGCCTCCGGTACCTCTCTCACCCAGCGAAACACAGCACAGTGCTGCTTCACGCCGGTTATCTGTGAGGCCGTGGTATCACTCCGGTCGAGCGGTTTCATGACGTTTTGTAGATGGAGTAATTCAAGAGGAAGGTGCATGTATCATAATAGGTAATAAGTACATATACATACATACACCCTTGCGAAGCCCGGGAAGGTCGCGAGTAGGGTATAATACCTACTCTAAAAAACTACAACAGAAATATCTCTTTCTTTTTTCGGTAACCAATCCTTGCCATTATCTCAGAACTTTCCTTTGAGGTTATCAGGATTACTCGGAGGCAAATCCGTGGCTTATCCCGCTGGAATCTGTCTGCGAACACAACCCAGACCCACAGATCGATCGGCAAATACATTCTCGAGGATCCTCATGAGATAGGGTAAGGCTTGGTAGCGCCACCTAAATGTTTTTTCTTTTACTTATCAATCTGATCAACTTACCCGCATGGAATTAGATACTGCGAAACAGGCTTTAAAAGGAATGTGTCATTTTTGAAAAAAAAAACGTCTCAAAGTGTGTAATCCAACCGATCCAACCGGCCCAGACGCAGCTTTGATGCTTCTCATACGGGTGCAGTAGAGAAAGAACGTCACCCAGCACCTCACCCCTGTACAACGGCTTTGCGCGGTTTTTAACCGACTTAAAAAAAGAGGTTCTCAATTCGACATGTATATATTTTTCTTTTTTTTATGTTTGTTCGCCGATTACTTCGCCATTTATGAACCGATTTAGATGATTCTTTTTTAGTTGGAAAGTAGGTAGTCCCGGATTGGCATCATGATCAGGCGACGACTTCGGTAACACCGTTTCTCGAGTGTACTGTTATAAAATGTTATTTGAAGTGTATAAAGTGATAAAAATATTTTGATACCGAGCTCACAAGCAAGTAGAGCAATTTAGGCACCAATCGACAAATCATTATCCGTGAATAAATCTATAATGACAACGCTATACCATATATTTAGTATCGGAATAAGGTTATTCGAATCGGCCCCTATGCACTGTGGCATAATTATTTAGCATAATGCATTTATTATTTCCTATATTATATAGACCAAAAGTACATTTAAAATAGGGTCTTAGAACATTTTTCCTCTTTTCAGTATCCCATTTTATTTATTTATATGTATTGCTATGTATATGTAGGTATATGTGTGTGTATGTATGTTATGTTTTGTAAAGTTTTTTTGTTTTGTTCTCCACGTTCATGTAATCTTCTTTTGCCGCATCATTATCCTTTCTGTATGACCCAAAGGTTGACTGGTAGAGAATGCCTCTTGACATTAAGTTCGCCTATTGTATACACTTTTTGTGCAATAAAGTTTTAAATAAAAATAAAATAAAATAAATACCTACAAGAAATAAAACTGCAGGCGCTAGTTAGCTATTCCGCCCTTTAGACTAACCCGCCGATGTTTCTTTTGGCTGTTCAAATACACTTTTGAACTTTTTGTCCCTCTCTCAGACTTCTCTCTCGGGTTTCCCACTGAATATTTATCGTTTGGCTTTTAAGCATTGAATCTTCCCGACTCCATCAACGTTATACCTGAAATGCTTTTTATATTTCGTCGCTGCGCCTAGAAAAGCCAACAAACATTTTATTAGCAAATTGAGTTTTTTTGGTATCTAATAAAAAAATGGCGCCCGACGAGCCTGTTCAACCCGTTTTGCGATAACACAATATTACAGTGCGACTTTACAACACGATTTTACAAATGGCACTTCAGTGACATACAAGAAAATGATAAATGAATAGTTTATTCAATTTAGGTCCATACAGAACACTTATGAATGTCAACATGTTTACCACTGGTTCGGAATGTAGTTTCTCTTTAAAAAAAACCGGCCAAGTGCGAGTCGGGCTCGCGCACAAAGGGTTCCGTAGCAGCAAAGTCCAAAATTACAGTTAAATCAACCTATCTCAAAAACTATAAGAGATACTTTGATCAAACCAAAAATCGTTGAAAGAGTTAATTAGCATGCATCACCTCTATTTTTTTTAGAATTTTATACCCCGTAGTTATAAAAATAGAGGGGGGGGACATACTTTTTACGACTTTGAGAGCTGATATCTCAAAAACCGTTCACTTTAAGAAAAATGTTTTTTAGAAAACTTTATATCATTTTAAAAGACCTTTCCATTGATACCCCACACGGGTATGTACATCGAAAAAAAAAATTTCATCCCTCAGTTACATGTATGGGGGGCCCCACCCCCAATTCTTTTTTTACTATTTAGTGTCATATTTTTGTAGCGGTTCATACAACACATATTCCCATCAAATTTCATCACTGTAGTACTTATAGTTTCCGAGTAAATCGGCTGTGACAGACGGACAGACGGACAGACGGACATGACGAAACTATAAGGGTTCCGTTTTTGCCATTTTGGCTACGGAACCCTAAAAAAAGATGTTTTACAGAATATCGCCATTACGTTAAAAATAAAGTACTGTAACTGATGTTACTTGATGATGTTGGTGGGACGCGAAGAAAACGGCGACAATGATGATGATGGATGGGTTTTATTGAAAACTATTGACAAAAGTACCGGGCCGAAATTAGTTTGGCCAGTGTCGAGAAAACCGGCAGCTAGGTAGTCTAGATAGGACACCTGAATCTTCTAGAGCCTCCTAGGTACGGAGAGAGCAATTCAGTTTTCGTAGGCCGCGCTAGAGCTAGTGTAACTCGAATTGCCTTATAAATGTTTACTGGGACCCTTATAGGTCCGGAAAATCGAAACGCTCTGGTCCAAATTAATGTACTCCCAGCGACATCTATTAGAGTATGTAGTAGGATGAGACGGGAGTCACACAGGGTTCGATATTGGTCCGACGTTAAATAAGTTTAATGGTTTGTCACAGTACAATTTTTTTTTACAAATATGTCCCTAAATTATTGTCATTTAAAAATCGTCTATTTTATAATAGCCTTTTTTTCATTAAACAGTTTTTTTATATACAATTTAAATTTATGTGTGAGCAAGTCAATAAGCGGGCGGTGTACAATATTATTTCTATGGGAAAATATCAAAACACTGAAACTTAAAAAGGAAAGAGTACCTACAGTCCGCTATACTAAACGCAAGGACTCACGGCAGACGGTAGAGTATTTCATTTATTAATAATAATATCCTCCAACTGATTACGGCAACGGCGGCCAATCTCAACGATCATCCTCATACGCAGGATATATTATAGTGCTCAAGTGTGTGCGCAAACACAAGTGCACTCTCTATTCCCTTACTCTCATATTCCGATGGGACACCAGCGTTACACGACCAGAGAGGGATTGGACGCAGGACCAACGGCTTAACGTGCTTTCCGAGGCACGGGGGTACAAGACCGCCAACTTCCAGACTCCGGGCTGACACTAAGAATTTGTTACCGATAACATTTTTGGCCCGACCCGGGATCGAACCCGGGACCTTAGAGTGCGACCCACTAACTACTACGCCACCGAGGCAGTCATTCATTCTGATTAATTCATTAAAACAAATTACGAATACAGGACAGTTCATCATCAGCCCATTTAAGTCCCCACTGCTGGGGCACGGGCCTCCCTCAATCACATGAGGGGTAATTGCCATACTCACCACGCTTGGCAGACGGGTTGGCGAGGGTTTTGATATAAATGCAGAGTTTTCCTTCTCTGGGTGCTGATGATCATGCCAGCAGCTTTACCTTAGTCGCCTTTTACGACACCTCGGTAAGAGTGAGGGTGGCCTATTCTACTCTGCCGGGGACCACACGGCTTGACAGGACAGTAAGTGGTTTAAAATAGCGATTCTAGCTCAGTGGTTCGGAACGCGCCTTTCATACGGGAGATCGTGGTTTGAATCCAAGCATGCGTCTCTAGAAATCTATGTGCATATTTCTACCATTAGCTCGGCGGTGAGGGAAAACATCGTGAGGAAACCTGCACGTTTCGGATAGTTTCTGAAACGTGTAACCATGATTCAGTTGGTCTGGTACCCCTGTAAATGGGTTGCGAAGGTCAGACGGCAGTCGCTTC
Organism: Marasmia exigua; assembly: GCA_019059595.1. Taxonomy (NCBI): domain Eukaryota; kingdom Metazoa; phylum Arthropoda; class Insecta; order Lepidoptera; family Crambidae; genus Marasmia; species Marasmia exigua. The sequence goes on along the minus strand of CM032484.1, from coordinate 8,526,591 downwards.
ATTGTAATTTACCATACTCCCCCAATCCTGAATCGCGGTCTAAGCGTGCCCCGGGCTCCAGAGCGACAGCTTTGGACGCAACCGGGAATCACACGCAAAGATAAGGAGGAGTTAAGTTGTTTAAAATATTGAGTCCATCTTATTATAAATCGCGATCTTAAGTCATTACCGTACTAAAGCTTATGTCATCCCGTTCCAACACGCAATGTCAAAAGGGGCTGGCACGAATTTTGTCCCGGGACTATCCTTAGTTCGCGACTTGTAATAAGGGGGAGTAGGTTTAAAAGGAAGTAACTGTTACGCTACGCTTTGCCCTGCGCTTTTCTCATGCACACAGCGCTAATTTCACTGGACGCAAACGTACGAAACCTTATTTTTTGATACTTATCATTGTTACCGACTCCTTAGGAGGCGTAAACCTCCGTCGTTATTAGAAGTGTTTTTTAGTTTCGAAAATCGAGGTGTCATGGAATTTCATTATCGTTTGTTTGTGTGTTGATAAGTGTCAAAATGTAAACACTAGAAAATTACTAAAAATATATTTATTTGATTAAAGTTATAATTTTGGTTATTATTTACAATAAAAGACCACTTGAAAACAGATGTATAGCCGAACGTGCTTCGGCTTCCGCCTAGCGCCTAATCCTATTGCTACACGGTAAATCTTGTACATTGAAGCAATTGCCGACTGACCTTCGCAAGCCTAAACATATTTGAGCAAGAGCTCACGAAGGTCAGATTTTCGTCCCTCATGTCAGCGTGCAAATTCCCAGTTGCGTCCAAAGCTACCCCTTCGGAGCCTGGGGTACGCCGGACCATGATCCAGGATTCGGGAAGTCTGGTAATTACTTCTGATTTTCGCAATCCTTTAACAGGGAAAACTGTGGAACCAGCTGTCATCCGTGGTGTTTCCGAACAGATACGACTTGGTGACCTTCAAGAAAAGGGTGTACTCCTTTCTTAAGAGCCGGCAACGCATATGTGATACCTCAGGTGTTGCAGATGTCCATGGGCGGCGGTGATCACTTTCCATCAGGTGTGCCGTCTGCTCGTTTGTCCGCTATAATGTAAAAAAAAAAAAAAAAGCAGGGGAAAATAGATCCGGTTTAGTAGCTAAAGATTTAAATAAAATTTAGCGACGCTCAATTTAATTCAGTAGGAGTCAAACACTCCGTGTGGTCTGATGCAATTCAAAGGTTTTAAATTAGTTTCTAGTGGTTTATAGTGAACCAATTTGGTGTTTATTTGTGTAGTGAAGAGCCGCGAAGTGATCCTAATAATAAAAGTCGTTAGATTGTATCGTTTTAAACACTGCTATTGTGTGTCGAGTGAGTTGTCACGTGACAATTTAATTGGACTAATAGAGTCTTAAAACCCGCGATTGTGTTTAGAGTGGTATCGTCAGAATCCGTAGGTCGATCAAAACAGCAGAATCAGAGCGTTTTATTGAGTGACTGTGACTTTGACTCACTTCGACTGTTGACTACCTACTTATTCTCAATAAGTTACTTGACATTGGCAAGATATATTCGGGTAGAGCCATATAATAAATAACGTTGTATAATAATTATTGTCAAATAGAAACAACGTTTGACACTGACAGTCAACCTTTGAACCAGTACAAGCGAAATCCCGCCCTATCAACCTCCCTTTCCTTTTGACCCTATCCTTTTCCTCATATATGAAATATCTATGGAATTATAACTAACCATTATAATATTAGATATGAAATAAATTAAAAAGAACTCCCATTTAATACTGTGTTGTCTATGTGTACGTTTTGTATTGTTATAGTTGGTGATTTTCTAAAAAGAAAACTCAATTAATTAAGAAGTCAACTCAAATCACCGGTCAATTCAATTCGTGAATGTTTTTCTACTCACTTGATATTGGCAGAGTTGACTAGGTCTCTGATGCACAACACTATTAGCCATTAAAAAAATACAAGCGAAATTACCAACAACAAGACACACGAGAACGATTAATCTAAGATAAGTAAACTGAGGATCCCGTAGGCAATCACTTAGTGGGCTTTGTTACGGAGGTAAATACGGACGCGGAGGAATAATACGGATTTGTCGATCGGAATACGGTTACTGTACCTTGTAGTGGGATGTTAACTTACGTTAAATTAATTTCGGAAGGTTCAATTGAATTTAAATGATTGTGTTGTATCTTACAAATTTATTTACTCTACATTAAACAGTACTGTTATTTTTTTATGCTACGCCCTGTAAGTGTACCGGGCCGTGATCTCGGGGTCTTGGTTTCGATTTCCTAGTCGAGCAAAGAGTATATTTCGAATTTTTCGAACATAGTTCTTGTTTGTGATCACTAATCCGCATTAGGCAGGCGTGGCTGATTAAGTCTAATCCCGTCATAGTAGCGATGACTTGATTTCTATGATGGAAGCCTTTGCCCTGCAGTAGGACAGTTTATAGGCTGATACTTTACTTTAGAGACGACAAACGAGCAAGCAGGTCGCTTTATGGTAAGTAATCATGCTTCATGCCATCCATGATCGTTTGCGAAATCAGAAAGACCGCTAATGTGTTGCCGGCCTTTTTAAAAAAGAGTACGCTCTTTCTCTTGAAGGTTCCCTAAGTCGTAGCCGTCTGGAAATACTCTTGCAGCCAAACCGTTATACAGAACTGAGGTACGTGGTAGAAAGTTCCGCGAAAAACGCATAGTATTAGATCACCACCCTTCGAGATGATGAGGATGGAATGACAATCGCTTGCGTGTGGTTCGATGTAAGAATTCAGCTGCAGGGAGTAGAACAGTTCCTAAGAGCACGCTCCGTGATAATTGCGGTATATAATGCTGAGGGAACCTATAATATCCCGCCGCAATGCTCAAGGATCAAGCCGACTAGAGAAAGTAAAATCGCTTACGATTCGAGCAGCCCTACATGTATGCGGTCAAAAGAAAGATGTTGGTCATCATTTCAGCCAATAGTCGTCCACTTCTGGACATAGGTCTCCCCCAATGTTCTCCACACAAATCGGTCCTGCTGTGCCGCCCGCATCCAATGTATTCCCGCGATCTTCACCAGATCGTCGGTCTACCTTGTAGGGGGCCTGCCACGGCTGCGACTTCCTGTACGTGGCCTCCACTCGAGGACCTTTCCGCCCCGCTGGCCGTCTGTTCTCCTCGCTATGTGCCCTGCCCATTGCCACTTGAGGTATGCAATCCTTTGGGCTATGTCTGTGACCTTAGTTCTCCTGCGGATCTCATCTTTTCTGTTACGATCACGCAGGGAGACTCCGAGCATAGCCCTCTCCATGGCTCTCTGGGGGACAAGATGTTGGTACTGATATGCATTAGCCCAGAGGCAGGAGTCGAACTTGTGGCTTATAAAGTTATGACCAATGAGCTGATGTGAAATATTGCCCCGTTTTATTAAGGACTTACACCCAGTGTCTTTAAAGCTATTTTAGCTTTGTCTTACAGATGACCGCGAAAACCGGACGTCTAACTCTAGATATGGAAAATCTTAAAAGAACATGCTCGGATTCGAACCACGTCTCCCCGTATGGAAGGCGCGTTCTTCTCCACTCACCTAAATACCATCGTTCCGCTTAAACTGTCTTGTACAATGTTGTATTTATACTGACCTGTGATTGAACTATAGCCGATTTATTGACGGAGGGATTCCCCGGGTTGGCTTCGGAAGCCAGTTACTTAGGCTGGCTTAGCGCGGCCAGCTGCGAATGTTAATTGGTTGGGATATCTTGCATCGTGTTACGAGAATAGTATAATAAAACTATCTATACTAATGTATAATGCCTATTATAGGTAATATTATCATTATAATTTCATTATGTTGTTTTTAAGTTGTAATTACACAAATGTCAGTATTATATACCCACATTACACACATACAAGTTAGGTACACAAAATACACTAGACAAGACTAGGAATTACAGGCTAAGATGAGGAGGAGGAGGGGAGGTACTAATCTGCGTTCGTGTCACACTAGTGTCAAATCGGATTATGAGGGTAAGGGATAAGAGAGTGCACTTGTGTTTGCGCACACACTTGAGCACTATAATATATCCTGCGTAAGTGGCTGATCGTCGAGATTGGCCGCCTCACCCAAAATCGGTTGGAGGATTATTATATTACTGTACAATAGCCCACCTTAGCCTGATGGTGACCGAGAGGAGATCCCAAGTTGCAATTACAACGCCATGGCACTTTGGCACTGCCATGTATTTTGTTTCTGTGCAATAAATAATATTTATCTGTCTGTCTATTAAATAATATTTACACATTATTACATTAGATGGCAAATGCTGTAGAAACCCCAAATCCAAAACAACAACACACAGACTACGTAAATAAACGACTTAATAAATAAATATGGTCTCAGTGATATGACTCTGATTCTAAATTACGCCAGCATCAGCTAGATAAATAGATATTCTTTATTGTACAAAAACAAAATACATGTATGATTCTTTTTTTTATAAATAAATATTTTACAACATCACACACATTGATCTGACTCCGAGATAGGTAGCTCAAGCACCTGTGGTACGGTTATCAGAATCAACAGTGGGATTACAAATATATACATAATAACACCTTTCCTTTGTAAATACTTACTTATAATACATAGAAAACACCCAGATCAATACAAACAAACATGTTCACGCACACAAATGTTTGTACTGTGCGGGGATCGAACCCGCAACCCTTAACAATAAGGCGGTCTTATCGCTTGTAGCGATTTCTTCCAGGCAAGCTTTGGTTTGATGAAAGAAATAACGTATTCGTAATTGAGGAGGCAGTGCAAAGCAGTTTTTTTTATGCTAGACAAACGAGCAAGCGAGTCATGAACATACGCGAAATTAGAGTGATCAGAGAGAGTTTAACAAATGAAATTGAAAATGGCAGAAATATACATACTTATATAATAATAATATTACGTGACATAAATAATAAACCATACTTAATAAATAAATAAATATAAATAAACATTTTACAATATCACATACATTGATTTAACTCCGAGATAGGTAGCTCAAACACCTGTATTACGGATATCAGAATCAACAGTGGGATCACAAATATATACGTAATAACACCTTTCCTTTGTAAATACTTACTTATAATACATAGAAAACACCCAGATCAATACAAAACATGTTCACGCACACAAATGTTTGTACTGTGCGGGGATCGAACCCGCAACCCTTGTATCAGAGGCAGCTTGTATCTTGTATAATAATATGTACGACGACCCATTTAGATCAGAGGTAGTGAATGCTGCCTCCAGCTCTGGTGCAAGGGTTGCGGGTTCGATCCCCGCACAGTACAAATATTTGTGTGCATGAACATGTCTGTTTCTATTGGTTTGGGTGTTTCTACGTATTATAAGTATGTATTTACAAAAAAAAAAGTATTGTTTGTATATATTTGTAATTCCGCTATTGGTTCTGATATCCGTAACACAGGTGCTTGAGCTACTTATCTCGGGATCAGATCAATGCATGAGGTGTTGTGAAATATTAATTTATTTATATTTATTGTTATTTATTATATAGATGGTTCATTCGATCAGCTGTAGCTGAATGAACAAGTCGAGTGAGATAGCCGCCTAAAGCTCCAGTAACGCGAGGCGTTCTCCGAGGCTTATGATTATTATCAGGGCTTAGCTTATATTAGTTAAGGTGACGGGTAGGGCACACTAGCCACGCCAATCGATTTTAATTTTTAGCTACTAAACCGAATTTATTTTAAACAATTTTGGGGTTACAACCTCTCGGCAAACAATTATTATATTTATTAAATAACCATGCACAAATGTTGGGTCCGTTCGTTTTTGTACGCGAAAAATTAATTCACGCCAAAAGCGGCTACCGAGCTGCATTTGTGGCAAAATGATTAGTGCCATCTAATATTATAACCACTACTTTTTTTTTACGTAATAGGTAGGCAGACGAACAGACGGATCACCTGATGGTAAGCAATTGCCGCCGCCCATTGACACCCGCGACACCAGTGGAGTAACAAATGCGCTGCCAACCTTTAAACCCCCCCTATCCCCCGGATTGGGCCTCCGGTACCCTCACTCACGCAGCGAAATACAACACAGTGCTGCTTTACGCCGGTGCCTTCTGTGAGGCCGTGGTATCACTCCGGTCGAGCCGGCCCATTCATGCCGAAGCTTGGGTCTCCCACGGTAATTATAGCTAGTTATTACATACGTGTTCATCGTCATCATCATCGTCAGCGCATTTATGTCCCCATTGCTGGGGCACGGGCCTCCCTCAATCACATGAGGGGTAATTGCCATACTCACCACGCTTGGCAGACGGGTTGGCGAGGGTTTTGATATAAATGCAGAGTTTTCCTTCTCTGGGTGCTGATGATCATGCCAGCAGCTTTACCTTAGTCGCCTTTTACGACACCTCGGTAAGAGTGAGGGTGGCCTATTCTACTCTACCGGGGACCACACGGGGACATACGTGTTAATTATGTTCTTTTGTATTGTTTTATTTATGGTAGGATCTATGTTACTGGTTCTGATGTACGTTTAAATAAGTTTCTAAGTTTAAGTTATTTTTAATCTGTAGTGACCCCAACTATTTATGCTTGCATTTAGATTTTTTAGATTGTATAGAATTTAGTTTAGTTAAATTTTTATTAGTTAGGTATTAGTTAGGTATCCGCAGAATATCAACGTCGTGGTCTAAGCCACGACATAATGCTGAGCGGAGACCTTTTTGGTGTCTGTAATAGTCAATTAAGTGTTTTTGTGTATTTTCTGTGTCTATTATTGTGTACCAAATAAACGTATTCTATTCTATTCAGTTAAATAAAAGGCTGTAAATAATTATATAATAATAAATTCTCACAACATCTCATACGTTGACCTGATTCTGTACTAAGTAGCTTAAGCACTTGTGTTACAGATATCAGACAACAGAGGAACACAAATATATACTTAAATACATATATTACACCCAGACACCGAACAAACACAAGTGTTCATCGCACGAATGTTTGTCCAGGGTGGGAATCGAACCCACGACCTTTGGCGTAAGAGGCAGGGTCACTACCAATTGCGCCATCCGGTCAGTCATATGCTCCAAATGCTTACAGTTGACTTTCAAGATATTGTTTTTTTTTATGCTAGAGGCGACAAACGAGCAAGCGAGTCACCTGATGGAAAGCAATCATCGCCGCCCACTAACATCCGCGAAATCAGAAAGATCGCGTTGCCGGCCTTTTTAAAAAGGAGTACGCTCTTCTCTTGAAGGTCCCTTAGTCGTAGCCGTCGGGCAATACTTCCATAGGTAAACTGTTCCACAGAACTGAGGTACGTGGTAGAAAATTCCGCGAAAAACGCACAGTATTAGACAGTTATTGTTTCAAATAAATTTGAATTTTTTTTACTACCTTTTTCTGGTCTGTAGTTCGTAGGCATACCTAATTTGTATTGCATGTACTTTGTCAAGACTAGTCTTAATTATTTTACTAAGAAATGTTTATCGTTTGTGAAAAACTATTTTGGTCTAATTCGTTATAAACTCTGTATTTAGACTAAGAACTTTTCATAAAATGGCTGTTGTTATTCCATAATAATAATATAAAAATAAAAAAACTTCAATGTAAAAAAAAAGTGGCCGTGTGGTCCTCGGCAGAGTAGAATAGGCCACCCTCACTCTTACCGAGGTGTCGTAAAAGGCGACTAAGGTAAAGCTGCTAGCATGATCATCAGCACCCAGAGAAGGAAAACTCTGCACTTATATCAAAACCCTCGCCAACCCGTCTGCCAAGCGTGGTGAGTATGGCAATTACCCCTCATGTGATTGAGGGAGGCCCGTGCCCCAGCAGTGGGGACTTAAATGGGCTGATGATGATGATGAAAAAAAAATATCATACTATAATGCAAATTTCGTCGGTCACCATATTGGACCATATCGTACCTTTGATGGGACGGCAAAGTAGCCATTATGGGCAAAGAATTTTCTATTACAGTTCGTTCATTGAGCTTTCAAGTTAGCCATTTTACAAAAATGAATGTGCCCCTTAATAAATATACCCAGGATGTCCCTAACTTAAGACCAAAACAACATAATGTGGACCGTTTATCTGTTGAATTCCTCTAAAAAGCCAGTTTGAAGCAGCACGCCGCTGATCGAATGTCGCCAATATACTTCGAGTGATTGCGTCGCCCTCACTGCCTCGTTGGGAGCTGATGGCTTGTAACCCGAACGATTCGATCTCGGAGCTTTTCTAACTTCGTCATAGTATATGTATAGTTGTACCCCGCTGAATAGGGTTTTGGTAGAATAGCCAAAATAAAGCATATGTGTTTTTGACAGTTACGTGCTGATATTTGCTGGAATCGAATCTAGAGAGCAATGGTTTTTCAGGATATAAGAACGAGCGCTTCCGGAACTTTTTTTTATGTTACGACAGACAAGAATTTGATCTCAATCCCACCTGATTTTAAGTGTCGATGAGGTCCAAGGTGGGCCATGCTTGCCTGTGAAAAGCCTATTCACTCTTGCCTTAAAGAGGCCCAGGTTATATTGTTCAGGAAATACATAGGCGGGCAACGACTTCTACTCCTTGGCTGTTCGCATCTGTAACTGGAAGTCGTAAGTCCAAAATGGCGGATACACTACTCAATTTTCAAATGTATGCGCGTATTTCTACGATTCTCTGCAACAATCATCATGAGGAAACATGCAGGTTTTGGATAGCTACTCGAAAAGTGGATACCAACAATGGATGCGGTAATTATTCTGAACATGCCACTGTGATCCAGTTGGTCTGGGTTACCTACCTGTCTAAGGGTTGTAACGTAAAATAGCTTACAGATGATTACTTAGTCCGATAATGACAACAGTTACTTAGCGATTTAACCAAAGAGTGAACATTACGATTCGTTTGTAACTTCCGTAATTGTTTCGCGCGGGATCAAGAAATAACGTTGCCGATTTTTTGGGCTACCTACTGTAGCGTGTGACTCAGGTTTGTAAGTTAGGTTTAAATGATAATAAATGCAGTTATAACGCATCCCATCATTGCATATCGACTCTGCCAGTGCTCCCTTTGGCGGCGCCACGCACGCGTAATATGTGTACAAAGTTTTGTATTAGCAATAATAACGGACTAAAAAAAGAAGAGTATTAATGTGGAAAAAAAATAAACAGTGTTACGTAGTGTTGGCCAAAATAGGAAGCAACTCACCTCTTGCAATTCCGGCGCCGGCGCATTCAAAATCGCTGTTTACTTTCTGATTTCGAACTAACGTAACTGCGCTGATTCACAATAGTCCATTGGATCCTCCGTGACCATTGATTCGCACGCGCCACGGTATTCACAAGACAACTAGTTTGCCCTTGGTAGCGCAAAGCGGATGGCGCTGTTGTAGCACCAAGATACACACCATTACTCCTTTGAAGCTCAACAGCTACGGATCGGAAAGAATTGCACTAATTTGGCCACAGATTAAAAATGATTTAGAAAAATACCAAAATTCCTTCCAAATAGTGTATTTGACTAAGCTCGATGTAAAATCTAGGTAGGCTCAAAATATAGGTGTGCGAATAGCAAAAATTCTCAATTAAAAATATAACGTCTAGCCGGTTTTATGGTCATTCAAAGATTCATGGGCAAGTCCATTTTAAAAGTATGAAATTATTAAAAAATAATTATACCATTGAATAACCCATATAATTTACACCAACTATTATAATGGAACCATTGACATAAACGAAATATTTGATATAGCTACCTTACAAAATTCAAATGAAATGCATACAAAATACTGTCGTGTGACGTCATATCTCTGTAGCCATTTGTATGGAGCGTTTTGGGTTTGCCCAAAATAATGTGATTTTAAAGTTGTAATATCTCAGGTAGTTTACATGAGAATCAAGTAATTCTTTCAACGATGTTTCTATCATTGAGAGGTCTTTTGATTACTCAAATGAAAATAAAATAGTCAAATACCGTATTGTGTTGCTTTGTCGCATTTGAAAACAGAACACGAAAACCACTCTTTCGGTACGAAACAAACAGCAATAAGACTTTTATGAAGTATAAAAAAATTGATAATGTGCCAGCGTGCTGCATTTAGAAAAAATATAGAATATTCTTCTATCTATCATCAGAAGGAGAGCTGGGCGCAGGGCGTTGATAGCGCCCGAGGGATGATGAAGTTGTTGCTGGCCGCCGGGAGTGGATGGAGTTAGAAGTGTGAGATCGCGCGACCAGTTTGCTCATTTATCCCAAAAAAAGAACTATCCCAGATTCGAATCACGTATCGCATCACAGCCACGGCTGTCGCAGGTTGCAGCTACTCAGGGGAAATCTACCGAAGCCGATCAAGGACGGCGTGATTTCATGATTAATACTCCCGAGTTCTGTCCGAGCTGTGGAGTTCCAGAATAAGTAACAAGTAGGTAACATGGCGATTTGTGAGGCAATATTTTTTATCTTCACCCATATCTTAATCTTCAAAATATAATAAGAACTCAAAGATGGCTTCACTCTTCATCATCATCATAACTATTATTAACAAATACGGAAATTGACGTAATGTTAATTTTTAAGTAAGCTGGCAGACGTTATGTCACCGTGCACTGCCCCTGTCCGTTAGTGACCACAGCTGTTGTAACGTAGCCAAAAAGTCTAGTGTAAGTACCTACCTATATAAATTCCACTCACATCACTTGGATGGATTTTATTCCACCACAGTGCGTTTCTCACGCCACTTCCTACCGCGCGTTTTTACTACGATGGAATCAGCTACCAACCATGGTGTTTCCGAACAGATAAGACATGGTGATCTTCAAGAAAAGAGCCGGATACGCATTTGTGATGTGACAGATGTCCATGGGCGGCGGTAATCAGTAATCACTTACCATCACGTGAGCCGTCTGCTCGTTTGTCCGCCAATGTTGAAAAAATATTGTACTTAAAAATGTGCATCGCGTTAGTTCCCGTGTTTATTAATGATTGTACATCCCTCCTTATTTTAGCGCGTAGTTCCCATTTGATTCCAAAGCTGCCACTCTGGAGCCCGGGGTATGATTCTTGATTTGGGAAGTCTGCAACTTCGCAACTCATTAACAGGGAGACCAACTGAATCATGGTTACACGTTTCAGAAACTATCCGAAACGTGCAGGTTTCCTCACGACGTTCTCCCTCACCGCCGAGCTAATTGTAAAAATACGCACATAGATTTGAAAAATCTAGAATGCATGCTCGGATTAGAACCATGACCCGCTTCATGGAAGGTGCGTTTTTATCCACTGAGCGACAATTGCTCTGATGCATTAATCAGAGCGATGATGGTGATTTGATTATGCAACATAAATTCCTTCATATTCTTCACTATTCATCATCATCATAAAGTCTCTTGTAAAATTAATTGGAACCCACGACCACGCCACCACAGAGGCATATTTGAGGACCTACTCCCTCAAAGGCCTGTATCCTAAAACGGTATATGGTAATGGCAGTCTCTATGTGTCACACAATTTATCGATCATGGTCTCAAACTGGAGCTATTCCTATTGTACTCATAGGCTATGTAGTTGGCGGTAGCGGGGAGCGTATCCAATTAATATTTTCGTCAATTGAATCGAATCAAAACTGGGACTTATCGAGTTTGGGCACAACACACTGCACTGTATCATCGAGGCCATAAGTAAAGCTTCCGAGAAAATCAATATTATGAAAACACCCATCCAATTTCGCACATACAGTTTGCGCCACCTAAGAAGTCCCACGAAAAGCGCGCTTCAGTCACCATGAACATTCGAATTTGGAGCTTTATGTCGATAATCACAAGGGACTTCATTCCTGGCGCGAACTCTACAGACGTCTCTGTAGGTGTCGCGTTTTCCCAGTATTACCATCAGTTCGTTGCTAAGCAATAACATGCATACCTCCACGTCTTGCTAGCGATGGGAATCGCAACCGCAAAGTAAATCGCTTTTACACCGAGAAAGCCGGAAAGCTTTCGTAAATCCAGGGCGGTTTTCCACCAGTGTACGTAATCCGTGAGGTAATAAATAAATAGGCAACCAAGCAGTGAGGTCCAATTTAAGCAACGGAATACGGTATTTGACAATTTTTTTTGTATTTTTGTAATCAAAAGACCTCTCAATGAAAGAATTACTTGATTCTCATTTAAACTACCTGAGATATCACAACTTTCAAATCACATTATTTTGGGCAAACCCAAAACGCTCCAACAAATGGCTACTGAGATGAGACGTCACAAACAAGTATTTTGTATGATTTCATTTGAATTTTGTATGGTAGCTGTATCAAATGTTTCGTTTATGTCAATGGTTCTATTATAATAGTTGGTGCAAATCGTATGGGTAATTCAATGTATAATTATTTTTTAATAATTTCATACTTTTAAAATGGACTTGTCCATGAATCTTTGAATGAGCATAAAACCGTCTATACATTATATTTTTAATTGAGAATTTTTGCTATTTACCTATATTTTGATAAAATATTTTATAATTTGTAAAATATCGAGCTTAGTCAAATACCCTATTATAAGATTGACACTTTCAACATCTAGATCACCAGTGAGCTGCCAACCATGAAACCCCCCTTTTTCGCGGATTGGGCCAACGGTACCCTCACTCACTCAACGAAACACAGCGCAGACGCTGCGTCAGGCCCAGTTTTCTGTAATGTCGTAGTAGCCTATTATGCCTTTTAATGCAAAATGTATTCGAATTGCGATATAGTAAACTTAGGAAACTTTTTACAATGACATTCATTTTTATAAACCGGGACAGATAGACGGGCTTCCAAGCAGCGTTAAAAGGGTTCTTTTTTCCTTGCATAAAACGATCTGCGAAGAATAAAAGATTACACGAAAGTCATTTTGCAAAAAGCATTCTGCCGTATTCCATTGCAGAAGCTTTTACCTGCAACCACGAAAGGTCATATTATATTGTATCTACAGCTTAGGTTGTTTAGAAATATTTATGGCCGAAATAAGCTAGGTATTTGAGAAAAAAATGCATTTTTTGCAATCGAAATAAAAGTCCAAAAGAGCAACTAAAAGAAATATTTACTAAAATCCAAAATTCTTCAATGAATTATTATTTGTATTTCGTTAATAGACGCACATATCCGTCTTCCTACATTTTCTAAGCACCTTATTATAAATCGCGAAATTAAGTTTTTACCGTACTAAAAACTCATGTCATCCCGTTCTAACACGCAATGTTGTTTTGTTCCAGGACTATCCTTAGTTCGCGATTTGAAATAAGGGGGTAATAGTTTTCTCATTCTCTTATTCGAATAATCGTTTTTCGTAGTATGCTTAAACCTCGTCCCTGAATTACTTGGATTTGAATCTGATATCGATTTCGGTTTGAGTTTTTCCATCGGTATTTTTACAAATTCAGATAATTCAAGCCCAATATAGTTCTCTAAGTTCTTTTTATTATAAAATCACAATTTTTTAATACCTAATTTTTAGCGTAGCGTTGAGTACTTAATAATAAGTTCAATTTGTAATTTATTGTTTTTGCCAATATAGTTCTCTAGGACCTATTTATTGGCCTGAAACACAGGGTATCCTAATTCAGGCAAAATGTGCTCCGGCATGTGGTAACAGCCGCTCATAGACATCAACAGTCTATGAGCGGCTGTTACCATTTACCATCAGATGGGCCGCATGCTCGTCTGCCTATTATTCTCAATAAAAAAATGTCAAATATAAGTAAAATTGGGACCATAAGTTTGTAATTGATTTAAGTTATTTGCAATAAATATTTCATTATTTTTATTATTAATTTACGAGCCCCATTTTATCTTCATCATCATCATCATCATCAGCCCATTTAAGTCCCCACTGCTGGGGCACGGGCCTCCCTCAATCACATAAGGGGTAATTGCCATACTCACCACGCTTGGCAGACGGGTTGGCGAGGGTTTTGATATAAATGCAGAGTTTTCCTTCTCTGGGTGCTGATGATCATGCCAGCAGCTTTACCTTAGTCGCCTTTTACGACACCTCGGTAAGAGTGAGGGTGGCCTATTGTACTCTGCCGGGGACCACACGGCCACATTTTATCTTATGAAGGATAAAGTACTTATGTCCATGCTTATATATACCTCAGTAGGTATCTATCTCAGTAGATAGAGGTATCAGTCGGCTAGCCAGTACAAGCGCCATCTAGACGAAAACGAACAAAACTCAACAGTTTAGTAGTACGGCCACTTCAAAAATCAGTCGAGGAAACGGTTTTATATACTGAAATAGAGGCGTCGGCTAGCCACCCAGTGTTAGCGCCATCTAGACGAAAACGATCAATATTCAAAGGCTATGTAATACGGTTACTTTCGAGAATCAGTCAGCGAGACGATTAAATAAAATATCAGATATAATTTCATTTGTTACATAACAAAGTTCCCAATTACCTTCCAGAGCAGGCTGTTTAAGGTAATTGTTTCGAAAACACGCTTTACTAGCGCGTTGTAAAAACGCATAGTGACATCTACCGAAACAACGCCAAACCATCTCCTCGATTGCTTTTTATTTTGATGATTTAAAACTTTATTGCACAAATTTTGATACAATAGGCGAATTTAATGCCAAGAGGCATTCTCTACCAGTCAACCTATGGGTCATGCAGAAAGTGCAATGGTGCGGCGAAAGGAAAAGATTATTATAAAATAACTACATTGAGGTACACGGAGGAGAGGTGATCCGGCAGAGAACCAAAGTCATCGACATTGCTCACCGGATCAGCAAGCTCAAGTGGCAGTGGGCTGACCTTATTAGCCGCAGAACCGACAACCGATGGGGTAAACGAGTTCTAAAGCGGAGACCGCGTCTTGGCAAACGTAACGTGCGCCCTCTGGCTTGGTGGAGAGACGATCTGCGCAGGATGGCTGGCAAGAGCTGGATGCGAGAAGCCATGGATAGATCACGGTGGCGAACAATGGAAAGGCCTACGTCCAGCAGTGGACTACGATAGGCTAATGATGATGATGATGAACTACATATTAAAGCTACATCTGCTTTTTACAAGCTCCATCTAACGAAAACAGCTGAACTCTTTTTCCCATACTAAGGAAAGAGTACTAAGTGTAATGACCCTTTTATGCAGTACCTATGAATCCCTAAAAATGGCGTTTCTAGAGCCTAAAAGAATGCGTAGCCCCAAAAACTTTTACTACCCCAATGAGACCACAAGGGTAGCTAGTCTTGTAAATAATAGAAGGGCCTAAAGTAGCCGAGGGGTTCGTGAAACGTCGCAAGTAAACAAAGGGCTTTTCTTTCAGTGTTTGCGGGTGAATCGGGCAGGATAATCATCTCATCCCTCTTAAATGTAGGGCAAGCTGCTTACATTACTGTAGTGGGTCTATTGTTACTTAAAGACCCAGAATAAGAACTAAAAGGCTGATAAAGCAGGTAGCTGGAAGATCAGTGGATGAGAACATCGTATGTTCGAATTCGGGCATGCACAGAAAACCGAAGTGAAGCAGCCCTGTCACTTCACAAAAAACCGGCGTAAAGCAGCACTGTGCTGTGTTTCGCTTCGTGACTGAGGGTACTGGAGACCTTATCCGGGGGAAAGGGGGGAACAAAGGTTGGCAGCGCACTTGTGACTCCACTGGTGTCGCGGGTGTCTAAGGGCGGCGGCAATTGCTTATCATAAGGTGATCAGTATGCTCGTCTGTCACCCATCACATAAACAAAAAATAACACCTCTGGATTTCTCAAATCTATGGTGAGGTATAAACATCATGAAGAAACTTACACATTTCGGATATTTTCTAAAACGTAACCATGATTCAGTTGGTCTGGTTCTCCTGTGAAAGGGTTGCGAAGATCAGACGGCAGTCGCTTCATTGTAATTACCTTACTTCCCAAATCGTGAATCATGGTCTAAGCGCACACTGGGTTCCGAACGCCAGTTTTGGACGCAACCGGTAACAAGCTGAGATGAGCGAGAGCAATAGTCTCTTTTTTATGTAATAGGTGGCAGACGAGCAGACCGATCACCTATAGTATCACTCTGGACGAGCCGGCCCCTTTCGTGCCAAAGCTTGGCTCTCCCACGGTATTTTTTAAGCTTTTTAGTGTCTCATTTTTTGGCAGCCACCTCCCTCCCCTTTCGTCCCCCTTCCACCCCCGCTAAATAACTAACAAACTCATTGTGAATACAGTATTAAAAGAGTTATCCTTATCTCCTTACCGTTGAGGAGTTGTTGACATAATTAATACAATCAGTCGTAAATACTAGTGCAGTTTAGAAGAAAAATACAAAGCCATTACGTGTGCCTTTAAAATTTGAGAGTTCTCATTTTTTGGCAAACCAGACGACATCACATACATTGTCCTGGTCCCAAACTAAAGCTTTCCCATATACCGGGAACAAGGACGAATATAATATATATGTAATTTACTCTCACCTAAGTAATAAATAAATAATTCTTCATTGCCAGCAACATACAACAAGTTCTTACAAATTGGCGACTTAAGCACTAAGCATGAACGCTTGTACCGCAGGAGGAGAGATGTGTGGCTGTCTGTACAATCAGCTCATGCCCACGGGTTAACGCGGTCGAAATTCCAAAATGTAGGCACAATGAACAAACCACGGACCTCAGCGCAACTTGGGGCTAATCTCAATATGAATAAATAGTGCCAATTTAGGTGACTTGTGTGTGTGAAGTTCTTGAACCTATAAGTAATTAACAAATAAAAATATCGTCATCGCGATTTTCATTGTTTAGCCGACGTCGTTTTAACTAGCGCCATCTATTGGCGGCCGCATGGAACTACCGTGTCCTTTACATTTTAGTTAGGCGCCATTTTACTCACATAATATTTACAATGGTTTATACACACATCGTCGCGTTTGGTCCCATTTATATCCATTAGTCTTATTTTTTTCTTATAGCCAATCGATTGAGATGACACCGTTTTCGGCAAAATGTGGGATAAACGAGTATATCAGGGGTGTCGTGATTAATGCCCCCATGGGAGGGAGAGACTCGGATTGGATTTAACGACATGGTTCGTGTGCGGTCAAATTCAATCTAATGGAGTATGATTACATCCTTAATTCTGGTCGTCACCACAAAATTGTTTGATGACAAACTGAATTGCATTATATGATTATACTGCAGCGGATACGTCATGAGTAACCGGACTAACTACATTTATTTATTTATTTATTTATTTATTCTTTATTGCACAAGAAAGTAAAGTACAATTGGCGGACTTAATGCTATACAGCATTCTCTACCAGTCAACCATTAGGCGATGCAGAAATATGTATGACGGCTAACTAAATTTATATCCATAAACATACATGTGAGTAATATATAATATGATTAAATATACATACATAACCATACAATACAATAAACCTACTTATACTACAATTAACTCATAAAAAAAAACAAAAAAAAAACAGAAGCGACGAATACCGGCTAACCTACATTGTAAGCATTAAAGGGTTGAAACAGACACAATACATCTTGCCACAGCAGTCATAAAAACAAGGAAAAAAAAAGTTGAGTTAAATTTCTAGTGAGCGGAGAAAATGGTCACGAACTGAACGCTTGAATGAAAATTTGGTGGAGGACTTTTTGATGTCATCGGGTAGCGAGTTCCAGAGCCTGATGGCAGACAGGATACATTCATAAGTGTTCTGTATCATCATCAGCCCATTTAAGTCCCCACTGCTGGGGCACGGGCCTCCCTCAATCACATGAGGGGTAATTGCCATACTCACCACGCTTGGCAGACGGGTTGGCGAGGGTTTTGATATAAATGCAGAGTTTTCCTTCTCTGGATGCTGATGATCATGACAGCAGCTTTACCTTAGTCGCCTTTTACGACACCTCGGTAAGAGTGAGGGTGGCCTATTCTATTCTGCCGGGAACCACACGGCCGGTTATACAGAACACATAAGTGTTCTGTATAAAGCATGTTAAAAATGTTACCTACTTTATTTCTATCAGTGAAGATCTGTTTTTAGCTCTAACGTCTAACCAGGCAATGTATTATACGAGACCACCAGATTATGAATTTTGAGCAGTTGAGATAGGGTTGACAATCAATTAAATAAATGATGTCTAGTTGCCTGGTAACATTCACTGTAATTGCTACTATATTAAGACAGCTGTTGGGCTTCCGAATAAAACAAAACAAAATAACAAAAGAAATAAAATAAAGAATTTTCAATTTGTGTATTTTATTAAGTCATTCGTGTTCTGTGAGCTGCCAATCTTCTTTATTGGCAGATCACAAAACACACATTTAAACAGGTCCGATTCCAAGCACTCACCTTTGAATTTGAACAGTCAGTTCAACTCACACTAACCATCTTTCTCCAATCGATAAATGTACTGAGTTTCTCAAACCACGTTAAATCAACTCGATTGCCTCACGTTATTAATATAAGTTACTAAAATAAAAAATAGACGACATCACATACATTATCCTGGTCCCTAACTAAGGCTTTTCCTTGTACCAGGAACAAGGACAAATATCATAATAAAGAAATCTTTATCTAATTTTTACCCGACTACGGCAAAGCAAAAGGAGGGTTATGATTTTGACAGGCTATGTATGTATGTATGTATGTATGTATGTATGTATGTATGTATGTATGTATGTATGTATGTTCATCTGTTTCCACGTAACTTCTTAACTACTTATCAGAATTCGACAAATGACATATCATTATAAGCGTCTTGATCGTCCGCTGGTTATAGGCTATATGAAGTTTCACAAAATCTAATGTGGCGCCCTCTAGCGGACAAAACATACAGAGTAAAAAAATAAAGTTATGATAAATATGCCGTGTTTGGTATCATTTGAAAGCGCTTGACTTGTACATTTTGAATATATATATATATTACTAGCACTTGGACACCAAAATAGTACAAATAAAATAAAAGTAAAAAAACTAAAACCCAACTACGACAAAAAACGTCGCTGAAAAAGTATAAAACAAGCCTTCGTTGTCAATTTATGCAATATTCACTATGTAGAGATAAAATTTCATGTTTGGAAAGGCGTAGTCACACGTTAAATATACTACCCTTTGACAACGTGTGACTGCGGATTTCCAAACATGAAATTTTATCTCTACATAGTGAATATTGCATAAATTGACAACGAAGGCTTGTTTTATACTTTTTCAGCGACGTTTTTTGTCGTAGTTGGGTTTTAGTTTTTTTACTTTTATTTTAATATACATAAACACAAATATATACTGATTTAGGAAAAGATTACAGAATTGAATACTATGATCATAATTAAAGATAATAATCTTATCAATCGTATAAAATAATATTTAGTAATACGTGTGTACAAATCTACAGTTATGGCTTCTGGCTTTTAGCAAGCGAACATAATTTTCTGGAATCAGCAAGTTAGTACTAACAGAAACCGCAGTAGTGTAACTCATGAAAGTTTCACTGCAGCAAGAAAGTTATGATTTTCAAGAGTTCAGGATATATTAACTTTCTAACCACGTGTTAAGGGAAAAGGTAAATAAGGTAAATTATTTGTAAAACTAAGAAGATTTACTATGATATACGATTTTAGACTTCCTTTTCGTATTGCACGCATAATTTAACTTCTTGAAGAGAGGTGGGATAGCTATGTCTCATGATGTACAGAAAAATATAGAGGGATTATTTATTGATTTGTGTCATAAAACTATACCGGTACTGGAACTAAGCGAATTACTACCTCGATCGACCACTCTTGCAAAATGGACAAAAAGTTAAGTAGTATGTGAATATATTAATCGTGTTCGTACCGGTTAGGCACTTACAAATTGTTTAAATGTTCAATTTCAATTTCTTTTAGGCTTTCTCGTATGTGTACACACGTCATCACGTCGAGTTACCCTTGTTGACCTTTGGACCGTCCTTATGTCTGGGGCACATGTGCTATTTTTCCACTGCAGGGGGTAACTTGATCTGACGCTGACTGTACAAGGTCTTAAATTATATTTAACTAACAATACGGACCCTGATGGGCACTGCAAACTTGTTTTAGAGAGAGGAGGACATACATGTATGTGCTTATAGATATGAATTTTTATAAAATTCTTTTATAGTCGCTTATATTCATAAATACTAACAATACTACGCACACACAGCTAAAGAATAGAACACCCTGCCAAGACTGTCTGTGTCACTCTGTTTTTCCTGACCACTTTCATAGGGTAGGGCACACTAGCGACGCCAATCGATTTTAATTTTTAGCTACTAAACCGGATCTATTTGAAACAATTTCGGGGCTACAACCTCTCGGCAAACACTTCTTACTATTTATTAAATAACCTTGCAAAAATGTTGGGTCCAACGCGTACGCCAAAGTGGCCGCTTTTGGCGTGAATCAATTTTTCGCGTGCAAAAACGGACGGTTATTTAATAAATAGTATAAGTAATAATAATAATAATATAATAATAATTCTCACAACATCTCATACATTGACCTGATTCCGTATTAAGTAGCTTAAGCACTTATGTTACAGATATTTGATAACAGAGGAATACAAATATATACTTAAATACATATATTACACCCAGACACCTAAGTGTTTGCCTAGAGGTCGTAACCTCCTAATTGTTTAAAATAGAACCGGTTTAGTAGCTGAAAATTAAAATCGATTGGCATCTTTTAGGCAAATGCGTATCATCCTAGACCTCATCGTCGCTTTCCATCAGGTGCGATTGTGATCAAGCGTTATGTAAAAGGTGAGCTGTAGATAATTCAGGTATGTTAAAAGTCGAATGATAAGCCCATTTCTATTATATTTTTTAACAGAGCCAATCTTCATTCATGAAGGACAGCGATCCTCTTTTGTACCTCCCCATTATTCTTGACTTCTTTCTTCGAAAAAATCTTTTTATAAACTTTACTTTAGCTTTCCCGAGTCCATACACCTGTCAGCTGCAGATAATACCGATATTTAAAAAACATTTTTGATATTGAAAGTTCCAAAAAATTGCATGTCATCGACGTAGCAGCAACAAATAAATATTTTATGGTTACTGTTTAAATTCTAAAAAATAAAATTTAAATAAATATTCCTAACAAAAGTGGTACCAAAAGCTAGATACAAACCAAAACAAATATTTTGTGATACCTATGCAAGGTATTAGCGTATAGAGTGGAATGGTCTCAGCCACTGAAGAGTTCGTTATTTGAGAAACCCTCCTAGTTTGTCGGCCTCAAACAAAAGCTCAGACGATAAAAATATGAAAGTAATCAGTCAAGCTCGCACAAAACATTGAACGAGAAATCAAAGGCCTTTGTAAACGGAAGCTCAGAAAATTTAACAAAACATTCCAAAAATCGTAGGTTGGAATATTTTTTCTTGTTTCCATTTCATCTTTAGAGTCCGTTCACACCTTAATGCCTAATTTTTCATGTCCACAAAAACGTCGATAAGAAACTGTCGAAGTTAAGAATTACAATGGGTATTTTCTTTCAGAAGTCGATACTGGAAGTTTGTCGCTAAGGGAGAAATTGTGTCTTAAAATATCTCGAGCAAAAATTGCTAAAGTATTTGTACCTAGGCAAGTATTTTGCATTACGTATCCACTTTTGAAATCGCTAGCTCGTTTCTATTCATTTAGTTACTATTCCCGTCTTAACAACTAGAGGACTGTTCAGCTGCTCACTTTTTTTAGGGTTCCGTAGCCGAATGGCAAAAAACGGAACCCTTATAGATTCGTCATGTCTGTCCGTCTGTCCGTCCGTCCGTATGTCACAGCCACTTTTCTCCGAAACTATAAGAACTATACTATTGAAACTTGGTAAATAGATGTATTTTGTTAACCGCATTACGATTTTTAAATTGGAAAAAATTAAAAAAATGGGGGCGTCTCCATACTTGAAACTGAAACTCAAAAATGTTTTTTTCATCAAACCTATACGTGTATTTATGGTCTTTAAAAAAATATATGATGTACAAAATCATGAAAACTAACAACGAGAATTGGTTTGAACTACGTCGTTATGAATAATGAACACATTGAAGTTATTAATTCGACAATTTTCTTAGGTATTACACTGGATGCCAAACTGCAATGGAATCCACACTTGGCAGCCTTGGCGGGAAGACTTAGTTCCGCCGCATATGCGGTTAAGAAGATCAGACATCTGACTGATATTGAAACCGCGAGACTGGTTTATTTTAGTTATTTTCATAGTATAATGTCATATGGTCTTTTGTTGTGGGGGTCGGCGGCTGAGATACAGACTATTTTTGTATTGCAGAAGAGGGCCATCCGCTCCATATACAACCTTAGGCCTCGCGATTCGCTGAAAGAACTGTTTAAGAATATCGACATTTTAACTGTAGCTTCCCAATACATTTTGGACTGTATTTTGTACGTGCGTAAGAACATTGATATTTTTTCTAAAAAATCTGATTGTCATGGTTCAACACTAGAAATAAACACAAGCTCGCGATTCCAAATCTGAAGCTCCAAAAGATTAATAGTTCATTTGTTGGACAAAGTATTAAAATGTACAATAAGTTGCCACAAAATGTAATTGGGTTACCAACGCATAAATTTAAATCCCACGTGAAAACCTGTTTAATGAGTAAAGGATACTATAAAATTGTAGATTACTTAAATGATAAGGATTCGTGGACATAATGACCTCCGTGCCTGCACACATGTAGTAATTTTATAAATATTTACTGAAATCACTATTATTATATAATTAATCAATTTTAATAAATTAGGCTTAGCAGCATTTATTATTGTATACAAATTGATTAGTATTGATTAATCAAACAATTGACAAGATGCTAACCACCTACTATTTATTGTACACCTCGTCCTGCAGTTTATTAGTATTGGATTAAGTACTCTGTGACCTATGAGGGGAACCTATGTAGTCATGTTCACTCAAATGTCTCTGAGGTGGTGGCGTTATGTGGCGGGTCATTACATTCCCTCTAATATGGTTGAGTGAAATGATGGCTGACACATACGTCATACTTGTGAACCGGTGCCACCTTTGGGGACTGGTACGCTTCGGTTTACCTTATATTTAGCTTTTAATTTGCTTCATTCTATTTTGTGTTGCATTAGACTGTATGACTTGGTATGAGGATAATAAACCATTGTAAAAAAGTTGGCGATTAAAAAGAGTAACTGGCGAGTTTATTGCCGGATCTTCTCGACCAGAAACAACTTTCCGAGCCGGTGGTAGAATCGCATTATGTTTATTTATTTCTTTAGTATATTTTATGTATCAACATATATATGTATTACAATGTAAATTATTACATAAGTACTTATAAATAGTTTTAAATCATTCAAATGTATGACGATTTGTAAGTGCTGTGTACAAGCCTATGCAAATAAAGAATTATTTGATTTGATTTGATTGCTTTGACTAGATATAGTGAGTAGTTTTTTTAATACGTTATAAACCGTAAACTGCAATTTACCCTCCTTATATCTTACTTGCTGCTACGGAACGCTGCACTTGGCCGGTTTTTAAATAATGGCATGCTGTCCTGTTTAGTGAAAAAGTTAATGTCAAAATTAATGCGATAAAGCAGTCGAAGTCAGTCAAAGTCACAGTCATTTAACAAAAAAAAAGATGTTATTACTTGACCATTTACAAGTGCTGTGTACAAGCCTATGCAAATAATGAATCTTTTGACTTGACTTAAATTTGACTCCGTGTTTAGCGGTTCATTATTCTGTTGTGGATTTTTTAAGAAAATCGCAGAGGATAGAGTTAAAGAGGAGGAAGTACACAGCAAGTCACCCCACACATGACAACTCGCTCGATACACGAAAGCAGTATTTGAAAAATGTAGCGTGCTAAGTCGCCCTTCATGCGAGGACATATATAGACTAGTAATGTATCAAAATAAACAGTTTCGGTACCACATACTTAATCCTTGTAATTTCGGAACTAAACCGACCCTTTGGCATGTAAATAGGCCTTAATAACGTCCTGTTTCATACCAGACGAGGTCACGTGGGATTATTTGGAGAAATGTATTGAATAGAGCAAAACATAGAATAAGCTAATAATACTCTGGGTTGGTCAATAAAATTTCATTTAAAATATTTATAAACAAAATTCTAGTACTATAATTAATCAAGACGGGAATTAACACGATATTTATTATGTGATACAACATTGTGTCCGTTCGGGACCACGGCTGCTGTAACGTAGCCGAAACGTCGAGCAAATTATGTGAGTACATAATGATGTATCACATAATAAATATCGTGTTAATTCCCGTCTTGTAGTTATAATTTTACGCGTCTAGTAAATGTAAGCAGCAATAAATTAGTAATTAAGAGGGAGGCCCTTTGAACCTCTACTCAAGAAAAAACAACCTACCGGTTTAATATTACACTATTACACCACACAACACATATACCAAAATACACACAATTAAATTTAGAAATATACATATATTTTTAGGAGCACATACTATAAACATACGCGGAGAAATTATAGCATTTTATTTTATTATAAGACTAGTATGGCAATTACCCCTCATGTGATTGAGGGAGGCCCGTGCCCCAGCAGTGGGGACTTAAATGGGCTACTGATGATGATGATGATAAGACTAGCAAAAAAAAACATTGACCCAGAGTCTGTGGTTGTAATATTCACTATAAAATTTTCTTCGAAAAAAAAACCGCCTTCAAGGCGGTTTTTTGCCTTCAAAAACCACGAACTGTGAAAAGTGTAAAATAATATTTTTAACAGTACACTCGAGAAAAGGTTTTACCGAAGTTAAACTCAGCTAATCGCTGAATAATTTTGAATGTTGTACAGGGTCCTGGAGCCCATGGCTACGGGGCGCTGCCGGCCGTCCTCCATGACGTGCGCCAGCACTGCGCCGACGCCGTACTCGGAGCTGTCGCAAGTCAACACCAGCGGCTTGTTTAAGTCGAAATGAACTAATGTCAACTCACACGACAGTAAACGCTTTGCAGTTTCAAAACTGATCTTCTCCTGTTCGGTCCACTGCCAGTCTTTCGATTACAAGATAGTATTATAAAATGTTATTTGAAGTGTATGAAGTGTTAAAAATATATAGGCAGAGCCATAAAATTAATACAATCATGAGTAAATACTGGTGCAGCTTTGAAAAAAATATACAAAAACATTACGTGTGCCTATAAAATGTAAGGGTTCCCCTCAATTTTTCGAGGATCCCATCATCAGATCCTGATATCCTTATTACGGCACCAATCCGGGACTATCTACTTTCGAACTAAAAAAAAAAACATCTAAATCGGTTCATGAATGGCAAAGTAATCGGCGAATAATATACTAATATATAATACTCTGGGTGGAAAATATATTAATAAATTCAATATTGAGATATGCATTTTACTTAATTTATGAATCATGTTGAAATTTGGTTTGGTTTGTGGTAGAGATTTGTATATATAACACAGGAAAAGTTACCTTTTGCTACAAGCATTTATTTGCAGGTAGGTATGTTTATTTAGGTTTAGGTCAAACCCTAAAGTAAATAGGTACTGGCGGGCGGTTGTCTTTGTATTTGATGTAGGTAATCCGTTGTATAAATTCGAAGACAGTGCGAAATAAGGTACGGCATTGTTTGGGAGTTCGCCATTACATTATATTACGAAGCCATTAACGAAGACGATGAAATTATGAACCTTAATATTTAAGCAATAAGATAACAAGTAAGTAAGGTCTTCTTCTTAATCTTAGCGTGTTATTACCGGTTGCATGAAAATGCTGTCGCTTCGTAAAAGGGAGATAGCACACTTGTGACTACTGGTGTTGCGAGTGTTCATGGGCGGTGGCAATCGCTTACCATCAGGTGATCCATCTGCTCGTCTACCACCACCAAGGGATGGAGGTGACATACTTAGGCTATTTTGTGGCAACCCGATTTCCACGCGCGCGAAGTTGCTAGTTTATTACAACGTGTTGAAAGTTGGAATTGGATTCATATGAGGGTAAAAACTGCGTTGTAATTATCGGCACGAAATGCCACCCGGGTATCCCAGTGGGAAGCTTACATACCGCAACACGATTGGGTGTCGGAGTCGGGTTCAACATGTGTCACTTCGACAGGGGTCGCTTACCAACAAGATAATACAGGGTGTATCGGTTAACATTTACATCACTTTAACCACGTGTTCTACTAGGTACTAATTATTTAGAAGAATACTTGTCTTGAGCTACGGAAGTCTCATTTAAATGGACAATACGACAGAAAAGTAATACTATTTTTATACGCTTTTCGAATTAAGAAAGAAAAAAATATAAAGGATATTTTTTAGTTTTAATTAATGTGTGTTTTATTCTGAAATATTATAGTCTTGAAGCTCAACATATTGTGATGTCGGTGCTATATGTACAATAAAAAAGTTTATGCGGCAGATTATGTCATTGTTTGACGTTTGGTTTTTTGGATTACCTCCTTTTTAACCCCTGACGCAAAAACGACGGGGTGTTATAAGTTTAACGTGTCTGTATGTCTGTATGTCTGTGTGTCTGTCTATGGCATCGTAGCTCCCGAACAAATGAACCGATTTTGATTTTGTTTTTTTGTTTGAAAGATGAATAAGGAGGGAGTGTTCTTAGCTATGTTGGGTAAAAATCGATCCAAGATGGCCGCCGTCACAAAGATTTAGATTTTATGTTTTAACACAACTCCCACAATATGGGTATCATATAAAAGGGCTTGAGTAGCAGAATATATTAAGTGTGAAAAATTTCAAATCCAAGATGGCCGCCGTCAGAAAATGACGAATAACCTATTTGTTGTTCCAACTGCCTCAATATAGGTATCAAATGAAAGAGTTTTAGTTGTGTCGCGGTTTTTTAAAATCTTCAATTTATTTTAATCAACGTTATAATTTGTCATGCCGAGTAATTACGTCACAGAAGGATTTTTACATTCTATTTTTTTTCTCCATAAATATCTGTTTCAAAATTATGAAATTATATTTCTATGAGTTTAATCTAGAAATAGTATTGACGTATTGTCCATTATGCCCTAAACGGTTGCCATAATTTATATTTCAAATCACTTTTTTTTTCGTATCTTGTATCACTTTTCAAAGGTTTTTTCAGGCCGAGTAGGTTTTATTCCCCGACGATAGTAGTTAATGTAGCTGTCCCTTAATAGGGGTTATTAAAACACGTGGGACATTTTAAAAAACAAGCCTTGACGAGTTTTTTGATAGCATTCGCGGGTGTTTTAATACCAAATTATGTCCTGTATCATACACTACTTTCTCTACACTCATGGTTTCATCTTCAAATCATAGCACACATGTGTGGCATTTATTCACACACATCATCATCATAATTTCAGCCAATAGACGGCCACTGCATGACATAGGCCTCCCTCAATGTTCTCCACACAGATCGGTCCTGTGCCGCCCGCATCCAATGTATTCCTGCGACCTGCCATTGCTGCGAGTTCCTGTACGTGGCTTCCACTCGAGGACCTTTCCGCCCCAACGCTGTGTGCTCTACCCATAGCCACATGAGGCATGCAATCCTTTGGCCTAATTCTGTGACCTTGGTTCTCCTGCGGAACTCATCATTTCTGATACGATCACGCAAGGAGACTCCGAGCATAGCCCTCTCCATTGCTCTCTGGGTGAGATACTGTCAGATTACTGGCAGATTTACCGTAACTCCGCCCTAAATCCTCAGAACCTTAAAGGGACGTAGCTTAAGAGCCACGTAGCCCTCAACCGGTTTATGGCGCAGAACGGCTCGGATTCAATTTGCCGCGACTATCTTATCGCGACACGTGTTAAATGGCGCGGTGTGTACACGGAACTATGGGACATGGAACTAGTATGTAACGGTATTTATTTGTGCACGATTCAACGTCTAACCCCTCCTCGTATGATTTACATAGCCATGAGCGCAGCTGTAATGTCACAAACGCCGACATGATTTTACTTAGATGAATTTTGGATGGTTTTTATGAGCGATTGTAGCCATAGAGTACGTACCTTATATATGTCACCGGAAAATAACAAAATCCGTAAGTTTATCAATTTACTAGGAAGTTTATAAACTTTCGTAGGATTCTAAACGGGAGATAAATTGTATTATTTTACGACGTCACACGGTGAAATTATTAAATAACGGATATCTATTCGAAAAATTTTAAAGTGGTTCCACCGATCACTGAAACTCTTTTAAATATACGAATCTTTGAAATACGTAAAATAACACACTGCTCTCTGATTGGTCAATGTTATAGTGGCAATGCTAATCAGATCGCGCGTAGCGTTTCGATATTGCTTACTTATTATTTTACGAGTGAGTTCAGTAAGTTTATCAATGTACGAAAATGTGGACTTAAATAATAACAATTTATCTCCCGTTTAGAATCCTACGAAAGTTTAAAAACTTCCTAGTAAATTGATAAACTTACGGATCTTGTTATTTTCCGGTGACATATATACTGAATGGTAGTAGCGTGCATTGCAATTACCAGACTTACCGAATCCTGGACCATGGTCTAAACGTAGGTATCTCCGAAGCGACAGCGTTGGACTAAACTGGGAGTTACACGGTAATTTTGCGTTCAAATCTACTGAACATTGGCCTCTTTCACGCTGGGCCACGCGTCTTTATGTGCTCATGTCAATACTGAAAGCACTTAAATTAAAAACCTACCTGTATGTATACCTATCTATAGGATTGAATTTTTGTTATGAATTATCTATGTATATATTATTGGGTATGTATGTATTGTTTATTATTATTTATGTAATGTAATAATATTAATATATAAATAATGTATATTTCTGCCATTCTCAATTTCATTTGTTAAACTACTTTGCACTGCCTTCCCTTATTACGAATACGATATTTCTTTCCTCTACCCAAAGGTTGTCTGGAAGAAATCGCTACAAGCGATAAGACCGCCTTATTGTACTGTCTGTTGCTGTTGTATATTGTTTTTGTGCAATAAAGAATATCTAGATAGATATCTATCTATCTATCTACCTAGGTTTGATCTAAGCTTTACCTAGATGGAACTACAAAAATTATGAATATGAATCTTGATCTGGAGAAGTAGGTAATCAGTAGTAGTAGGTAACTCGTAGTGTGGTTGTTTGTAACATTTGACCATATTGTAACATTTTTTTTGTTGTGGACCTCAATTATTTGTAAACCTAAGAATCCGCCGCATCCAATGAGCTAGATTTCGCGACTCCACACGCCCACATCACGGCACAGTACTCCAGAGGCTTTCAGCTTATCAGCACTCGACCGTACCGTATTGATACCGTATCTGACACCTGATAGCAATGAGAACCACTTTTCACTTTTACATCTATCATCTGATTCGTAGGGGCAGTGGTTTGAACGTGGGAGGTCATTTCACTTAGTACTTTTTTCCTTAGTAATTGAAAAATAGTTCAGCGGTTTTCGTGAGATGGAGTTTGTAAAAAGCAGCTGTAGCTTTAAAAAGATATCAAGCAGATGGTTCGGCGTTGTCACTATGCATTCACTGTCTCCCTGATTCTCGAAAGTGGTAGTACTACATAGCCGTTGAGTAGGTATTTGTCGTTTTCGTCTAGATGGCGCTGGCTAGCTGACTGATGCCTCTATCTCAGTATATATAAGTTACGTCTATGGGGTAAGGCTCTTACGGATTGGTCCTGAAACACAATCCTAACCACATATAATCATCTCACCGTTTTGTCTCGGTTGCGTCCAAAGCTGTCGCCCCGGAGCTTGGGGTCCGCTTCCCTGTTTTTACTACTCCACTTCACGCGATCTTGTGCATCCATTGGGTTCAGTCATATTAATAAAATCCCAACTACATAATAATTATGTAAAGTGACGTTAACATCACCAAACTTTGCCAATCAATGCCAATTACACAAGCGTTCTCCTGAATCTTTTTTGATATGATAGATTGCAGATGATCACACGAATCACCAGATGATAAGCTATTGTCATTGCCCATAAGTTCAACAGTGAACTAATTGAAATATTCCTGAATGAATGAATATACTTTTATTGAACTCAAAATACAGTATGAAAACTTACTTCTGATACTTTTTCTGTAGGTCATGTTGGAAAATTTATGTAAAATCATATCTAAAGGTGACGCCCGGTTGGTCTAGTGGTTTAAGTACCAGACAGTGATCTCGGGGTCAAGGGTTCGTTTCCCGGGTCGAGCGAAAAGTATTTATGTTTCGAATTTTTCGAACATAGCTCGGGTTTGTGCTCACCAATCCGCATTTGGCAAGCGTGGTGATTAAGCCTAATCCCATCATAGTAGCGATAACTTGATTTCTATGATGGAGGCCTTCGCCCTGCAGTGGAACAGTTTATAGGCTGATACTTTACTTAACATTTATATCTAAAGGTCGCTGAGGGCTGTCGAGTTCCACTACCGAGTGCCACCTACTCATCCTAACTCCGCAAGATTTCTGATTCTATTGAAATTTCTTCAGATGCACTCAATGTAAAAAAAAAAACTGTCGGACTAGCGCACGAAGTGTTCCATACCATTAATATTATTATAATACAATTAAATATTTTGTGCATATTTAAATTACCTACCTATCTGTTACCATTTATTGAAATCGAGTAAAGATAGTAAAAAAATGGCGTTTTTTGTATTAAATATTTACTTTAGTATTTGTTCTAGAAAGACAATAGAAATACATTATTATAAGAATAAATAAATAATGTCCGTTTAATTATGTGAATTAATTAATAAATAAATAATTTGTGAAAATTGCAAATATCTAGCTGTCGCGGTTCTTGAGATACCTGGTGTCAGACAGACGGACAGCGAAGCCATTGTACGGAACCCTAAAAATAGCTACTATTTTACATAACATAGACGTAAAACTTTTTTTGTAGTCCTATTTGTATCAACTTAACCCGTTTCATGTCTAAACTTTTCACAATGGAATGATAGATCGATTGGCGAATTCCCGAAGGACACTCTTTCTCTGAATATTCGTTCGAAAATATAGGATAGTAATGTAATTTATTCAAAACTTGGCACGTCCTCTGTCGTGTTTTCGACTGTTCATTGTGTCAGTGGCGTCAAACCTTTTGTTTAGGCCCTTAGTAGGGTTGCCTACTGGTCTGACACAGATTCCAAAAATATATTGAAATTATAATGTCGATAAGAGGCAAAGATCAGGACCCCAATTCTCGTGCTCGTGACATTTATTATCATACGCCATATATCACTAAAACGAAGTTTTTTTTTTGTATGGTTTTCAGGTGATATCCGCCATGTTTTCAAAATGGACATAGTTATGCTACAACGTTCCAATCCACACGAAGTTCGAACTGAGAAAATCGCGTTTTTGTGTTTTTGTGGTACACTTTTTTATGGTAGCATGTAGAACCGAGCAGTGTGTATCATCTATACGAAATAAATAAATATTATTTTATCATATACCTTTCATTGATAAATAATAATATTACCCATACAAATTTAAAAAAAAATGTACATGGAACGTTTTAACAAAAAGGCATTTTATATGAAAGTGGGATTTAAATTAATCTGAGAAAACGTTCCAAACTGTAAAAATTACTATATTTGAGTAGTTTATATATATTTTATCGACAGTTGGGCTGTGGGTGCATTCCTTCCTAGTCACCTTCTTAACTCACTTTTACTATTAAAGGCACCCCCTTCCCAAATTTAAAGTTTCTAAGGTCAGTAGTTTGGGTTGTGGGTGCATTCCGAGTCACATTCTTAACTCACTTTTACTATTAAAGGCACCCCCTTCTCAAATTTTAAGCATTCGAAAAAAGCACTCGCATGCACTGAGTAGGTACCTAATCGAAAGAGAGAGTAGAGTAAGTTCAAAAGCTACGGAAGTCGTGATAGGCTGGTGAGATAAGAATGTGCCGACTTTAATTTACAACCACCCAATAGTCCACTTGCAAAGTTCAGTTGCAGCAGTTTAAGAAAATGATCCTATTTAGGTACACGTCATGGTTGGCAGCCTTCCAACATGCGTGCATCGCGGACTTTTCCCCACGTATTGCCTTTAAAAAAATGTAATATAATTTCTGAGAACACTTCTTTGCACTACAATTATTTTAGTGATAACGTTCCAAACTTATAAGACATTTTATATTTTCAAGTATTGTATTGAAATATGGCTTTAGTTAATATTTATCCATTTATAAACAGCAAAAAAAAAGTTTATTACAACTACATACTATTGAACCAAAGATACCTAGTAGATATTTTTTTTTCTGAGAGCACTATGAGTATAATGTAGTACCATTGTTAATTTTCAATTTTTTCAGGTCAGTGTCTAAGTTCTTTATTAAGTAACGTATGTAATAGTTTAAGCTAATATAATTTATTTTTCAACCATACAAAATCAAATTTTTGTCATTACTCTATTTGTATTGCATGTGTCTATGGGCGGCGGCCATCGCTTACGATCAGGTGATCCGTTTGCTCGTCTGCCACCTATTACAAAAAAAAAATAGTTCATTACGACCAATATTAAGAAATCTAATTATTTTAGCTGCCTTCAAGTTTCAGTTTGTTACCTAGCAAAATAAATAATACGTTTTATTTTTTTAACAAGACCTTATATTATAAGAAATACAAAAGTGATGGATCGTTTCATGACTAGATAAATGTATGTTCCTACTAGTACATACGTTTTGAATCGTTTATTTTTACCATTATAATTTCTTTTCCACATTACAAAGTACTTGGAACGTTTTTTAGAAATAGATATTTTCATAATATACATTTTTACTAAACGTTCCAAGTTGACTGGATCATTGTTTTTTCCAAAACGAATTAAAATATACGATCCAAATGAATTGACACATTTTAAGGATATAATTAGGTCTTTTGGGACGTTTTATCGTTTGGGCGGCTTAATTATTTCAATAATTACTATGGTAAGAGTGTCAGTGTCTTCAGCAGTAGATAGAACGGTCCTAAATACGTAGCTTGAGCATAAAAACTCGATTTTGACCACCTTGTGGATTGGAACGTTGTAGCATAACTACGTCCAAATATCACGAGCACGAGAATTGGGCTCCAGAGGGGCAAACACGAATGTTCAAGGAATTTGTAGCGTGCCAACGGATTGCTTTGTCATCTTTTAATTCCAAGTAAGAGAGTAAGAAAGGCACTCTTGTACCCCCGTGCCTTGGAAAGCACGTTAAGCCGTTGGTCCTGCGCCCAATCCCTCTCCAGTCGTGTCACACTGGTGTCCCATCGGATTACGAGGGCAAGGGAATAGAGAGTCCCCTTTGTTTGCGCACACACTTGAAGCATTATAATATATCCTGCGTAAGTGCATGATCGTTAAGATTGGCCGCCTTAGCCGAAATCGGTTGGAGGATATTATTACGATCTTCACCATTCGGGGCACGTTGACAAGATCAGCGAAGAGGACATTTCTTTTTGCAGTATGTGTTTTTTTACATTCAAGTTAAATTTAAAAGCACTTTTCAAAACAATGAAGACATTAAATAATTTTAGATCGATAAGTCCGTGTCCCAATAAGGTTCACAATTAACTGTCCAATGTTTGTTATGTTACTTCACTTTATTAACTGGCTACTGGATGATCCACTGCTTCTCAGCTACATTTTCAATATCTTAGGTCCAATGGGCCTTGGCGGTCAGGTTATGTGATAGGTGGCAGATGAAAAGACGGATCAACTGATGGCAAGTGATTGCCGTCACCCATAGACACCCGCAACATCAGTGGAGTCAATTACGCTGCCAACCTATACCCCTCAAATACAGTCCTCCAATACCCTTACTCACTCGGAGAAACAACGCAGGCGCTACGTCACGCCACATTTCTGTGAGGCCATGACATCTCTCCAGTCGAGCCGGTCCATTCATGCCGAAGCGAAGATGCCTGATAATTAATCAATGAACTAATGGAAGAGATCGGTATTAGCAATCGCCGAGGTTGTATTTACCAGTGACCATAGCATTAGGTTCTGTAAAAAGAGATCTTTGGACTTTCATAATATTTTTGGTCCAAATATGAAAATACTGCCAAATTAAAATTTTACTGTGTTCTGTTAGGACTTGTCCCTTTATGTTCAATGTCAAGATTTGGGCTAGCAAAAAAAAAAT
This sequence comes from Marasmia exigua, assembly GCA_019059595.1. NCBI lineage: Eukaryota > Metazoa > Arthropoda > Insecta > Lepidoptera > Crambidae > Marasmia > Marasmia exigua. The sequence goes on along the minus strand of CM032484.1, from coordinate 8,492,464 downwards.
GTTTATGTAAGTAGTAAGGTAAAGTTTCAGCCTCTAACTGTCCCACTGCAGGACAAAGGCCTCCATCATAGAAATCAAGTCATCGCTACTATGATGGGATTAGGCTTAATCACCACGCTTGCCAAATGTTCGAAAAATTTGAAACACACTTTTTGCTCGACCCAGGAATTGAACCCAGAACCCCGAGATCACGGCCCGGTACTTAAACCACTAGACTAACAGGGCGTCCCTTACATGAAAGTTAATTCACTAAAAATATAAGAAGAGCTTGATTGTTGATTTGTGAACTAAAATAAAACCAAGTATACACCAAAAAATGTTTCTGGCCGACACTTGGACTAAAAAAGAAGATGTCCTTTTGTGCAATTAAGAGAAAACCGGCGTGAAGCAGCACAGACGGTGGGAAATTCACGCTTCGGCATGAATGGGCCGGCTCAACCGGAGTGGTACCACGGCCTCACAGAAAACCAGCATGAAGCAGAACTGTGCTGTGGTTTCGCTGCGTGAGTGACGGTATCGGAGGCCCAACCCGTTGGAAGGGGAGTTGAAAGGTTGGCAGCGCACTTGTGACTCCACTGTTGTCGCGGGTGTCCATGGGCGGCGGCAATCAGGTGATCTGTCTGCTCGTCTGCCACCTTTTAAAATCTATCTATCTATAAACCAAAGGATTGCCAGCCCTACCATTGATAGAGGTCCGACGTTGTGATAGATAGAAGGGTAAATAATATTCAATTACCCTATTTGCGGCCTAATAAAAGCAATATCATAATACATATTGCGCTGCTGATATTTCTGTACATTCACACGAAAATAGACGTCCTAGAGGCGTTTGTCAATACGAGACGACGTAAAAAATGTTTACGACAGGATCTACCCACCTACATACTTTCCTACGTTATATATACGTCAGAACGATATCTTAATGCCTATAGGGACCGTCTCATCTTCCCGGGACTACGAAGAGTGCCGGAGCTGCGGCCGACGCGGCAAAGAGATTGGAAGCTACAAAGTATAAGCATCTATCTGGTACCTACCACTTTGTAGCTTTCGGTTTTTAAACTCTGGGCCCGTGGGGTTCTGACGCTCTCTCTTTCTTCCGTGACTTAGCAAAGTGTCTAGTCAAAGCCACGAGAGGGCCAAAGGCAGCTGCCTCGCCCAGCGAATTTCCATCACGATCCAGCTGGGTGAAGCTGCCAGCATTTTGAAGACTACCACAGGGACCTTTGTTTCAACTTTCCTTTTTTTTACTTTTAGCTTAGTTTTGTTTCTCAGTTACTGTCTTAGTTTTCTTTTTTTTTTGTTCTTTTGTTCAATAAAACACCTTTAGGGATTCATAGTGTAGGTAGGTATCGTGTCTCCTTCCCCTGCGAGGAGCAGGTCACTGATGCTTGGGGCTGGGGCCCCACCACCTGCATTACAAGGACCTCCTCCCTACGCCTGGTGGGGACGGCACGACTCTCTCGGCTGTCCCCTTGCCTCCCCCTGTTTCTGGTGGGAGAAGCACCGTGCCCGCCGTGTAGGCGGGCTTCCCTGTCCGGGGGGTGTTGTGGTGCCAGGCCGGAGCCTGGGTGAGTGTTATGGCTCCACAGTTCGGAAGCTGTGGAGCCATAAAACTCACCCACGGGCAGATGAAGGAAAGTTCCAGGAGTTTTAGTCGGTATGCCTCTGGCCGGCTTCTTGTCAGGAGAAGCCGTCATCAGAGGAAAGCCAGGCGGGCGGGTTATATCTTGTCATTATGTATGCGTAACGCATTCCTCCTGGGTCAACAAAAAAAAGGTAGGTATATCGTGTCCTCCTACTCATCTTAGCGTGTAATTCCTAGTTGCGTCCAAAGCTGTCGCTTCGAAGCCCGGGGTACGCTTGGACCATTATCCAGGGTTCGGAAAGTCTGGTAATTACAATGAAGCGACTGCCGTCAGGCCATCACAACCCTTAGACGAGGGAACCAGACCAACATGATCTCGGATCATCATCATCATCATTTCAGCCAATAGACGTCCACTGCTAGACATAGGCCTCCCCCAATGTTCTCCACACAGATCGGTGCTGTTCGCTCACATCCAATAGATTCCCGCGATCTTCACCAGATCGTCGGTTCACCTCGTGGGGGGCCTGCCACAGCTGCCATTTCCTGTACGCGGTCTCCACTCAAGGACGTTTCCGCCCCAACGGCCGTCTGTTTTCCTTGCTTTGTTCCCTGCCACTTGAGGCATGCAATCCTTTGGGCTATGTCTGTAACCTTAGTTCTCATGCGGATCTCATCATTTCTGATTACGTTCACGCAAAGAGACTCCGAGCATAGCCCTCTCTATTGCTCTCTGGGTGGACTTTGAGCCTCCTCAATCGGCACATTGTAAGCGGCCACGTTTCGGTGCCGTATGTCTCACTAGCAACACACGCATTGAAATGTATTCACGGTTACACGTTCAGAATTTTTAGCTCAAGTATTGTAGGGATCCTACAATTTTGAGAAACTATCCGATACGTGCTAGGTTTCCTTCACGATATTTTCCCTCAGCTGGCGAGCTAATGCTAGGGATATGCACAAAGATCACCACGTATGGCATTCTTATGCACTGAGCTACCATCGCTCTATGGTAGGATGTTTCCTCTTACCATAGAGGTGCTGACAGCCACATGTGTGGCTTTACGTACCTACGAGATGTAATACAAATAAATCGCTACTAACGCAATAAATGGTTTAATGGACTGAAAAAAGGTAAGAAGCCTTTTTATTAAGCGAAATATTATTCACCAACTGGGCTATTTTCGTAATAACTGGTATAACCTTTTATCGGACGGTTGTTTATTCTGGCGATTGGCTCCTAAAAAGATGGAATTAAAAATTGTTTGCGGAAATGCGGAGAACGTAGATTGGCGATCAAATTCAAAATTAAACACTTCCATATCAATTTAGTCTAGTGTAAATGAAAAAAATGTTTTTCATGGTATGATAAAATTTTTCGTTGCGCCATTTTAATTGGATATTCGCTTCGAAATAAAAAAAACAACGGTTAAAATAACGCCATTAGAATCATAAGACACTTAAATTTTATTATTATCCGACCTGAATGGCTATCATTTGGATTGTCGGCTCATTTTATTAGCAATTTTGTTCAAATAAGGGCTTGTTAGGTCTATTAACACCTACCTTAACGGGCGACGATGACAGCCATAGCTGGAACAAGTCTGACGTCACTGATGTACTTCTGGCCTCGTGATGTGGCCGCGGCGACAACGGCCCAGAAGACGTTATACTATGAATCCTATTCACCTCATCCGACGAAGCACACTCCCTTAAATATTTCTCTAAAACTTTAGGCTTATTCTCCAGCAACTTTCTTAGTTCTACCAAATCTTCCTCCGTACAATCGTCGTCTGGGGAAGAACACTCAATCACTTCCTTAAACTCTTCCGTACATTGCATTATAAGTTCATTAGTCGCTAAAACATCAAACACAACTTTATTCCCTAAATCTTCAGGACTAGATCCGTCTAAAACTTTGAAATAACTATCATCACACTGTCTTTCTATCTCTGTTTCACAACCGTTCTGCTCTGTGATCTCCACGATTGTGATTGGTGGGTTTTCCTTCAACATGTTGTTGTTTTCGTTGAAACTTGTACTTTTGATTTCCTCAGGCAGTTCGTAGACTAGTCTCATGAGTTCGTGTGATCTTTTTAGTCTAAGTTCATTCAGCATTATTTTCTATCTTTTTGTTAGGTTCCTTCCGCGAATTTGGCGCAGTCTTCGGTCTTCTGCGGGTCTTTTTTGGCGACTGCATCGATGGGTTCTTCGGAGGTCATGGCAGATTCAGTGAGTAGGCGAGGGGGGGAAGGAGTATGCCGTTGAAGCGTCGTTCCACATGTCTTAGGTGGTCACTCTGTGTTACAAAGCCTCTGTGTTACCTGGGAACAAAGAATGTTTCTATTAGTATTTGATAAGTTTCTGTGAATTGATGACTTACACTCAGTTGCAAAAGATGACTTAGATTTACTTAAATGTGAAAATGTAAACCACATATTTGGCATTATCTGACGCTAATTTTAAATGTAGATTTTTTTCTGTAACATATTTTTATTGCTGTTTGGTTTTATTATTAAGGTTCACATTTTGCGGTAAGCTTTTTCACCAAAATATGACTTTTTGGTGCTACTAACTCGGTGCTATACTTATGTACTTTTGTTCCGATAGTTCTTTAAGTTTTCGCGTTGCATCAACGGGATAATATTAATCACGGGGAATTCAGGCGGCAAAAAATAGTCAGTTATAGTACATTCAATCATGTACTTAAAAAAATACGCCGCCTTAATTCCTGTTATTATTAACCATAGTCACTGTTGTTCCATTTATAATTTTGCTAGCAAAAACTAACATACCACGTTGGCTGGCCCTTTAAATAGCGGCGTCCTAAACATTTTTGGTATCCCAAGGGAATGCCGCCGGCTCGAAACGTAATAGGCCAAATAGACTACCTTAGGAATACCAGAAGAACGGGGTAGTGAACTTTGAATTTTTTGTGTTTCTTCTAAAATTATCCCGTAACTCGCTCAAATAGCGTCACTAGATATTGAACATTATTTTAAACAATGATAATGTTTATGCATATTACATTTCCAAATAAGATTTTCAGCATTACCTTCATCGCTTCCTATTATGGCAAAAACATAACTATCTACCATAGAGTTACTTATATATACTGAGATAGAGGAATCAGGAGGAGGCATTGGATAGGGAGGAATGGAGAGACTTGGGGTGTGGGGGGGCAGCAGTGGGACTCTGCAGACTAAATTTAAAAAAAAGTGGAATTAGTCGACTAGCCAGTGCTAGCGTCAACTAGAGGAAACCGACCAAATCTTTCAAGCCACTTTCGAGAATCAGTCAGGGAGATCATTATATAAAATATCATTTTATTTGTAACATAACAAAATCACGAACTTTGTTATATAACCTTCGGGACCTCTGGTTTATTTCCCGTACTTTTTTTACAAGCTCCATCTAACGAAAACCGCTGAAGTATTTTCCCATACTAAGGATAAAAGTACTACTTAAGTGAAATGACCCTGCTCTCTACATCAATCTTTCCCAAAGGGGGCGATAACGCACTAACTGCTGGCCCTAAAGGGGGGGGGCGTTAAGAGACCCAGAAATTTTTTTCTTTCATCTGAAGTTACAATGTTTTTAAATGTCAGGTTATTCGAAAATAGAGTAGGTAAGTAAAAAAGAGAGATGCGCTAAAACTTTATATTTTTTTTATGCTAGAGGCGACAAACGAGCAAGCGAGTCACTTGTTGGAAAGCAATCATGTGTTGCCGGCCTTTTTAAAAATGAGTACGCTCTTTTCTTGAAGGTCCCTAAGTCGCATTGTCAAAATAGTTCGGGAACATCTGTTCTATTCTACATATTTTTTTTATGTGAAAGGTCTGGTTTCCACGAGCAGACGGACCACCTGATGGTAAGCAATTGCCGCCGGCCATAGACACCCGCGACACCAGTGGAATCACAAGTGCGCTGCCAACCTTTAAACGCCCATTTCCCCCGGATTGGCCCTCCGGTACCCTCACTCACGCAGCGAAACAGAGCACAGTGCTGCTTCACGCCGGTGATCACTCCGGTCGAGCGAAGCGTGGCTCTCCCACGGTAAAATTACACATATTCGCTATTCGCTGTTCATAGCAACACCCCCATTAGGCGGTGTGTTTGCGCTGAGCAATTTGCGCGCCATCCTATTTGGGCGTTAAACAGGCTGATTCTGACCGGTCATAATTCCGGCGACGGCATTATTTGGGTAGGGCGTTAGGGTTGTACCCTGTACGTTAGAATTATTCGATGCATTAATTATAAGACAATAACACATATAACCTCCTAAGACTTGATTATACTCCAAAATGCTTGTTGGCGACTAGACCTCTTTTATAGTATTTATGGTTTTATAAAGATTTTATATATTTGAATTTACCATGTCTTCTTTTGATATTCATATTTTTATTGAGTGTGATTTCAAGTGTCATGGTGATAGGGTGTTTTATGGAAAAATATAAAGTTGTGCTCTGAAACAGTCTGTTTCAATGCGGCCCGTCCCCTAGGTGAGTCCCTTATTCTTCATATAGTGCCGCTGCAACGGACGCTAGATAGGCGCCTCATATTCCATCCTCAACAATGACGACTCGTTTGGAATAGTGGTAGTGAACGCTGCCTTTGGTCCAAGGGTTGCATCTTAGATACCCGCACAGTACAAACATTTGTGTGCTTGAACTAGCTATCTCGGAATCAGATCAATGTAAGTATGTGATTTTGTGAAAAAATAAAGTTACTAGCTAAAGTCCTTGTATCCTGGTTTTTAGAATCTAAAAGCTTTAATACAAACATAATTGATATAATCAAACTTGATACAATCAATCCAGAGTTTTGCTGAATATAATTAAATATTTACTAAGGTGAAAATGATCAGTTAATAGTGACATTCAAATAGAGAAGACTTACGACCGCACTAAGAGACGTCATTTAAGCTAATGTTCATTAACTTTAGTATCGGTAGTCTTTATGCATATAAAAATAAGTGTCAATATTTTTTCTTAAGTAGCCAAGTAAGTTAATCTACGACTCTAAGGCAATAAAATAGAGAAGGCAGTTAGTCTTCTTTATTTTAATCAAATCAAACGCTCTTTTGTAAGCCATGCCAAAAGGGAGGCGCGGCAAGTTTGATTCCATGATAGAATTTGTAGAAAATGAGTCCAATGCTTCCATCACTAATACAAAATAAACGCATAGCATCTTTCTGATTCAATACTCATCTGTTAAGAACTTGAAGTGGAAGAAGATTACACGCTTTTGAAGATCCGAGAAAATCCAAAGCTGTCCATATTACTCCAATGTTAAAAAGCAGCGAATACGGTGTAAAGGAAAGTGATTCCGTACTTAAGATGGCACGTTAGTTAAGGATTTGTTGAGACCCTTAAAACTTCGAAATTTGAAGAAGTTGGAGGAAATTCTCGTTGTTCCTAATGTTTCTGTAAAGTGACAAGAATAATTTGGTGCGTGGTCATTAATGGCATTGTACTACTGCAAATTGTATTTTCTATAGAGAAATGACCAAAATACTACTTAAAAAAAAGCATTACTTACGATTTTTAACCGACTTAAAAAAAAGAGGTAATTGAGAACCTCTTTTTGTATCTTTTTGTATATATATATATATATATATATATATATATATATATATATATATATATATATATCTCAAATAACATTTTATAACAGTACATTCGAGAAAAGGTTTTACCGAAGTCAGCGGCTAATCCCTGTTCAATAATTGAATGTTGTATTAAATTACAAGATAGTATTGGGCGCCGACTTCGGTAACACCTTTTCTCGAATGTACTGTTATAAAATGTTATTTGAGGTGTATAAACTTTAATAAATATTATTTTACACTTCTTAGTTCGTGGTTTTTTAAGGCAGTTTTTTTGCAGATTTTTTTTTTCTCCTTCCACTTAAAGTTATTTAGTCTATCGCACTAAAGTACCTATCTAAAGATTGTATCGGCAAACAGATACTACTTTTAACTACAAAGTCTTAGGTACTGACAATCTTAAATCACTTTTTTATACGTTATAAATAAATGTTTGAATAACTTTGGAAAATTTGCAAAAAATACCGTTTCTTCGGTGTTCTTTTTAAGAAAAATACAAGATATTTTTGGATATCTAAAATTGTACTTATAAAAGTAGTTTGAGAGTATGTAAACTGTTTAACCACGTTCTGAAAAAATTTAGTACAGGGTGTATGGTTCAGATTTTATCGATAAAATCGTGACATCACTATGTTTAAGTTGTTGTCATCTTTGTTTGATGCGTCGCAATTTTCCGGTGTTTTATGAGTTACTTGTTATTTCCTTTCTCGTGTTATCGTCATCGAAACTATTGACAGTTGCGTTAGTTAAAAAAAATATCAAGACAAATACACTTAGACAATTTAACACGGGACTTGGTAATGCGCAGATTTAGTTTTGAAAACTTCTGCCAAAATCCGCGGGGGGAAGGGAAGTTTAGTGATGGTCTAGATATGAATAAGTAGTAAATTGAAATGATGATGTTTATTTACGAACATTGATGAATCACATGCTCACAGCAGAGAAAATGCAGATAAGTACTAAAAAAGTTATAATTTAATACCGCGGTAGCCATTAGGCCCAGACCATTAGGTCTGGGCGGTCACCAAGATGGTGAAAGGGTTGAATTGTTGAAACAGTCACGCCGCCATTTAAGTACATTTAAGTTTCTGTAATGCCTATTTTTTTAAGTTGTCTATTTTGTGCAATAAAGTAAGTATATCTATTCAGTGTTAGCTGTTTATTCTAGTAAAAATGTAATATTCATCTAAAGCTGTGCGTAGAAAATTTGCTAAATATTTTTTTGTTAAAAAATGTACTTCTGCCTGTCACCATGTCAGGATATGATGATGAAATATTAGGGAAACCGAAGTGACTCTTCATTATCCAATAGCAAATGAACTGGGATATTTATTATTGTTGTTTCTTGTATTTATTCTTCAATACTTCTCACAACGACCAGTATCTTTTCAATGCATTTGTATTTTTGTCTCTTTTCTTTCAATTTCTATTTTACCTCCTTTTAATACAGTTGAGTGATGTAATTTACATGAAAAATGTTATTATTCTGTGAAATCATCATCATCAGCAACCCACACTCGTCCACTGCTGGACATAGGTCTCCCCTAATGCACGCCACTGCTCCCGATTTTCGGCCACTCTCATCCAGCCTACACCAGCCAGCCTTCGAATGTCATCATCCCATCTTGTCACAGGGCGTCCTACACTACGCTTACCGAGTCGCGAAATAAAGTTTATTTTATTATAAAAACACTTATGCGTGAAAAAAAAGATAAATTAGATTTTTCTGATCGACGTTCGCATGTAAAAACTGCACAACAACCATTTCGACGAGTTCCGCTCAGCGACAGATACGAATTCAAAATGGCGTACACGACCAACGTGGAATCACGTTGGTCGTGTACTTTGGCAGAGGGGAAATCGTCCACATTAAACCCTCATTTTCCCCCGTATTGGGCCTCCGGTACCCTCACTCACGCAGCGAAACACAGCACAGTGCTGCTTCACTCCGGTTTTCTGTGAGGCCGTGGTATCATTCCAGTCGATGCCAAAGGCTCTCTCTCGCTCAAGACGATCTAGCCCAAGGGCGGAATAGGCAGATTAATGTTCACCCAAATTTATTAATGGGGTGTTTATCGATACAAGCCATGTCTCTCAGCTTTGTTACGAGGACTGCCATCTTTACTCGACGCCTCAGTTTCCCGACATCTTTTTGAGATAGTTGTTATCTTTTCCTTCTTCGTGTTATTGTCACAAACTATTGTGGACGAATTGATTCGTCAACTATTTCGAGGAAGGTCCAAGTTTCATTGATGTTATTTAGTTGAGGGATTCGGCGGGCAGGGCTAAAACAAGCCGCATGGGCTGATGCAATTCAAAGGTTTTAAATTAGTGTCTAGTGGTTTTTAGTGTGCAAGTTTGGTGTTTATTTGTGCAGTGAATGCACTTCACTGCACAAAGTGATCCTAATAATAAGAATCGTTAGATTGTATCGTTATTAACACTGCTATTGTGTGTCGAGTGAGTTGTCTCGTGACAACTTGCTTGGACCTAATAGTCTTAAAACCCGCGATTGCTTTTAGAGTGATATCCGCTGAATCCGTAGGTTGATAAAATGTGTAAAAACACCGGCGTTTTATTGAGTGACTGTGACTTTTACTGACTTTGACTGTTGAATACCTACTTATTATCAATAAGTAAATAATAAATATTTCACAACATCACATACATTGATCTGACTCCAAGATAGGTAGCTCAAGCACCTGTGTTACGGGTATCAACTGCGGAATTACAAATATATACATTTATTACTTTTCTTTTGTAAATACATACTTATAATACATACAAACACCCAGTATAATACATACACACACCACAAAGGTACTTGACATTGGCGAATTATCTTCGGGTAGAGCCATTACAACAAAAAAAATATGTGGAGTGTACTTGTGTCAGACTAGCCTTTCATTAAGGAAAATTTGTACCTAAGTTTTCAGTATTAATTATAATTCTTCATTTAGCAAAAAAATCATGGGTTCGCGTCCCACCCGAAAATTGTTGGAAAATGTTTAAGTGTATTATTTACATAAGAACAAAATGCAAAAGGTAGCTATACCCAAAAAAAAAAATCATTTTTATAGCCTTTGTTTTCTGACTCTTTTATGAGTTTTCCTTTTTTTTTCATAATTACGAACTCGATCAACAGTTTGGTTATTGTTAAACGGCGCGGAAAAAGCGCCGAGCTTACAAAAGTTGTAAATCAAAAGTTTTTATATATGAAAAGTTCGCGTACGTACCATACAGGGTGTATACGTCTTCCAATTTACAATGAGGCAGTTCTTTTTTTTATGTCATAGGTGGCAAACGAGCAGACAACTCACCTGTTAGTAAGCTATTACCGCCACCATGGACACCCATCACAACAATCAGTGGAGTCACAAGTGCGCTACCCTCCCTCACGCAGCGAAACTCAGCACAGTGCTGCTTCACGCCGGTTTTCTGTGAGGCCGTGGTATCACTCCGGTCGAGCCGGCCCATTCATACCGAAGCGTGGCTCTCCCACGGTTTATTGTAACACTTTATATTAGGTATAATGTGTCCCGAAACGAAGCGAGGGCGGTCTACTAGCTTTATGAAGACGTAAATTCTGAGCTCAGTAAAGGCAGTAATTTAAACGGAAAGACGTGTCCCTTCGAGGTACATCAAAGCAATTTTGAAGACATTTGTCCGTTATTTTCGACGGTATTCCCCTTAATGTTGTAGCTGTTTTGTAGGGTGGCCAGTTATTTTACATATTTTAAAAAATATATATTTTATAAAAACTTTTGCACATAGGTTAGGCAACAATTACTTTTGATATAATAATATCCTTGCCCGTGTGGTCCCCGGCAGAGTAGAATAGGCCACCCTCACTCTTACCGAAGTGTCGTAAAAGGCGACTAAGGTAAAGCTGCTGGGGATGATTATCAGCACCCAGAAAAGGAAAACTCTGCATTTATATCAAAACCCTCGCCAACCCGTCTGCCAAGCGTGGTGAGTATGGCAATTACCCCTCATGTGATTGAGGGAGGCCCGTGCCCCAGCAGTGGGGACTTAAATTAGCTAACGATGAATATCCTCCAACCGATTATGGCTGCAGCAGCCAATCTCAACGTTCAGCTACATAGGCATGATATTTTATAGTGCTCAATTGTGTGCGCAAACACAAGTGCACTGTCTCAGTAGCGCAGTGGTTAGTAGGTACCACTTTAAGGCGACGGCTGCGCAAGAGGTCACCCTACAAAACAGCTACAACATTAAGGAGAATACCGTCGAAAATAACGGACAAATGTCTTCAAAATTGCTTTGATGTACCTCGAAGGGACACGTCTTTCGTTTTAAATGACTGCTTTTACTGAGCTCAGAATTTACGTCCTTCTGTCGGGCTCTCCTCTGGCGGGGGCTTCTCCTAACGAGAAGCCGGCCAGAGGCATACCGACTAAGCCCCAGCGCCTCCTCATCACCAGAGTGGGGAGGGGACATGAGTACGGGTTAAAGAACCATTACTTCACCTCCCTCCCCAGGCGGAGGGCCCACTTACACTGCGGGCCCGACACTGCCTCCCCCAGTCAAGCCGGGCTGTCCCTACCAGGCTGAGGCAGAGGCCTGTGTAGGATGTTCTGTGTACTGAGTCCTCGGAGAGTAGGAATGACGCGCCTCTGGTCGCCGTCTTCTTCCCCTCCTTACCCTTCTACGAGCGTTCACGAGAGGGCTCTGCTCCCTTAAATCCAACTAGTCCTTAAGATACAAGATGCCTACTTACTCATCGAACTCACTAAGGCCCGATTTGACTAATCTTTGCCCGTGGATAAATCTATGATATAACATCAGATTTGTATAGAATGACAGCGCTAAACTTGCCATTGGGTTGCGATGATGCAATTGTTAACTTGAATAATGAAATGCCTAATCAGCACAACGCCCTGTTGGTCTAGTGGTTTAAGTACCGGGACGTGATTTCTGGATCCTGGGTTCAACTCCCGCGTCGAGCGCAAAGTATATTTCGAATTTTTCGGACATAGCTCGGGTTTGTACTGACCAATCCGCATTAGGCAAGCGTGGTGATTAAGTCTAATCCAATCATAGAAGCGATGATTTGATTTCCTATGATGTAGGCCTTTGCCCTGCAGTGGGACAGTTTATAGGCTGATACTTTTATCAGCACCTAAGGAATTAGCGCAACACAACTCGGACCCCGCAGCTCGTCTGCTCCACCGACACACCGACACGACACATGTACCTATTTTGAAGAACGCGGTAATAAATGCGGTTGGTATAAAGACTCTTTAATTCCACACTCCCGGAAACACATACCTAGATGATTCTTAGGAATAGTGATTCGACAGTGGTGACCAACGTGATACTTTTCCGGCGTGTTTAAAACTCTAAAATTGTGAACTAAAAAAAATTGTATCGGATTAATTAGTCCTAAACTTGTCTACAGCTATTTAGTTTGAATAATGTTTTAGGTCTAATCTTCCTCGGTATTCCACATCAAACAATCTAGTCTAGAACTAAAAGTAGTATAAGAAAAACTGTCTCATTTAAAAAAAAATTAAGGTTCCCCAGTCTCATTTGATATTCATTAGTAGTCATTTAGTCGCTTAGCCTAATGGCCGCCGTTACATTCATATAACGTTGATGACGAGGCTATTATTACTTTTCTTTCAGAATAGACATCAATTTGCCTACATTTTCTTTTTACGGGACATAATTATTTTATTTGTAGAGTTTTAAATAAATAAAATAAATATTTCACCACATCACATACATTGATCTGACTCCGAGATAGGTAGCTCAAGCACCTGTGTTAAGGATATCAGAATCAACACTTTGATTACAAATAAAATAATAAATAAATATTTCACAACATGGGCCGTGTGGTCCTCGGCAGAGTAGAATAGGCCACCCTCACTCTTACCGAGGTGTCGTAAAAGGCGACTAAGGTAAAGCTGCTGGCATGATCATCAGCACCCAGAGAAGAAAAACTCTGCATTTATATCAAAACCCTCGCCAACCCGTCTGCCAAGCGTGGTGAGTATGGCAAATACCCCTCATGTGATTGAGGGTGGCTTAGATGGGCTGATAATGATGATGATGAATATATTACTGGCCGGTCGTAAATGAGTCGTGATGCCAAAAATGTACATTCGAAATTCAAATTTCTGGCGGGAAATAACGAAAGTTGTTGTTGTCTTTGAATAAGTTTTAGGCTATTTTTATTAAATTTTTTTTTTGCATTTAATGACATGTTCTACTGACCATTATGAACAACATTTGTTCTATCACTTTTGGAAATTCGCATGAAAAACTTTCAACTTTTCATACAAAGTCGGTCACGTGACTTGGTCATTTTGTATGGGGAGTCAAAAAAATGTTCGATGAATTTCGAATAGTCGTTGAACAAATGTTGTTCAGAATGGTTGGTAGAACACGTGGTTAAAGGGATGTAAATGTTCACAGATACACCCTGTATTACACATATGCATCTTAAAAAAATCGTAATAATAGGTTGGGGAAAAAGTCTTTATGGTATGTATGAACTTGTATTATAATCTCTTTGGCTATAGTATTTGTATCTGGCTGGTTTTGGTATCATTGAAAGTTAAAATTTTAAAGAACATAATTCCAAATTGAAATTAGGAAAATGTGTGATTTTCATTTGTTTTTCGTACTTTCAATTTGAGTGAATCTAATGAAGAAATTCGATGCATTTTAAAATTTTACTACAAAAAAGGTAAAAATGCAATGCAAGCCGCGAAAAAAACTTGCGATGTTTATGGACCTAGTGCAGTGTCTGTGAGAGAAGCACAAATTTGGTTTAACCGTTTTCAATCCGGAAATTTTGATGTCAAAGATGCACCTCGCTCTGGTCGCCCTATTACGGATAAAATGGATGCTATTTTTGTAAAAGTGGAGCAAGATCGACATATCAGTAGTTACGACGTAGCTGAAGAACTGGGAATTGACCACAAAACAGTTTTGACGCATTTGAAATAAGCTGGGTACACAAAAAAGCTCGATATTTGGGTACCTCACGAGCTCAGTGAAAGAAACCTAATGAACCGTGCCTCATTTGTGCTTCTTTATTACGACGTAACGAAACCGAAGAATTTTTGAAGGAACTGATAACTGGTGATGAAAAGTGGATCACGTACGTTCAAGAACGTGCGAAAAAGGTTGTGGTCAAGGGCCGGTCAGGCTTCACAGACTGGCGAAACCCGGGTGAACTCGCAATAAGGTGATAATGTATGTGTGGTGGGATTGGAAGGGGAATATTTATTATGAGCTGTTACCACCAGGCAGGACTATCGATTCTGAACTCTACTGCGAACAACTTATGAGATTAAAACAAGAAGTTGAGAGAAAACGGCCGGAATTGATCAACAGAGGGGGTGTGGTATTTCATCATGATAACGCTAAACCTCACACATCTATAGCCACCCAGAAAAAAATAAGAGAGTTTGGATGGGAGGTGTTAATGCATCCGCCGTATAGTCCTGACCTTGCACCTTCAGATTTCCACCTGTTTTGGTCTCTTCAGAATTCTTTAGGCAGTGTTAGGTTAACATCACGAGAGGACTGCCAAATCCACTTGTCGCGGTATTTTGATGAAAGGTCCCAAAATTTTTATAGCAATGGGATCATGTCTCTATCTACAAGATGGAAAAAGGTTATCGAACAAAATGGTACATACATACTTTAGTTAAATGTAAATAAACTATATTGGCCGTGGTTACTATATAGCCGTGTGGTCCCCGGCAGAGTAGAATAGGCCACCCTCACTCTTGACGAGGTGTCTTAAAAGGCGACTAAGGTAAAGCTGCTGGCATGTTCATCAGCACCCAGAGAAAGGAAACTCTGCATTTATATCAAAACCCTCGCTAACCCGTCTGCCAAGCGTGGTGAGTATGGCAATTACCCCTCATGTGATTGAGGGAGGCCCGTGCCCCAGCAGTGGGGACATAAATGGGCTGATGATGAGAAACTATATTAAAAAATGTTTTTCCCCAACCTAATATGTACTTCATCGTGGTAGGAATAATTAATTCAAATCTACCGACAGCGCTAGTTTCGTCGATTGGTGACGGGTAGGGCACACTAGCGACGCCAATCGATTTTAATTCTTAGCTACTAAACCGGATCTACTTTAAACAATTTCGGGGTTACAATCTCTCGGCAAACACTACCTACATTACTACCCGTCACCTTAAGTACGGGCCGTAATCTCAGGGTTCTGTGTTTCGCTGCGTGAGTGAGGGAACCGGAGGCCAATCCGGGGAAAGGGGGGCTGAAAGGCTGGCAGCACACTTGCAACTCCACTAGTGTTGCAGGTGTCCTTGGGCGGCGGCAATTGCTTTCCATCAGGTGATCCGGCTGCCAGTTATCACAAAAAAAAAGCAATAATATAGGCTGATACTTATTTTTCATGAATTCATCATCACCCTATAAAATACTTTTACTATTTGGTAACTCTACTACCCACTAAAGATAAAGAGTTCCTTATTGGCCACAGAACACAAATCAAACATGATTGACATAAATACAAGTATAACAAATTCTGTAGCCAACAAGGTCCGACCTCAGCATTTGCTGCAGTGGCCGAAGCCGCTGCAGCGCTGGTTTTCAGACAGAGGCGACAGGTTGGGCGACGGACGTGCATACATACATAACATACAATAGGAAGAAAGAAGAAGGACAAAACAAGGAAAAATAATAATAATAATAATAAATAAAAAATCAATATTAGTACATAACAGGAAGAAAATTTAAGATGCCTAATAAGCAATTATCTTATCTTAAAATAATAATCCACAAGTGTGTAAAATAAAAACGAAGCAACACATAGCAATGAAAATAAATAGAAATGTGTAGGTATAATAAACAAAATTAGATAATGGTACTGAAGGCATAATATATAGCACTAAGTTATTTTCATTTCGTAGAAATACTTTCAGTGGATTTTTCACTAATTGACGACCCTCGTTGGGCTGATGAAGGGGTTGTTGAATATGTAAGAGCTAAAATCGCGTCCTTTCAGCAATAGCTACTCTGAATTACTTGGGGAATTCCAACCTTTTACATAAACAAGGATAGTTAGACTATGGGTATTTGAAAAGTGTAGTATTAAAAAAATTACGAAACAAAAACCGCCTTCAAAAACCACGAAGTAAAAAGTATAAAATAATATTTTTAACACTTAAAAAAACATTTTATAACAGTACACTCGAGAAAAGGTGTTACCGAAGTCGGCGGCCAATACTATCTTGTAATACAACATTCAATTATTCAACGGGGATTAGGCGCCGACTTCGGTAAAAATATTATTTTACACTTTTTAGTTTGAAGAATTTTTTTCATGGTTTTTAGTGTCTCTTCTTATGACAGCAGCCCTATGAAAACACGTACAAACAAACTAAAATTATTTGACTTCTTTTATTTTGATTGCCGCAAAATAAAATATACAGCCATTATCAAAGGCTGTAAGTATCAATAAATAAAGTACATATAATATGTATAGCCAAATAGCAAACATGGGCGAGTCCGACTCGCACTTGGCCGGTTTTTTTAAATGTATAATGGGAACAATTTTACAAGTGGGCAAAAATCCTCATTTCTTACTCCGACAGCTTACGTGCCGGGGCTTGTAATCGGCTTACAAAATTGTCTAGTCACAGTTGTGTTGTTATCAAACCCGGAGTTTCCCGAGTCCAATTCCCCGTCATGCCAATGTAATAAAATAAATATGTTATAATGTATCAATACGGGGATTAACACGATATTTATTATGTGAAACAACATTGTGTACTCACATATTTCGCTCGACGTTTTGGCTACGTTACAGCAGCCGTGGTCACGAGCGGACTCGAGTCCGCTCGTGACCACGACCACGTTGTTTCACATAATAAATATCGTGTTAATCCCCGTATTGATATATTATAGTTATAATGCAAGGCGAAAATCTAAAAAACTAAATAAATATGTTGGCGCCACTGAACCGTAATGGGTATGAGAAACATTTGAGTATTCAGGCATTATTGGTCATACAAAACAATGGTGTGAGTAAACAAATGTATCCATCCTCGAGAAGACGTTGTCCAAAGAGCAGTTTAATATTCAGGTCTGCCATCGATCCACTATTGTCCAGCGGACACACGGACGCGGGGAGTGGCGAGCTTGTAGCGGTTTAAGTAAACAAATGTAGCGCATATTTGAAAGGATGCTGCAAACGAGAAGTTTAATATTCAGGTCTGCCATCGATCCACTAATGTCCAGCGGACACACGGATGCGGGGAGTGGCGAGCTTGTAACGGTTTAAGGTGACGGGTAGAGCATACTAGCGACGCCAATCGATTTCAATTGTTAGCAACTAGTTCAGATATCTTTTTAACAATTTCGAAGCTGCAGCCTCTCCGAAAACACTTATACTATTTACTTAATACTTATACTTAACTTTTGGGTCTGCATTTGTTCTCATAATTTGAATTATCGCCAAAACCGGCCAAAACATATGTCGTTAATAAAAATTTATAGTGCAAAAACTGATCCGGTTTAGTAGCTAACAATTTAAATCGATTGGTGTCGCTAGTTAGGGCTACCCGGCACCTTAAGCAAACAAATGTACCGCATACTTGAGAAGACGTTGTCCAAACGAGCAGTTTAATATTCAGGTCTGCCATCGATCCACTATTGTCCAGCGGACACACGGACGCGGGGAGTGGCCAGCTTGTAGCAGTTTAAGTAAACTAATGTAGCGCATTCTTGAGAGAAAGAAAGAAACATTTTATTGACCATCACAAGTACATTTCTAACAATTGACACTCATTAGAAAACATAGGTAACAATCACACATTAAAACAGGTAGGTTATACAATGATAATATTTATAAATAGGTGTGTGTAGTGTGAGGTCAATCAGGTCTCGGATTCAGCATGGTGCTGCCACGACAGTGGACGGTACGAGAAGTTTTTTTTTTATATGAGAGGTGGCAGACGAGCAGACGGATCACCTGACTGGTAAGCAACTTCCGCCGCCCATAGGACACCCGCAACACCAGTGGAGTCACAAGTGCGCTGCCAACCTTTTCCACTTCCCCCCATTGGACCTCCGGTAACCTCACTCACTACGGCGAAACAGCGCCCGCGCTGCGCTGCTTCACGCCGGTTTTCTGTGAAGCAGTGGTATCACTCCGGTCGAGCCAGCCCATTCATGCGTGGCTCTCCCACATTTGGGAGTTTAATATTAAGGTCTGCCATCGACCCGCTATTGTCCATCAGCGGACACACACGGGTGCTTGGAGTAGCGAGGTCGTATGGGCCTAGGCTTATAACGTCATCGAAACGTAACGTCGGCAAAATGCCGATTATTCTGAAGTAAGTAAATAGTAGTTAATTGACTACAGGATGTACATCGCTGAAGCTCTAAATGGCTATTATCCAAGACCCAATTACAGGCCATATCTTATGACCATGCTGAATCAAAAAATAATTTCCCCTTCTCGTGTTTTCATGTCTTGATGGTCATGTGTGTTATCGAAGTAACACTAGGCAATAAAGCAATTGTGGCTGACGGTTACGCAACGGCTAACAGGGAAAGTGGCTAGTCCACACTTATCTCGCCCTAAATGCTAGTCCATAACTAATACAACTAGTAGCGAACTAGCAGTGGACTAGTGAATCATAGGACTATATGATGAGTGTCACTAAATGCTAGTGTTATTATAATATCCTCAACGATCAGCCCGTACGCAGCACATATTATTATAGTGCTTAAGTGTGTGCGTAAACGCAAGTGCACTCTCTATTACCTTAACCTCATATTCCAATGGGACACGAGCTTTTTTCCAGGAGAAACCATCATGGCCGTCATATACAGATGTGTAGATTTACTATGATGCGGAAGTTATAGTGAAAGTGAAAATGAATTTATTATAGCTCAAATTGACTTAAAACTAGGGTATACAAAATAAATAAAAATGACAAAAGTACATGTTCGACAGTTTCCAGGGGTACCCAAACTAAGCTAAGCTTGTATCTTGGGATACCAATTTCCAAATAAAAACATAGTTTCGTACATCATACTTAAATATAAATTAAATTAATTCTAGCATTTCTGCTGTGCATGCAAAGACAAATAAAATAGTTAAAATAGGATTCGACAAACTTTGAAAAATTAACAAATGTAAACTAGGATTCCACCCGTACCATCTGGATGGGTGGAGGTCCACCACCGTGCATTTTTTGCACCTCCTCATTGTGGAATCAACTTCCCGCAGCGGTATTTCCGAACCGGTACGACATTGAGATCTTCAAGAAACGAACCCATACCTTCCTAAAATGCCGGCAACGCATCATCCACTCGCTCTGGTGTGGCTGATGTCCGGCGGCGGTGATAGCTTACCATCAGGTACTCGCTAGCTCGTTTGCCTCCCTATCTCATAATTTTTTTTTATGAAATAATCTTCGAACTCATAGAACTTGGCTCACAGGAATCCTACAACTTCCGTGCAGTAAAACTATGTCTCCAAAAAGCTAATTCTACACGTCTGTATAAAAAAAGTCAGCCGGCCCATTATCATGGAGGGCCTCAAAACAGTTATCCAACATAGAACAGTAGTAAACAGTAAACAATATAGAACAATAGTAATTGCTCACGTCAACATGTATAACACATTTTGTGGTCAGTCTGTCAGACGGTCACCCATCCCTTTTTACACAGTCAGTGTTGATATCAGCAAAGTCATCTAAGAAAATATATGTATTGACCAAAACACAACAAAATAGTTAACAGAGGAACAAGTTTATAGTTAAAATTAAATTGAAAATTTAAAAAAAAACCCCGACAGCGGCCATCTTGGATTTGAAATTAATCACATTTTGCTACTCAAGCCCTTTTATATGATACCCATATTGTGGGAGTTGTGTTAAAACATACAATCCATATCTTAGTGACGGCAGCCATCTTGGACGATTTTTATCCAACATAGCTAAGAACACTCCTCCCCTTATTCATATTTCAGACTAAAAAAACAAAATCAAAATTGGTTCATTTTTTTGGGAGCTACGATGCCATAGACAGACACACAGACGCGCCAAACTTATAACACCCCGTCGTTTTTACGTCGGAGGTTAATAAAACGAACAGTGGTAGTGAACGCTGCCTCTGGTCCAAGGATTGCGGGTTCAATACCCGCACAGTACAAACATTTGTGTGCATGAACATGTTTGTTTGTATTGGTCTGGGTGTTTTCTATGTATTACAAGTAAGTATGTATATACAAAAAGAAAAGTATTTGTATTTATTTGTATTCCCACTGTTGATTCTGATATCCGTAACACCTTGAACTACCTATCTCGACGTTGTTATTTATTTATTATTTATTTAAATAACACGACCCATAAAAAGAAGCAATACAAAGAGAAGAGGTGTAATTGTGTGAACTCAATCATAATAATAATTGTAGTTCCTTACTTGACCGCTAGAGGCGCAGTACATTTTTTCATAGATTCTTTCCGACGCTAGCGAATTTGGTCAGTGTTACAGGTCCTCAGCGGTTAAAATAATCGATAAAAAATTTTTTTCATGAGAAAGGGAGGCAAACGAGCAAGGGAGTCACCTGATGGTAAGTGATCACCGCTGTCCATGGACATCATCCACACCAGAGGGAGTGATTTCGACAAAAACATTCCTCGGTTGTCACCCACTTTGGGGTGACAGCCATGCCGAAGTCCCGGGCCGAAGTGACGGCGGGCCACTAGTAATGAATGGAAAGACGGCCACTAGTAACGATGAAGTAGTTTCACTGCAACCAATCCTACTATGTGCAAGTTCAGGACACAACCCGCCTTTCCTTTTATGTACCATCAGCCCGGCGACAAGTGCAATAATTTTTGTGGCCACTAAAATAGTTGGCGAGTGTTTTATTGTGACGTTACCCACTGTAATTACTGGTAATGGAATTAGACGTGTAATTCAGGCCTTTTTATTAAGGGAATGTTGAAGGAAAGTGTTTGTGAAGGGACTTGTTATCTTAAACGGTTTGTTTATTTTGGGCGGTTTTCTGCGAATTAATTAGCCGATATTGAGAACAAAAAATTCATAGAATTTGAAGTAAAGTGAAATGAAGAGTACCTATTCTGTTGGAGATTTCATGTTAATATCATCATCAGCAACCCACACTTGGCCACAGCTGGACATAAGTCTCCCCTAATTGGGAGACCCTTTTGGTGACATTTTCGCACGACATTGGAAAAGTGACATTACAGAAAATACGACATTTTATCGCACGTCTCGAGAATTGGGCTCCTGATCTGTCCGAGAGTTGATGTTTCAGATGATTCAAATCGAGCGTTTCACTGTATCTTTGCACTGAACTAGATGCATAATGTTCCAATATGTTGAAAGATACGTTTTCGCCAGATCTAAATGACACGCTAAATTGAATGATTGTGTGTCAACGAAGTTGTCATATGAACCACTATTATGACATGAGCTTTAGTTAGGTTAGCTATGAACTTTAGATCGCGATTTATAAATTGGTGGTGGTAGATACTTAATACATTATTAAATAAATTATGTAAGACAACGTCATAAACATTTGACGACCCGTTTAGCCGTGTGGCCCCCGGCAGAGTAGAATAGGCCACCCTCACTCTTACCGAGGTGTCGTAAAAGGCGACTAAGGTAAAGCTGCTGGCATGATCATCAGCACCCAGAGAAGGAAAACTCTGCATTAATATCAAAACCCTCGCCAACCCGTCTGCCCAGCGTGGTGAGTATGGCAATTACCCCTCATGTGATTGAGGGAGGCCCGTGCCCCAGCAGTGGGGACCTAAATGGGCTGATGATGATGATGATGATGACCCGTTTAGTGCAGTGGTTTGAGCGCCGGTTGAGGCATAAGGGTCGCGGGTTCGATTCCCGCATCAACACAAATGCAACAGATATTATCTGTCATCAATTACTAACTATAATAGTTTCCAGTTAACTTTTTTTTTATTTGATAGGTGGCAGACGAGCAAACGGATCGCCGCCACCTATCACATAAAAAAAATGTTAACCGCGATTGCCGCCGCCCATAGACACCAGCAGCACCAGTGGAGTCACAAGTGGGCTGCCAGCCTTTAAACCCCCTTTCCCTCGGATTGGGTCGATGAGTAATGAGCATATGTAACATGAGCAAATATCTCTCTAATAAAGAGAGTAGCAGTCCACTTGAAAAACAGTTCTATGACAGATTTTTTTTATGCTAGAGGCGACAAACGAGCAAGCGAGTCACCTGATGAAAAGCAATCATCGCCGCCCATTAACATCCGCGGAATCAGAGATATCGCTAATGCGTTGCCGGCCTTTATAAAAATGAGTACGCTTTTCTCTTGAAGGTCCCTATGTCAGTAGCCGTCGGGAACTATTCCCATAGGTAAACTGTTCTACAGAACTGAGGTACGTGGTAGAAAGTTCCACGAAAAACGCACAGTATTAGTCCGCCATCCATCGAGATGATGAGGATGGAATTACAATCGCTTGGGTGTGGTTCGACTTTACGCCAACTTCTACGAGGCCAGGCAACCATCGTGTTTTCCGGTGAACATTGCAATTTGCGCATCGGGAAAACTCAATTTTCCTAGTAGGCAATTCTGCGAAGTGGCTGAGGTAATTTTGGAAGCTATTTAGGTAGGCATATTGACTTTTCTGAGTGGGTGGTGATTTAGTTAAATATAAGCGTTTTAGGCCGTTCGCTGCTTTGAACGGGTGCACGTCGCGGGCATCCGTCGCGGGCATCCGCGCCGTGCTCTCGTAGACAAATAGCCCGTCGCAGCTATCCGCAACGACCACCCTTTAAGGTGACGGGTAGGGCAGACTTGCGAAGCCAATCGATTTTAATTTTTAGCTACTAAACCTGATTTATTTTAAACAATTTCGGGGTTACAAACTCTCGCCAAACACTTATACGATTTATTAAATAACCATGCACGGACCCAACATTTGGGTCCGTTTTTGTACGCGAAAAATTGATTCACGCCAAAAGCGGCCACTTTTGGCGGTAATCCTAAATTCGAGTGCAAAAGCAGAGCAAACAGTTAACTATAAGTATTAAATAAATAGTATAGGTGTTTGCCGAGAGATTGCAACTCCGAAATTGTTTTATTTTCCCAGCGCTCACAAACTCTCAATGGTTTAGTTAGCTCGATTGAAAAATAAACACTTGTTTTTGCTTCCAAGTAACTACTTAGAGGATTAGCGAGACTCTACAGTATCTATGAAATCAGTGGTTCTGTATTTTTTTTTATTTGATAGGTGGCAGTCCCTGTTGGTCCAGTGGTTTAAGTACCGGGCCGTGATCTCAGGGTCCTGGGTTCGATTCCCGGGTCGCGCGAAAAGTATGTTTCGAATTTTTCGGACATCGCTCGGGTTTGTGATCACCAATCCGCATTTGGCAAGCTTGGTGATTAAGCCTAATCCCATCATGGTAGCGATAACTTGATTTCTATGATGGAGGCCTTTGCCCTGCAGTGTGACAGTTTATAGGCTGATAAAAAGAAGTGGCAGTAGTCTCTTTCAATGCAGGAAAAAGAAATCGAGCGCCGTATCGATAATGCCTGGAAGAGAAACTTAATTGGTTTAAGATTATGTTTTTGTGTGTTAAATAGTGTTATTTTAAGTACTGTATGTCTCCTTACAATAAAGAAAAAAAAACGCTAGTTTTTTTTTCTTTATTCTGCTGCTAATTCTCGACTAAGTAGTCGAGAATTAGCAGCAGATTCTGAACACGCGATCTATATTGAAGCTTTTCACATAGCTCCAAGAATTGCAGGCGGCTTCATTTTTATCCTTTCTTAGTATTCGATGGAGATATTTGGTGCAGTGAAGGGATTATGATTTTAAGGGCCGATTCTGGTCGCATATGAAATAATGGAAAATCGTATAAATAAATATTTCACAACATCATATACATTGATCTGACTCCGAGATAGGTAGGTAGGTTTCTTTTGTAAATACATACTTATAATACATGGAAAACTCCCAGACCAATACAAACAGACATGTTCATGCACACAAATGTCTAATAATAATTAATTGTTTATTCAGTAACTGTTTGTAGGTACTGTGCGGGGATCGAACCCGCTTTAGACTGTATGACTTGGTATGAGGATAATAAACCTTTGTATAAAAAAAAGGCGATTAAAAAGAGTAACTGGCGAATTTCTTGTCGGATCTTCTCGACCAGAAACAACTTTCCGAGCCGGTGGTAGAATCGCATTATGTTTATTTACTTTTTTTTGTATATTTTATGTATCAACATATATTATGTATTAACATGTAAATTATTACATAAGTACTTATAAATAGTCTTAAATCATTCAAATGTATGACGATTTGTGAGCGCTGTGTACAAGCCTATGAAAATAAAGAATTATTTGATTTTGATTTATTTGATTTTTGATTTTGCAACCCTTGCACCAGAGGCAGCGTTCACATATAGGCAGTAAAGTGGACATCGGGTTTTGAAGCGACAGCTTTAGATGGAAATTATGTGATAATTTTAATGAAAAAAGAGTCTTGTTTGTTATTTGTTTTTTTTATGCTTTGTCATGCGCAAGAAATAATACAATGATAAAAGTAAGAAAAAGCATCCAGAACACCAACAAAAAAAATTTATTCTTGCCTGGCCGTAAAGTTTTTTTTTTCTCGACGACTACTGAAAACTGCAGAACATACATGGGGACAAGGGCGGATCCAGTTTTCGCGCCTGGGGAGGAACGGGGGAATCACTTAAATTGATTTCTTTATAGGTGTAAAGAGGTAGACAAAATTTCGATAAGTTCATTTCCGAATATTGTATTTGCCGTCAAACAAAGTATTTATATCAAATTGTTTAAACATTTAAAGTATGTAGGCCAGGTGGGGGTAATGACCCCTTTGGAATACTGTAAATGGGATAAATATATATAAATTGAAAATTTAGAAAACCCCCGACGGCGGCCATCTTGGATTTGAAATTTATCACACTAAATGTATTTTGCTACTCAAGCCCTTTTATATGATACCCATATTGTGGGAGTTGTGTTAAAACATACAATCCATATCTTTGTGACGGCGGCCATCTTAGATGTTATTCATCTTTCAAACAAAAAAAAAACAAAATCAAAATCGGTTCATTTGTTCGGGAGCTACGATGCCATAGACATACACACAGATACACATACACACACACACACACAGAGACGTCAAACTTATAGTACCCCGTCGTTTTTGCGTCGGGGGTTAAAAAGGAGTTTGAATTTGCATTCAAAAGTTGCGTGGACTCTAAAGACGGTATGTAAATCTTCGATACAGGGTTATTTTATGTCATGTTTACGATCGCCCGGTTTGTTATTATGTTATTTACCACCCTTATTTTTTATTTTCCCCTACTTCTCGTGAAAGTTCGGAAAGCTACATTCGTCAGTTACTATCGTTCTAAATAATATAGTTGTTGACTCGTAAATTGGAAGTGTTTCATTGTTATTTTTTCGTATGTAACAAAAAAATATTCGATTTTTTTTACAAACCATTTGGTTTTTGCAAGGTTTGTTTTAAGTGTTTCAAAATTACTAGTAGGTAAGTACAAGTAGGAAAGCAGTAAAGAAGAATGTTGCTGTTACCTGTGAGTACTGTACCTCATATCGGTATCGATATACATCCTGCACCTATAGGTAAATCTAATATCGAAAAAGCGATTTTTTCTCGTCACAGCGTCTTAGATTTGTTGCTCTTTTGTTTGTGATAGGTGGCAGAGGAGCAGACAGATCACGTGATGGTAAGCGATTGCCGCCGCCCATGGACACCCGCGACACCAGTGGAGACACAAGTGCGCTGTTAACCATTAAACCCCCCTGTCCCCCGGATTGGGCATCCGGTACCCTTAATCACGCAGCGAAACACAGAACAGTGCTGCTTCACGCCGGTTTTCTGTGAAGCCAAGGTATCACTCCGGTCGAGCCGGCCTATCCATGCCGAGGCGTGGCTCTCCCACGGCCAAAATAATATAAATAATAATAAACTGATAAAAGTCAATGCTTTAAGTTTGGGTTCAGTAAAAGCAACAGATATTTAGTGGCTGAAGGATCCGGATTTGCACTAACCATGAAACACCAGGCCGTGGTATCACTCCGGTCGAGCCAGCCCATTCATGCTGAATCGTGGCTCTCCCACGATTTAAACTTTAGTGTTGTTCAATCTATTTGGAAACTGTGTCATAGGGATCATTTTTGATCTTTAAAAAGGATTATTTAAAAATCATTTATGTTCGAATTTGTCTCCTGAAATTGGGGGAAAATGCCAAGAGGTAAATGGAAACACTAGTATGTTGTGGCTTCTGTGAAATTCCGACACATATTGTCTCGACTTTGTATGCATGCACATTTTGTAGGAAACGAGCAAAGCGAGCCGGCGGCGACCAATCTGAAGTTATGAGAACATACTGGAGCTTTGTTTATTCTAACCAAAATCACGTCGTTTTATATGTTACGTGACAAATGAGCAGACGAATCACCTGAAGCGAATGCTTATGTTTAGTAAGCGAATGCTGCTGTCCAGGAACACTCGCAACACCTATGGACTCATAAGTGTGCTACTAACCTTTTCTTCTTCGCCAAAATTCTCATCTCAAGTTAGAGAATAAATTTAATATTTGTAAAAGTTTGCAGAGCACTTGTGACTCCACCGGTTTCAAAGGTGTCTATGGGGGGCGGCAATCGCTTACCATCAGGGCCCTGTTTAATAAACATTACAATTCTACAACTTTGTAAAAAACTTACATATTTTTAAGTTTTTATGACAAGTGCTGTTTAATAAACCTTACAATTCTGTAAAAAATCTACAAGTAAAAACCTTACAATTATTGTAATTACAAATGCTGTATAATAAACCTTTACATATGTAGAAAACGCCTGTAGAACTCGATGACAAAATTGTAGTTACAAATTTGTAGTTGTAGGTCACAATTTACATAAAATTGTAAGTTTTTGTTGACAATTAACAAGGGTAGATTTCAAAAACATTTTGTTTCTTATTTGTTTGATTCGTAACGAAAGTCATGGAGCATGCTAACAAAATATTGATTATTTCCTTAATATACGAGAATAAGGATATTTTATTTGGTAGGTTTAGTGATATACTTACTCACGATATAAAAATAAAAAAGAGGAAGGACATTGCTGAACAATTAAAATCTTTGAGCATCTTTAGCAAAGATTGGACATACCTACGTGATACGACGTGGCAAAACTTTAGAAAACGGACCATAGTAAGTAGATTTTTAAGTTAATCGGAATAGTTAATGTAATACTGGGTAACTATATGTATCGAAATGGTGTTATGGCAGAATCATCCATGAGCCTGATCGTATTTCAGAGCATGTCCAATTTTTGTAATCAAATATTCGACGGTAGTTTTACAGACCCCAAATTTTTCGTTGAACGTAAAATCTGTCACATTAAAAGTTAAGTTTATCCGTTTACGAAAAACTCGCCGCTGCCGTTCACTTATAATATGCTCATCATCACTTCTGTCACTACTTCCACTACTACTTGTTAGGACCATTTTTTTTACTTTTAATTCCAAATTTCTTTACTTGTTAGGTGGAGACACAAAATTGTAAAAAGTTCTGACACAAGGCAATTGTAATACAATTGTAATACAATTTACAAAATATGTAAACTTGTAACTACAATTATGCGTTCAATAAAACAGTTTTCCCTACAAATATGTAAATTGTCACCTGTAGAAAAAAAATGTTTATTGAACAGAAACTTGTAAAATTGTAGTTACAATTCTACAATTTTGTAGATTTTCCACCATGGTAAAATTGTAAGTTGTATTCTTTATTGAACAGAAACTTGTAGAATTGTAGCCTGTAATTTACAATTACAATTTACAATTTGTAATGTTTATTAAACAGGGCCCAGGTGATCCGTCTGCTCGTCTGCCACCTTTCATATAAAAAAAAGTATTGAGGCGTTAATCTGGTACCCTTATGTCGTCCAAAACCATTTATTTATAGAGAGGTTTTGGTACAAAAATCCGTACCAAGTTTGATCGAATTTCTTCGTAGGCCACTTGTTATACAATTAATGATTTGCGGTATGCATAGATTAGTGCTGATATCATCAGGGTGCATAAAATGATAAATGGTGAGCATTCATCACCTTCGTGAAGAATAGCCAGTTTCATTAAAACAAACTTTGGTGATCAATCAATTTTGTATTCCGTCGCTGACGTTTTGATTGCCACAGAATAATAGTAGCAAGATAGAATTTTCCATTTTCCAGCGAGCAGTTGGTTCGATGACCTTGTAATTTCTTGCTCGAGGTTACTGAAAGTAAAAATGATACATTTCAACGATTCTTATTATTAACACCACTTCGCGGCAATTCACTACCACAAATAAACACCAAATTTGTTCACTAAAATCCACTAGATACTAATATTAAAGCCTTTGAATGGACAAAACGACAAAATATTATTTTCCGAAATACAAAATACTATTGCTAGATTTGACTCATAAAATCTCATAAAAACTCATAAAATTTGGTATCATAAAATTAATTTTTAAACAGATATTTTATTGAGAAAGGAAAATTATAATTCCTCCTGTGATGACTCGGAATGACAAATTAATAACGCTTTTGCTCATGTTGTTTTAAAAAAACTCTGATCATAAAATGACAAGACAAAATAATAACATTGACATTAAGTAACTAGCGGCCGCAACATCAGTGGAGCCACCAGTAGTCTTTATGCGTATCAAAATAAGTGTCAATATTTTTTCTTAAGTAGCCAACTAAGTTAATCAACGACTCTGAGTGTGGCAGTTAAAGTCACCTGTTTTTTTTTTATTGGACATATAGCACCGCCATCAAAATACGTTGAGCCTCTGGCATATCAATTATTTAATTTTAAAAATATAGATTTTAATAAAAACACATTTAATGAATAATTGTGGGCTATGTCGGAACCAGAGTCACCGACATAGCCCACCGAATTAGCAAACTGAAGTGGCAGTGGGCTGGTCATATTAGCCGCAGAACTGACAGCCGTTGGAGCCGTAAATTCCTTGAGTGGAGACCGCGACTTGGTAAGCGTAGTGTAGGACGCCCTGCGACAAGATGAGATGGTGACATTCGAAGGCTGGCTGGTGTGGGCTGAATGAGAGTGGCCGAAAATCGGGAGCAGTGGCGTGCATTAGGGGAGACCCACGTCCAGCAGTGACGAGTGTGGGTTGCTGATGATGATGATGATGACATTTAATGATAACTAAAAATATGGGTCATCTTTTTTCTCTTTCTTTATTCGAAAAGCGTATAAAAATGATAATATATTTTTTGACGTTTTGTCCAGTGCGTCAGCCCACGCGGAGAGATTCCTATCCGCCAGAAACTTTCAGATAGTTTCTCCAACTGTGATACCCTATAGACAGTTTGACATAATTTTACCACTTTCATAATCTTCTTCGCCCAAATCTGATTATGCACCATTCCGATATTACAACCATCCGAAGTTATAACGAGCTTATTCAGTTGAGCAAACTGGGTAACGAGTCATAGCGATTGCTTTATTAAGGAGAGTTGTGATTCCGTTTTGCACTTCAAGCACAAAATACTTCTCCATCTTAGCGTGTGATTGCCGGTTGCGTCCCTTAGGACAGCTTACTGTAACTCTGGAGCCCGGGGGTACGTTTACATCATAATTCAGGATTTGAGGAGTCTGGGAATTACAATGAAGCGACTGCCGTCTGCCTATCGCAACCCTTTACAGGGGACTGGTTCCCCAACTGAATCACGGTTACACGTTTCAAAAACTATCTGAAACGTGTAGGTTTGCTCACGATGTTTTCCCTCGCCGCCGAGCTAACGGTAGGAATACGCGCATCTTTTTCTTTGGCCGTCTCTTGCCTTTACACGGGGTCGGCTTTCCTATTCATTTTTTTTTTATTTTATTCGGAAGACCAACAGCTGTCTTAATACAGTAGCAATTACAATGAATGTCTTAAAGCTAATAACTGGTCTTCACTGATAGAAATAAAGTAAGTAATAGTTTTAACATGCGAAGATCACGGAAAGCAACAGATCAAGTTGGCAATGATACGTAAAAATAAATTTAACAACACTATTACATACTGTTGCCGTTATTGGCGGCTTCCGCAGCCGCAGAACAGAACCAATACCTAATTTATTATTTATTTATTATTATATTTACCTAATTTGGCGCCATACACTTCGCTGGTAAGCATCGTCATCCTTTAGGTAGAAATACGCACATACATTTGATAAATCTAGAGGTGCACTCGAATTCGAACAACGACTCACAGTTTGGAAGGCGCGTTCAGAACTGAGCTACAAGCATCAAATTATAGATACAGAACACCAGCTACCTACATCGTGAACTAAACAGGCTACGCAACATACATGCGTGCGAAAGAGATGCCTGCGTGGTTCGGCGTGACATAAAGATAGTGACAGACAATTTTTTTTTTTTTACATTATAGCGGACAAACGAGCAGATGGCACACCTGATGGAAAGTGATCACCGCCGCCCATCGACATCTGCAACACCTGAGGTATCACATATGCGTTGCCGGCCCTTAAGAAAGGAGTACACCCTTTTTTTGAAGGTCACCAGGTCGTATCTGTTCGGAAACACCGCGGATGACAGCTGGTTCCACAGTTTACTGTGCGTGGTAGGAAATGACGTGAGAAACGCACTGTAGTCGATATAAATCTATCCAGGTGATGTGGATGGACTATACGGAACGTGTGCGGGAGATAGCGAAACGCATAATGCTTAGCACTTAGGCCAACTTCGATATCAATATCTGCTAAAATCGACCTTCTTGTACCTTATTTTGCACTACAAGTGGGTTTGCTTCACCGTGAAAGCATGCCATTAATTCTATTTTTATTTTCAGATCCCAGGGGAAATCATGGCCGTTACCTTGTCACATAAGGGGAACAAAGTGGCGTGTTAACCCTCATGACCTCCATCTCAGCGTACTATATTTCGCTCCACCTGGTATTGCGGGTGTCTATGGGCGGCGGCAATCGCTTACCATCAGTTGATCCGTCTGCTCGTCTGTCACCTATGACATAAAAATATTTTGAAAGATTTACTAATTCTATCTCAAAAACCGCTTTTATAAGTTCTGTGTCTAATTTTGATTTGGTTTAAGATAATCAAAATCAGCAATCAAATCAGCATAATCAAAAGCAGGAGAACTAAGGTCACAGACGTAGCCCATAGGATTGCATGCCTCAAGTGGCAATGGGCAGGGCACATAGCGAGGAGAACAGACGGCCGTTGGGGCGGAAAGGTCCTCGAGTGGAGGCCCCGTACAGGAAGTCGCAGCCGTGGCAGGCCTCCTACAAGGTGGACCGACGATCTGGTGAAGATCGCGGGAATCCATTGGATGCGGGAGGCACAGGACCGATCTGTGTGGAGAACATTGGGGGAGGCCTATGTCCAGCAGAAGTGACGTCTATTGGCTGAAATGATGATGATGATGATGATGAATTAAAATCAGAAAACATCCCTTACAGCTTAATCCCAACATAAGTTAAACTATGATACTAGGTACTAACATAAATTATTGTCTCGGAGGCTAATATCCACTACGAGTCACTGAGCCAGCGGATGAAGTAAGTAGGTAAGAAAATACAAATGGAAGTAAGTAAGTTAACTGCAAAAGATCTAGACGCAGAAGCAATACGTTGGTAAGAAAAAATCAGCATCACGCTGAAGACTTCAGTCTGTGACGCCACCCACGGCAGCTGAAGATAGGACAAGCTCAAAGATAATCCAGGGAAAAAGTGATTTTTAGACCACCCTCCGCTTCGAGGTTAATCGACACCACGAAAGAAAAATGAAATTATTATAACACATCATCACACTATTCTTATTTGTTGAATAAAGATTTCAAAAATCTGTGTCTGTACATTGAATATCTCAAATTAGTGGCCCGCCCTCACTTCGTTTCGAGACAGTAGTTCCACTTTATACCAATAGATGGCGCTAGGTGTTGATTACATCACGCAAGCGTTTTCGGATTACCTATAAGCGTTGCCACTGTCTGTAAGATTTACCTCTTTATAAACAGTATAAAAGGTATGTAACTTAGGCCGATCAAAAAATAGTAACAGATCATAAATCAATGATTTTTTTATAATGTTTCCGACTGTTTTTTCGTGCTAATCTCCGAAACTACTGAAGGATTTAGAATGCAACTTTTTGTGGTATAGTTGTTAAGGGGACGGGTAGACACACTAGCGACGCCAATCGATTTTAATTGCTAGCCACTAAACCGGTTCTATTTAAACAATTTCAGGGTTACAACCTCTCGGCATAACGCCAAAAGCGGCCACTTTTGGCGTGAATCAATTTTTCACGTACAAACACGGACCCAGCATTTGTGCATGTTTATTTAATAAATAGTATAAGTGTTTACCGAGAGGTTGTAACCCTAAAATCGTTTAAAATAGATCCGGTTTAGTTAAGTTTCTGGTAACTAAAAATTTAAATCGATTGGCGTCGCTAGTATCCCCTACCGGTCATCTTAAGCTTACGCAGAATTAAGGTATTTTTTGCGTGCGGCTATGCAGGTCCTATTCAGACCAGTATCACTGCGACCAGTTTGACATATTGTGATTAGCATTAGGGTATAATTTGAATTGAAAAAAAATATTTTAGAGGCGAACCGGATTCCACGCGAGTGAAGCTGCGGGCAACCGCTAGTTAATAATAAATGCATAAACCGCAATCTATAATATTAATTACGGTTCAAATCGGGATAAATCGTGCACCCCGACCACCCACGTCTATATTTTAACTGGGCGAGTTGGCCGCAAAATACGGCCGCAGATATTTTAATTAGACGGCTGGCCGCAGCTGTGTGGGAGAAATGTTAGGATTTGTTTGAGATATGGACTGCTCTCCTTTTATTTTAGCTAGCAAGAGCGGCGGCACATCTGATGGTAAGTAGGGACCTTCAAGAGACGAGCGAAGGTACTCCTTCTTAAGGTGACGGGTAGGGCACACTAGCGACGCTAATCGCTTTTTAGCTACTAGACTGGTTCTATTTTAAACAATTTCGGGGTTACAACCTCTCGACAAACACTTATACTATTTAATAACAATGCAAAAATGTTGGGTCCAACGCTTACACGAAAAATTGATTTACGCCAAGAGCGGCCACTTTTGGCGTGATACAATCTTTCGCGTACAAAAACGCACCCAACATTTTGTTCATGGTTATTTAATAATAAATAGTATAAGTGTTTGCCGAGAGGTTGTTACCCCGAAATTGTTTGAATTAGATCCGGTTTAGTAGCTAAAAATTAAAATCGATTGGCGTCGTTAGTGTGCCCTACCCGTCACCTTATTTATTTATTTATTTATTTATTTAAAAAACCAACAGCGTTTACAATAAATATAGGTTTCGTGCAAGTTATATAACATAAGGCCAATAACAGGTTTTTCTTGGTTAACTGTAAGTACTGTGTTGTTTGTGAATACATTTTAAAAATACTTAATTGTTTAATCACTAATTAGTATATCAGAACAAACTTATTCTCAGGCAATTCACTGACTCGTAAACGCATATATACATATAACGATAGTCGTTGATGTACCTAGTTATAAATAGTAATAATAATCCCTCGACTCACCCTCACAAAGTTCTTATGGTAATATTGTTTTTGTATTATTATTATAATTTTATTTTTTTAATAATAATAATAATAGATATTTCACATCATATACATTGACACGACTCTGTGATAGGCAGCTCAAGCACCCGTGTTACGGATATCAGAATCAACAGTGGAAATAGAAATATATACATATAATACTATGCTTTTGTAAATACATATTTATAATACATAGAAAATATAAATTATTCAGACCAATACAAATTAACATGTTCATGCACACAAATGTTTGCATTGTTCGGGGATCGAAACCGCAACCCTTAGGCCAGAGGCAGCGTTCACCACCACTTAACCAAATGGGTCGTCAAAATTTTGAATAAAGTTTTGTTTTGTTTGCAAGTTTTTGAGTGAGTAAATTTTTGCTTGTACCTATTCCATTATTTGTTTTATTCCATTATATTATAACATTTTTTTCTAAGTTTTTTTTTTTTATTAAATATATATATATACAGACCAATAAAACACATATATACACACACACAACATATACATATATATACACATACATACACACACATATATACATACACATATATATATATATACACATATATATACATATACACATATATACATATATATATATATATATAATATACATTTATACATATCTATACATACACATGCACACATATACACACATACATACATTTTATTTGATTTACTTCTCCCTTAACATTTTAACAATTTCACCCTTAAATTTACGCTTAGTACTCGCAAAGATGTCAACGTTATTGAATGATTTGAGGTATTGCCGAACGATTCTGAGAAGAACTGAATTTCTGTAATAATTACACTGATGTAGCGGGATGCTGAATAACGGAGTGTTACGAGTGCGATACTTCGGAGTACAAAAAGTGATTTTTGAGACTAAGTCCGGACAGTCAAGTTTTCCTGTTACTATGTCATGCAATAAGCCCATGTCCAATACAATCCTTCTTTTCTCCAAAGGCTGGAGATTATGTAAGTTACAACCATCTTCGTATGTTCTTGGGCTTTTTTTACTCCTAAAGTTTAAGTGCTTGATGAAGATCTTTTGTATTCGTTCCAACTGGTTAATGTATGTTACATATTGTGGTGACCATATAGGACTTGCATACTCCAAAACACTTCTTACATATGCGGAGTACACCAATTTAAGAGCCAAAATATCTGTAAAGGGCTTGCAAACACGCATTACAAAACCTAGATTTTTGTAAGCTTTAGCAGCAATGTAGTCGAAATGCTCAAACATGATCATTTTCTTGTCGAAGTAAACACCTAGGTCCTTAATGGTATCCTTTGAACTAATTTCTTTACCATCAAAAAAGTATTTGTGTTTTATTGGTCTTAGTTTTCGAGTAAATGTAATATGTTCGCATTATTACTTAAAATGCATCCAAAGCATTTTTAACATTTCAAAAATTTAACTATTCGAGCCATCGTATATGCACAGTGTAAAGTGACCTTATTTCATTTCGTGTAGAACAGCATTTTAATCACATCAGTAAAGATCAATTCAACAGTATATCAGCTACACTCAATCAGAGGGCTTTTATTTACTACTAAACCCTCATATCATCTAAAATGTAGACCTTTACATTTTTTTTGGTCTTTCAAGCCTCTCCTGCTATTCCACCGCGGTGGGAGATACAATAGAACCTAGTACGCAATAGTCAGCTCAGAACATCATGTATCATCGTGAGCAAATCGCTAAGTTTAGACTAACATAACAATTCTGTATCATTTATCTAGCAAAATATCCCAATAACACAAGAACAGTTCCTGTATTCTCTGTAAACTAGGAAACAAATCATAGGAACAATATGTATTTTAAGTATGTATTTACAAAAGAAAAGTATTATATGTATATATAAGTAATCCCACTGTTGATTCTGATATCCGTAACACAGGTGCTCGAGCTACCTATCTCGGAGTCAAATCAATGTATGTGATGTTGTGAAATATCTGAAAAGAGTTATCACTGAGTTTCTTGCTGGTGTCTTCTCAGTAGAAATCGACATTCCAAACCAGCGGTAGATGATAATATGTGTACCTATATTGACATTCATAAGTGTTCTGTATGTACTTAAATTGAATAAAGATTTTTTTATCTTTATCTTTAATATTTATTAAAAAAAACACTTGGGCGGTTAGATTACGCATCGACAATATTTAGTTATCTTTAATTCAATAAAATTTAAATCAAGAATACAACAATGAATGGAGTTTTCTTTTATAAAATATTTTTATCCGTTTATTTTACCATTCACTCTAAAACATTGCATACTGTCGAAAAGAAAATCTTGTAAAGCTTCTCTTTAATTCCAATTTAATTGAGTCCCGATTCCTTTCATCAAGGTTTCTTTGCCATCTGCGTCAGGTTTAAAAATCCCATCCATTTGTACAAATTAAAACGTTTCAGCCTTGTACAGGGGAGGAGTTGGGGGAGGGGAGAAATGAATGTGTTACCCGTTAAAAAGACTATTCCCTCGGAGAATGATGGGGGTTTCGCTTTTTGTAATTCCTTGGATAAACAAGCTACAAAGTATAGGCATCTATCCGGTACCTACCACTCTGTAGCCTTCCGTGTTGAAACACTGGGCCCGTGGGGTTCCGTGACTTAGCTAAGCGTTTAGTCGAAGTCACGGGAGAGCCAAAGGTTATCAGCTACCTCACCCAGCGACTTTCCATCGCGATCCAGCGCGGGGTAATGCTGCACGCATTTTGGGGACGCTTACCGAGTCGCGTTCTCCACTCAAGGACTTTACGCCTCCAACGGCTGTCAGTTCTGCGGCTAATGTGACCAGCCCACTGCCACTTCAATTTGCTAATTCGGTGAGCAATGTCGATAACTTTGGTTCTCTGCTGGATCACCTCATTTCGGATTCGATCTCGGAGAGATTGAATGACTTATCAAAGCTTGATTACAACTTAGGAGTAGGTACACATACTAACACACTAAATCCTGGACAAATGCAAGCAAAATTAAATTCTCTCGTAGCATGCGCTGCATTGCATATTTTGCATCTTCAAGCCTTGTCCCCTTTTAAATCGGGGTCGGTAACCCTGTTCCTTCACAGAGGCATCCCTTCATCGTCATCGTTTAATTCATGTCCTAGTTAGAGTGATCTCATATGACCAAGTAATTCATTGTTGGACCGATTATCGGACCTACAAAAGTTGGCCGATTTTTCATGGGTACGTAAGTAGGTACTATTTCTCACGTTGCAAGAGCGATTGTAGCTCAGTGAATAATAACGCGAATTCAATACGGGGGATCTTGGTTCGAATCCAAGAATACACCTCTGGATTTTTCTACCACTATCATGGCTGTGAGGGAAACATCGTGAGGAAACCTGCATGTTTTTTTTATGCTAGAGGCGACAAACGAGCAAGCGAGTCACCTGATAGAAAGCAATCATCGCCGCCCATTAAAATCCGCGAAATCAGAGAGATCACTAATGCGCTGCCGGCCTTTTTAAAAAGGAGTACGCTCTTTCTCTTGAAGGTCCCTAAGTCGTATCCGTCTGAAAATACACCCGTAGGTAAACTGTTAAACAGAACTAAAGTACGTGTTATAAAGTTCCGCGAAAAACGCACTGTATTAAACCACTATCCATCGAGATGATGGGGATGGCATGACAATCGCTTGCGTGTGATTCGATGTAAGAATTCAGCTGTAGGAAGTAGGTCAAGTCTGCCAAGCGTGGTGATTATGGCTATTACCCCTCATATGATTGAGGGAGGCTCGAGCCGCAGCAGTGGGGACTTTAATGGGCTGACGATGATGATGATGAGTAGATCAAACAACAACAAGTGTTTCGAATAGTTTCTGGAACGTGTAACCATGATTCAGTTACTCTGGTTCTCTGGTAAAGGTTTGCGAAGGCCAGACGGCAGTCGCTTCGTTGTAATTACTAGACTCTCTAAATGCTGAATCATGAACTAAGCGTTCCCCGGGCTCCAGAGCGACATCTTTTGGACTCAACCGGGAATGACACGCTAAGATGAGGAGGACTATTTCTCACCGACTAGGACTTTTTGTACGCCGTGTGGTCCCCGGCAGAGTAGAATAGGCCACCCTCACTCTTACCGAGGTGTCGTAAAAGGCGACTAAGGTAAAGCTGCTGGCATGATCATCAGCACCCATGAGAAGAAAAACTCTGCATTTATATCAAAACCCTCGCCAACCCGTCTGCCAAGCGTGGTGAGTATGGCAATTACCCCTCATGTGATTGAGGGAGGCCCGTGCCCCAGCAGTGGGGTCTTAAACGGGCTGATGATGAGGACTTTTTGTAGGTCGTGTTTGTATGCGTTACGCTATTGATACCTATCAGTGCGTTCTATTTTTCATACGAGATATGTATATCACTAAAACATGGTTTTTTATATGGTTTTCAGGAGCCTAATTCTCGGGTTCTTGATATTTCGAAAACATGGCGGATATCACCTGAAAACCATACAAAAAATTTGTTTTAGTGATATATGTCGTATGAAAATAAATGTCCGCTATGTTTCCAAAATATCACGAGCACGAGAATTGGGCGCCAGTCGTTTCTCATGATTCGTAATAGTTAAGGAACTTTCTAGACAGACATTTTTTATTGATGATGGGTTTGCTCTTGTTTTAAACTGAACCCTAGAGTTTTGAAGAAACCTACGATGGAGCGAGCTTACCAAGAAGTAGCCTATTCACTCTAAAATTATCCACCATGATATGCCATGATTCACGTTCGATTGCTCCATCTCTGCCTGATGATAAGATCACATGACGGTGGTGAGATTGCGGCCAAATGTCTGGCTACTTGAAAAAAAAGTTAGATGTTTACTTGTATAGATGTTTTCCCGCAGTAAAATACAAGCCCATGGTAATCAGGAATACTTTTTTTTTATTAGTCCAGTAGTTTTTGATTTATTCTTTACATTCATTAAAATCTTTGTTATACGTTATTTCTTTATCGTTTACATCCCGAAAACCACATAATAGGTGAACATAATATCGTGAATAAAGTCCATTACGGGTGAAGGGGAGTTTAAAGGTTGGCAGCGCACTTATGGCTCCACTGGTGTTGTGGGTGTCCATAGGCGGTGGCGATCGCTTACTATCAGGTAATCCGTCTGCTCGTCTGCCAGCTATGTCATAAAAAAAGCTATATTAATACAGGGTCACATCACTATTATACACTTAATCTGCATAATGCTAAAGTTTTTAAGACATTTTATAAACCACGGTGTATACATTTTACTAGAATTAGTACAAATTGTGTTTAAAATATCCCAATAACAATGCAAGTCGAAGAGTGAATCAACTCGCTTAACATTAAACCAATATTATTAGTAAACATTTTGTCAACATTTTATTTATCCTTCCCGATTCTACCCCTGATAATTTTGTTCCAAATTGGATCAATTCCCATGTTCAAATTGGCTGGTGTAATGTCATTTGCCTGACCTAGTATTTATCTAGCGCAGGGTAGAACTGCATCGACACGTTACGATGAAATGTGATATCGATAGATTTTAATCAATTGTATTGAATTGAAGACATTAAATTAAAAGTTGTTAAAGACGTCTTTATAAACAAAAATCGTTAGTCTATTTTAACTCAAGAACCGGTGGACTGATTTGGCTGAAAATGAGTGGAGAGATACTTACCAGGGAAAGGACATAGGATGCCTTTTATCTCAACTACTGTGATTAGTACGCGGGCAACAAAACTAGCTATAAAAACAGATTTGTGATTTTTCAAGCATATTTTGCACAAAGCATTCATGTCACAATCATCTCGAGTATGATTCAAATTTATAGTTGGCCACTAAAGCTGCGTTTCCGCAATAGTGGAGCTGCGTGGAGTTAGGCGGGAACTTTTAAAATTTACCAATTACATTGCTCAAAATACACATCTCATCTATTTTGACCAATATGATTGGTCAATTTTTATAAGTCTCTGCTCAACTCTGAGCAGCTCTACTTCTGTGGAAACGCAGCTTAACTCACTTTTATTTTAGCAAGAATAGTCGAGTCATAACTATCAATCTATTCCCCGAATTGAGCCTTCGGCACCCTCACTCACTCGGCAAAAACAGCGCAGGCTGCTTCACTGCTGTTTTCTGTGAGAACGTGGTATCACACTGGTTGAGACGTGGCTCTTCCACGGCTCCCAAAAAAAAAGTATTTATATGAAATTTATCTATAAAATGCTAGATAGATCTTGAGTCCCATCACTAAAGCCCGAGACGCGAGAATTAAATCCAGTGGAATATAGCTCCTGGGAGCGACGAGTAATTAGCATTTCAAAGCGGAGATGGTATTAAACCCACATTTAGCAGACCATCTTTGCTGGGACGGAATGTTTTATTCTACTTGTTTAATCATGGTTAGACCACACAAGCATACGAACGTTTTTACCGTGGGAGAGCCACGCTTTGGCATGAGACCTCACAGAAAACCGGAGTGAAGCAGTACTGTGCTGTGTTTCACTGCGTGAGTGAGGGTACCGGCGGCCCAATCCGGGAGAAAGGGGGAATTAAAGGTTGGCAGCGCACTTGTGACTCCACTGGTGTCCATTGGCGACGGCAATCGCATCCTCATATTGCGATGGGACATCAGCAAGTTACGGCCGCAGAGGGACTGGGCGATGAACCAACTTAACGTGCTTTCCAAGGCGATGGCTCCGGGGTACAATACCGCCAACATGCAGGCTCCAGGCTGATTAAGAAATCTTAGGCACATATTTTTGGCCCGACCCGGAGATTGAACCCGGGACCTTTTGCTTTTAGGAATAGTTTTCTGATAAATCCTTTAGGAAGCAGTACATAGCATGTTTGGCATTCTTTTTTCTTTAACATTCTCAACGCGTTTGTTCCTTCCATATAGTTTTTGGTTTTAAATGTAAAGTGGACTTTTCCGCCCTTATCCTCTCTTTCGGTCCTTTGTGTGTGATGGGTCGGCTGGCTATAGTAGTCAACCCAACTCCACCCAGAAGCGCAGAAGTTTCCTGGGAACCTCACAGGCTTCGCGGAGCGACCTCACCGTTCCGAGGATTTGATGTCGTTAGGTAGCCACAGCAACTTTTTGCTTTTCTGGTACCTTTCACCATCATCATCTCAGCATTTTGTCCCGGTTATGTCCCAAGCTGTGGCTTCGGAGCCCGGGGTCCGCTTTCCTACTTCAACTCCTCCACTTTTTGCGCGGTCTTGTGCGTCCCTAGTGGTCAGTTTATTAGCATGCATGTCATCCCTTACGATGTCAAGCCACTTTTATATTCGGTTCTCTATGTGGGTTGTTTCTGTGGAGTAAAAAAAGTAAAAAACATGTGGAGTAACTTCTTTATAAATGTAATATTAATGAACTCATTTAGGCAAGGAACAATAATGCACATGGTTTATGAACAGATTTTTCCTTCTACTGTGCGTCATTGAGGAACATTTTTTATCATTGGAACTACCTATTACTCACGGGTTCTTATATGGTGCCCTGTAGGTATATTGGACTTGGTGTTGAATGAAATTCTTTATGGAAAGTGTCGGTTACTTAGCAAACTGTAAAAGAGACGCCAACGCTCAAGCAATTAGCCTGGTACCTATATCGGAGAAGTATACATGATAAAATTAGAGAAAAACACTGTTGAAGATTGAAAATGTTTACTTGTCAAAACAAGATGAAAGGAAGGAAGAAAAGACAATAGAAAAGTAAAAGTCTAGATACAAAATAGTAAATGGAATATCAATTAAACTAATAGAAATATAGCCAGTACCTATTTAACATAGAGGCTACATTACAACACCAGCCCTTAATTGAGATTCCATAGTTGACTAAATAACCTAACTATGTCAAGTGCACAACCCTAAACCGACAGTACATTTGGAATGCGCAACCCTACCTAACGGCTTTGTCAGCATATCGGCACACATGTCACTAGTTGGTACATATTCAATTAAAATAG
Organism: Marasmia exigua; assembly: GCA_019059595.1. Taxonomy (NCBI): domain Eukaryota; kingdom Metazoa; phylum Arthropoda; class Insecta; order Lepidoptera; family Crambidae; genus Marasmia; species Marasmia exigua. The sequence goes on along the minus strand of CM032484.1, from coordinate 8,450,624 downwards.
TGCCTTCAGCGACTTTTTCCCTTATGAAGTGAAAACGGGTATCGATATGCTTAGTCCTGTTGTGATGAATAGGATTAAGTACAATCTTATGTGCACTCTGACTGTCATTGTGCACGGTAACCGGAGTCAGAGAGGTGCCACTTACCTCCTGAATCAACCTCTGTAAGAAGGTGGCTTCCTTAGCCGCTGAAGTTAGGGCCATATACTCTGCTTCCGTTGATGACAATGCAACGGTGGGCTGTTTTTTCGATTCCCAGCTAATTGCTCCACCGGATAAGCGCTCTTATTTGGTTCCAACTTCACCTTTTGTAAGGGAGTAGGGGCAGATTTACAGTCTGCCATATTAAACTTCTTAAGAACATTTAAAATGAACGTTTTTTGATTAATTTTTACACAGTTCTTTGTTTGGGAAACATTTAAACCAAGATAATAGTTTAAAAGTCCCAAATCCTTAATACCAAAATATTTTTGCAAATCACATTTGACAGCGTCTGCCAATTCGTCATCTTTATGACAAACAATTATGTCGTCAACATAAACTGCCAGTATGACAAGTTCCTTTCCAAATAGTTTGGTATAAATACATGGTTCTGAAGGAGCCCGTTTAAAACCTAACGCAGAAAGAGTTTCATTTAGCTTTGTGTTCCAAGCACGAGGCGCTTGTTTCAGCCCGTACAAAGCTTTCTTGAGTAGGCAAACTTTATTCTGTTGGCTTGGTTTCTCAAAACCTTGCGGTTGTACCATATATACATCCTCCTCCAATTCTCCGTTTAGGAACGCTGTGTCCACGTCTAAATGTCGCATCTTGAGGCCTAATTTTGCTGCAAGTGCAAACATCATACGTAACGAAGAATTGCGAATTACTGGCGCAAAGGTTTCTGTATAATCCACACCAGCGGTTTGGCTATAGCCTTTGGCTACTAGCCGGGCTTTATATTTCGCAACTGCACCTTCTGCATCCTTCTTTACCTTATATACCCACTTGCATGGTATTATCTTTTGACCATCAGGTTTATCAACCAAAATCCATGTTTTATTATTAATGAGGGATCTATATTCATCTCTCATAGCACCCATCCATTTGTCTCTATCTTCTGATTGAATAGCTTGATTGAAAGTTTCAGGCTCATCAAAACTATAGCTTGCTGACACAAAACCTTTATCTTTCGCTAATCGATTCCTTAAGGGATACCTTCCTTGGAAAGTAGGTTCATCAGTAGAAACCTGTTCTTCGAGAATATCCTCCTCATCGTGGGGAATTTCTTCATCAGAAATAGGGTCTTCTGGATCAGGATCGATTTGTGCAACTTCTACGTTCACCTTAGTAGAAGTGCCAGAGCTACCAGCAATGGGATTTTGAACTTCCGCTTCATTCCTGTTTGAGAATACCATCACTGCAGGGGGATCAACAGGGAACTGGCCTGCAGGATTATCACCTTTCAAATCAGAGAAAGCATCTTCGAAGAACACAACATCCCTAGCTTTTAAGAGTCTTCTCGGATAGCTCGCATCTCGGAAGTAATAATTACCTGGATCTTCCGAATATCCAACAAAAGTGTACTGTTTAGCCTTCACATCCAACTTTTTCCTTTGACAATCTGGAATGTGTACTAGTGCTCTACAGCCAAACACTCGTAAGTGACTCAAATCGGGTTTTTGAGCCGAACCATATCTCATAAGGAGTAAGGCGATCTAGAGCTCTATGCGGGGATCGATTCTTCAGGTACGTTGCCACTTCTATAGCATCCTGCCAATAGGCTTTGCTAAGAAAACCACCAGCTAACATACACCGCGCTTTTTCCACAATCGTTCTATTTGAACGCTCCGATACTCCATTTTGTTGCGGACTGTGTGGAACTGTGGTTTGATGCACAATACCATTAGAACGTAAATAACTAGAGAACTGTTCATTAACATACTCTGTTCCGCAGTCTGTTCTTAATGCCTTAATTTTAGCTCCTGTTTGGCGCTCGACTAAAGACTGAAAAGCGATAAATTTTGCTTTTACTTCCGTCTTAGAAGCCAAGAAATAAACAAAAGTAAGTCGAGAAAAGTCATCAATGAAGAATAACGCATATTTCTTACCTTGAAATGAATTTTCCGACATAGGTCCACAAATATCGCTGTGGATCAATTCCAATAACGAATTTGTACTCTTAGGCTTATCCACACTTACCGTGAAGGGTTTTCTTGCTTGTTTCCCTTCAACACATGGTATACATGGCTCCTTATCCACTGCTGAGTAATCCATTCCAACTGCACGTCCATTCCTTAGGAGATTCATGTCAAACCTGCAAAGATGACCTAACCGCTTGTGCCACAGCTGAAATCGAGACAGACGGTTAGTGCGTACATCAACAGCCTGAACTTGAGAATCTGCAGAATGACAGTCAGAATTCACATCAAGAGCTACATTTTTGTTAATATTAACATCTAATGTATAAAGCCCGCCATGTACTGAACCGTGTAAAACAGGATTACCTTTATAAGAGAAATAATCTCTATCAAAAAAATTACAGCCAGTATTATCAAAAAGTACACATAAACCTTTATCGACTGCTTTCTTAACCGAAATTAAATTAGTGTTCAATTTAGGTACAAGTACAACTTCACTAATCTTGTCGATACTACTATTAGTACTGATTGAAACTGTTCCGATTCCCACGGAATCTATCGCTTCTCCGCTAGCGACGGTCACCTTGCCAGAATGCAGCGGTTTGAGTTCTGTCAGCCAATCAGACCTTGAAGTCATATGAGAAGTAGCTCCAGAGTCGATGTACCACGTATCTTTATTACCATTTACTCCCAAGGCAGTTATTGATGTTGAATCATGCTTATTCTTCAACTTATTGGGGCAATTGTATTTAGTATGACCTCGTACGTGACAATCAAAACATACAACCTCCTTCTTCTTCTTCGTCTTGGTACTATGTTGAATAATTTGACCTTTCTTCGAACGCAACGCAGACTCACAATCATAAGGCTTGGTTTTCGACATCTCATTCAACAGTTTTGCCTTTACCATGACCGTGGTAACCTCAACATTACAATTTTCTAAAGCCATGACCAAGGGATCGAAGTTATGCGTTAGACCTCCCAATAGTATCGCAGCCAAAGAAGAATCCTCGATTTTCTTACCAATATCAGCGAGATCTTGAGCGGTACTTATAACGGCATTTATATACTCTTCGATAGTATTAAACTCTTCAAGACAATATCGGTAAAGCTTACGTTCTAAAGCTAACCTTCTGCCCATGCCCTTATCTTCATAGGCGTTTTGCAACGACGTCCAAGCGGCCTTAGCACTCTCCGCACTCCTCACATGAGTGATGGCTCCTCCATCTAAAGTCATGCAGATTTTGGCTAGTGCTAATTCATCCTTACGCTTTCTCGTTGACTCTGGGGTTTCATCTCCATCAGGATAACCCACAACAGCTTCCCACAGCTGCTCATGCAGTAAGTAAAATCGCATCTTAAACTTCCATGCACTGTAGCCTTCCCGTCCGGAAAGCATACGGATCGCTCCCATTCCCATTGCATTGCTGCTTGTGCCTGGGGACACTCTATCCCCGCTACCTTGCATTTTGCACAATGACGTAGCACAATTTTTTTTCGAGATTCGACGAACTATATTTTCGTGAAAATCATAGTACAACAACACAGCTAATATTATACTTATCAGCTAGCTCGCTTGTAAAGCCTCGTGCTGATAACGTGATAAAATTAGAGAAAAACACTGTTGAAGATTGAAAATGTTTACTTGTCAAAACAAGATGAAAGGAAGGAAGAAAAGACAATAGAAAAGTAAAAGTCTAGATACAAAATAGTAAATGGAATATCAATTAAACTAATAGAAATATAGCCAGTACCTATTTAACATAGAGGCTACATTACAACAATACATTTACAGTGCACAAGGGTCTGCACTAAGCTTAGATTAAGTTTAATCTAAGGCACAAAGAGTGCTTGAGCTCTCATTCTCTTTCTCTCTCTTGTCCCTTTATCTTTATATTCCGATGATCCACCAGAGTAACAAAACCGGGGAAGGAACGGCGCACAAGACCAAAAAAATGTAGACTTGAGGGCAGTAGACGATGGTCTACTGCCCTCTTGATCTCTTGATCATCATTTAAGATGTTTAATGATGATCAACAGAACCGTCTACTCGTCTGCCAACTATCACATAAAAATATAATGAATCTCTTACCAGAAAACTGAAGTACCTTTTTTATGATATAGGGGGCAGACGAGGGGCTGTATCACCTGATGGGAACCGATTACCGCCGCCCATGGATACCTGCCACGTCAAAGAAGTCACAGGGGCGCTGCCCGCCCTTTTAAAAGGGAGGACGCTCTTTTCTTGAAGCTACCTATTCCTACAAATGTTGACCTATTCCGGGGATTAAACTCAATGAACCTACGCCTTAAAAGTGCTGTGCTATCTAAGGCAGTCACGAGGTACCAATGTGTTAAATGGATCGTCAAATAGGTTAAAAGTAAGCAAACTCTATTTCCGCCAATTCCGCTTTTCCGGTACCAAAGCTCAACATCGTAAAATTTAAAATTCGATTTGGCGTTTCATCCTTCTTTCAGTCAATAAAGTCGATTCCATTATTGATACTTTTTATTCACATTTGGGAGACAATAAAAAGCATGAAAATAATCGCCTTCAAAAACCGCGAACTAACAAGGGTAAAACCATGTTTTGATGACTGAAGAGATAGCTTATTGTAAAATTCACATGAGAAAAAGAGATTTTTCCAAAAGACATCAACGCGTGCTTGTTTTAAAACGCACGATTTCTTCTAATGTCCATTATAACTTGAGCTGTTTAGGAGTGGTCAATTAAATTTATTTTACTTACCGGTGGAATGTGATACCATCTTTTTGAAAATTTGATGACTTTTCGATTTTCCACACCATTTTATAGCACATGTGTCCATTTTCGTACCCGTCAATCACCGAAAAGTATTTTTTAGAGTATTTAAATACGCGTAACGCACGGGTCTGTTACTTGGTCACAAGTGAAGTAGCGTTCCCAGCGATCGAGACAGATAGTAGCAAATGAAACTATGTATGGTGACTTATCCGGCCTCCTACTATCTATTGGGGGTGATCTGTGATGTCAGAGCTTTTTAATCGATTCTTAACTTAATGTCAACACGTGAAGTTTGATATCAATTGGGGAAAGTCATACTGTAGTAACCTGATGTGTGGCTGTCCGTGCGGCCAACTTTTCAAATAGTCGTTTGAAAATATTTCTACGTGATTTCGTTTTCTGATGAAAACACTTTGAACAAAACAGAAGAAGATTTTTCTGCTGATTTCTCCAGAGAAAAGTTTGACCTAGTCTTGCTTTTAAAAAGTAACGACATTAATCTTAGCTCCAAACAAAGTTATATCACTGTCTCGGTATATCTTTCTATAGCCGTCTCTACGGGCCGGACACAGCCAATGCGATGCGACCTGCGCGATACTGGAGGCCGAATCCGGGGGAAAGGTGATGAAAGATGAAAGTTGGTAGCGCAATGGACAACATTTCATATTTTTAACATGTCCATATTGTTTTTTATATGAAAATAGACATAAAATGAACAGACTCTTATTTTTTCTTTTTTCAAAATTTGGCCATTTTCATACATAAAATAATTATTGACATTCTTTATATTCTAAATAGACGCAAGCGCCAAATGACGTCATCGGACGGCTGAATACAGCGATATTCCTTTGCATATCATTGTTTTAATAAAAAAAGGTACTACTGTCAAAGGTAAATAATACTAGTGTCAACATTGTCAACGACACTCATTCATTCAACGTTGACAAGTTGTCTTTTTTTTGACAGTTGCATGTCATAAGTTTGGCATTTCGTAAATTTAAAACTAAAATGTGCTAAGCAAAGAAATATTTTACATTCCGCCGTCCGATGACGTCATCTTACGTTTTTTAGTTTTTAATTTTTTTCTCAGTAAATATATATTCGAGCAGCGGAAAAGTAAATAAAGAATTAGTATTTTTTGATTCATAGCTTAGCAATTTTGAAATGTTGTCCATTGCGTTACCAACCTTCATATCATTATAGTATTGCTAGATGATGCAGTCTGCTCGTCTACAACCAATCATATAAAAAGTTATTAAGGTGACGGGTAGGGCACACTAGCGACGCCAATCGATTTCAACTGTTAGCTACTACACCGGATCTATTTAAAACAATTTCGCGGTTACAACCTCTTGGCAAATACCTATACTATTTATTAAATAACCATGCACAAATTTTGGGTCCAACGCGTACGCGAAAAATTGATTCACGCCAAAAGCGCAAGTCCGAGCCTGCATGGAGTACTGTTCTCATCTTTGGGATGGCTCAGCCAAATACCAGCTTGAGGCGTTAGAGAGTATTGAGAGAAGGGCCAAGAGGCTAATTGGCGACGACGAGCTTGTGGGTAAGAGGCTACAAAGCCTTGTACACCGACGCAAGGTAGCAAGCTTATCGGTCTTCTATCGGATACATTTTGGAGAGTGCGCCACGGAACTGTACAATGCCATTGGAGCATCTCCGTTCTTCCACTACTCCACCAGGCAGACCTTCAATCGACACCGGTACATGGTAGAAATACCAAAAGTCCGCACAAAGAGGTTTGAATCCTGTTTCCTTATTCGTAGGTACTGCGAAACAGTGAAATCAGTTGCCTGAAGAGGTGTTCCCAAGAGGCTACAATTTGGGGGTTTTCAAAGCGCGAGTGAATAGGTATCTTCTAGGTAATCGTGCTACATCTTAGACCATATTATCACTTACCATCAGGAGAAATATGCTCAAACGCTTACCTATCTACAGTAAAAAAAAAAGAAAAAAAAATTGGCCGCTTTTGGCGTGAATCAATTTTTCGCGTACAAAAACGGACCCAACATTTGTGCATGGTTACTTAATAAATAGTATAAGTGGTTGCCGAGAGGTCGTTATCCCGAAATTGTTTAAAATAGATCTGGTTTAGTAGCTAACGATTTAAATCGATTGGTGTCGCTAGTGTGCCCTACCCGTCACCTTAACCTATTTTTATAAAGTTCTTTATTAAGTCAATACTTAAAAGTATTCGATATTATTTTATATTATTGGATTGTTATATTTAAATAACATATGCAAACTTTATAATAGAAAGTTATTATTTATTTTATAAAGCGCCATCTAGCGTCGATGCATGGGACTGGTTTGCACAAGTAAATCATACCGTTAAAATTAAATAAAGATCAGTAGCCAGTTCCTCGCAGCGCTGCTAGATGTCGGTGATACAAAACAGCATAGAGGGGCTGCGTGCCGCCATTTTTCTAAAAAATATTCTCTACTACGACTCGCCACCAAAAAAAGCTCTCTAATAAAAATGCTCTTATAAATTCAGAGGGTCCTATTTCTCATCACCCCCGACTCTACCCGAAACCGCAACATCGTGTAGTCTCACAAATGCTTTTAAAAAGTAACATGCTCTTTTCGAAGCATCTTTTCTTGTAAGAAGGCTCAAAGTCACCCATGAAAGGGCTATGCTCGGATCCTCCTTGCATGATCGTATCAGGATGAGATCCGCAGGGGAACTAAGATCAAAGACAATGGCCAATGGGTAGGGCACATTGCCGCCGATGGCGGCGTATAGGTCGCCACCGTGGCAGGCGCCCCCCATAAAGTACACCGACGATCTGGTGAAGATCGCGGGAATCTCTTGGATGGGGGCAGCACAGGGCAGATCTGTAAGTAGATCATTTGGGGCCCATATCCAGCAGTGGACGTATGATGATGCTTTTGTAGCTTCATGAATGTCGAATTAATGCCGCATTTAAGTACCTAGTCTTTTCTATAACTGCTATCGTGTCTGCTTACGGTGAAGACACGATTCTGCCAATGCCGAGTGAGTAAAGAAACACGTTTTTTATAAAATTTACCAGTGTTACGTGTCTGTCATCCCTATCCCGCACGTAACTCGCATCGCCAAAGCTGTGGCCTAGCCCTTACAGTGAGCGCAACTCACCGTCCTTGCCGCGGGTTAATTTAATTTCACTGGCGCGCTCGCCGTTACCCCTTTGACATAAAGTTCAAAATAGATTGCTGTATTTTTAATCCGTTGCTCTACAAAAATGTTTGTTAACTTCTACCGGGATGCTCTTTTCACACTAGATCCTAAATAAAGTTTGTTCTGTGGATGCTACAATGTAACATTCGAATTTATCGGAAAACATGACAAATATGAATGTACGAGTATGTGGGGCACCTATGTTTGAATCGTCAGCCTGGATTTAGTAGTTTTGTTTTTATGTAATAAATGGCAGACGAGCAGACGGAACACCTGATGGTAATCGATGCCGCCCATGGATACCCGCAACACCAGTAGAGTCACAAGAACAGAACCCTCAATCATTCGGCGAAACACTGCACAGGCACTGTTACACGCCGGTTTTCTACGAGGCCGTGGTATCACCCTGGTAGAGCTGGCCCATTCATGCCTAAGTGTAGCTCTCCCACGGTCAAAAATAAAGCTGTTATAATAAAGCAACAGCCGTCTGACTCTTGACTTGAGTTTGAGCTTGAGGTAACTCTTAGACAGGGGAATCAGATAAACTCGTACTGAATCACGGTAACCCTTTTGGAACCATTAGTATGAGGGTCCACAGTTTGCCAAGTTATCACGTGCAGGTTTCCTCAAGGTTACCCTCACGGCGAGGAGTGACTTAGTGGTAGAAATAGAAATATTGATTTTTTATATGTGATAGGTGGCAGACGAGCAGACGGATCACCTGATGGTGGTTGGCGCCGCCCATGGACACCCGCTATACCAGTGGAGTCACACGTGCGCTACCAACCTGTAAACCTCCCTTTCCCCTGGATTGGGCCTCCAGTACCCTCACTCACACAGCGAAACACAGCACAGTGCTACTTCACGCCGGTTTTCTGTGAGGCCGTGATATCACTCCGGTTGAGCCGGCCCATTCATGCCGAAGCATCGCTCTCCCACGGTAGATTTGTAAAAACACGCGCTCCCCACCGTCAAAGGCACCTTAAAACGTATTCAGACCAGTCCTATAAGTAAACTGTAAATATTTCTTATTAAGCCTGGTCAAATGGACTCGGCATAGTACAGCCATACAATAGCCTATTGTTGAATTTCACTCTGCACACACCCATTTGAGTATTTAGACCCTTTGTCCCTTTAGGGCTTGGGGCCAGTCGCCGTAAATATTCCCCTTTGAATAGTACTGGCCTCGGTCCAACATGTTAAATATGGTCTTACAATGAAACAGAAAATGGAGAAGGGATTTGGGTGAGGTAGTTGAGACGACGATGGTAGCTCAGTTGATGAGAATGTGCCTTCCATATCGGAGCGTGCTACGAATCCGAGCTTGCACCTCTAGATTTTTAAATCTATATGCGTATTTCTACCATTAGTTCGGCGGTGAGGGAACTTACACGTTTACACGCTTACACGTTTCAGAAACTATCCGAACTTTCACGTTTCGGATAGTTTCTGAAACGTGTAAGCATGATTCAGTTGGTCTGGTTTCCCTGTTAAAGGGTTTACGAAGGTCAGACTTTATGGTCTAAGCCTACCCCGGGCTTGTCGAGAGCCACGCTTAGGTATGAATGGCCCGGTTCGACCGGAGTGATACCACTGCCTCACAGAAGACCGGCGTGAAGCAGCGCATGCGCTGTGTTTCGCCGTGTGAGTGAGGTTACCGGAGGCCCAATGGGGGGGAAGGGGAAAAGGTTGGCAGCGCACTTGTGACTCCACTGGTGTTGCGGGTGTCCATGGGCGGCTGAATTGCCATCAGGTGATCCGTCTGCTCGCCTGCCACCTCTCATATATAAAAAAAGACAGCTTTCGACGTAACCGGGAATTACACTAAGATAAAGGAGAGACGAATCTCAACGATCATACCATAAAAGTCTACCAGAGACGACTCTTTTTCATGTAGCGCTCGGTATCGTATCGTATAGTAACTTCGCACTGTGTGCGGTTCGGGTTTCGTGGTAGACCCATTACCCGGGCTGCATCTCGCGCCTTCTTGGCGCGGTGTATACGCTCCTCTAGGAGAGGAGGCCTCCCGACAATGCGCGAATAGGGCGGTCTTCGACCCCTGGTGGGGCCTGCCTGCGACTCTAACGCGCTAATCTGTCAGGGAGGGACCTAGCGCTCGGGTGCAGTAAATATTTGGCGCCCTCTTGTATCAAAATGCGCGAACAAAAGGGAATATTTTGGGTGCTAAAACAGGCAGTAAGCTGCGCAGTACGTATTACGTAGCACTAACCACGTGTATTCAAAGTGTTTCATTTAGGGTGCGAAGCCGAAGGCCATGAATAATTTTCATAACTTGAAACTACATTAAATAGTATGACATATTTGGTGGTCTTTCGTACCCCAAAGCTTGACATCTTAAATGAAACATTCTGTATAAATGGTTGCACGCTCGCTCCTTGCGAAGCGTTATAGTGGAGGCTCTATGTGTAGCGAGCGGCTCTCGGCTCCCCCTAACACCCGGCGCCCGGGTGCACCGCACCCCCTGTACTATAGGTAAAGACGCGCCTGAAAGTTACATTAATCATAGGTAAATTAATCAGATTGTTAACTTACCCCCACTTTTGAGTAACACGCTTAGACGTACTGAGTAAGGCACTGACTTCATCAACAGCCCATTTAAGTCCCCACTGCTGGGGCACGGGCCTCCCTCAATCACATGAGGGGTAATTGCCATACTCACCACGCTTGGTAGACGGGTTGGCAAGGGTTTTGATATAAATGCAGAGTTTTCCTTCTCTGGGTGCTGATGATCATGCCAGCAGCTTTACCTTAGTCGCCTTTTACGACACCTCGGTAAGAGTGAGGGTGGTCTATTCTACTCTGCCGGGACCACACGGCGTTAGGCACTGACTTAGCTTTCGTAAAAAACACCGGTGTTCCCTGATCACTATGACATGTCCTCTTTTAAATTAACTTTGAAAAGACTTCTTCTTTAACGGTAGGCAGCGGCATGACTGTGCTCCGGCATTGTTTATGTCTATGAGCGGCGGTTACCATTTACCATCAGATGAGCCGCTTGCTCTTCTGCTATATTTTCTCAATTTTTTTTTTTATTAAAATGGGTCTACCATAAGATAACTCGCCAATGTCCAGTAACTTATTGAGAATAAGTGGGTAGTCAACAGTCGAAGTCAGTTAATGTCACAGTCGACAGTGTTTTACGTTTTATCGACTTACGGGTTCAGCGGATATCACTCTAAAATCAATCGCGGATTTTAAGACTCTTTTAGGTCCAAGCAAGTTGTCACGAGACGATTCACTAGACACACTACAGCAGTGTTATAAACGATACAATCCAACGATTCTTATTATTAGTATCACTTGGGGGCACTTTACTGCACAAATAAACTCCAAAATTTGTACACTAAAAACCACAAGGCTTGCTTTAGCCCTGCCCCACCGAATTCCTTTCGCAATTTGAAAATTCTGACTTGCTACTGAAGGACTGATCTATTCGTATACTGTGATTCTAAGCTGCGTTTACTCTCGACAACCCTCCGTTCCAGAATCTTTTTGAGTTCAATCTCAGAATAACAGTGATTTTCGTTCGAAATCGAAGATAATAAATCAGTTATGTCAATGGCTGATCTAATAAAATAGTCACGTCAACCACGGGAGCGTCCCGAGTCGTAACATTCTCCATTTACGACATACGCCGTTGCTGACACGGCTTTAACTATAGATTAAGGTCCTAAATGTATCTATTTTGAGTTACTATTTATTATAATTTATGTTTTTATGTATATGGTTCATCTGCGTGGATAATATAATCTTTATAAATTGTGTTGTATAGCTATATTGAGAAGTTTCATCGAAATGATTTAAAAATCGTCAGATAACATGTTAAGTGTAAATTTTTCGAATTATAAACTGCTAAAGATGCTGTTGAGGTGACGGGTAGCCCTAAATAGCGAAATGAATCGATTAAAATTGTTAATTATTAAACCGGATCTATTTTAAATATTTTGAAGCGAGACTCTCTACGCAAATATTTATACTATTTATTTTAAATTGTGTACTACTTTTTGATCTGGTTTTGCACTTGAAATTTGGATTAACGCCATAAGTGGCCGTTATTGGCGGTAATTTAAATTTCAGTCAATTGGCGTCGCTAGTGTGCCCCGTAAAAAATAGCAGCCTAAAAAAATATCACATCAAAATAGCATTTTGGTGGGATATTTTTTTAGACATGTGCAAAACTGCAGACTGATCTATCTCATGTTAATGTTATATTCAATAGACTCTTATAAATAGACAAGTTATTATTATGAGTTACAATTTTTGTTCTTAGCCGGAAAATATTGTACTTATTGCGGTGTACTTGATACTATTACTCTTTTTCGCATCGCGGTACATCGCGTTGACCACTCACATAGGACATCTCCCGGCGCTTCGATAGATTTTTGGATGGTTGCTATAATTTTGTGCGTCCTGTGAAAAGTGGTAAAAGGTCGACTATTATCGAATTTGATTTTTTTTCTTACTACATCATCACCAAAATATCCTCTATTATTCTGTCTGACGGAGGATTAGTTGCATGTCTGGTCATTGTACTTGTCTATTTATTAGACTCTATTGAATATAACATTAACATGAGATAAATCAGTCTGCAGTTTTGCATGTCTAAAAAATATCCCACCAAAATGCTATTTTGATGTGATATTTTTTAGGCTGCTATTTATTTATGATGAAGTAGTAAGAAGAAAATCAAGTTCGATATAAGTCGACTTGTAGCACTTTCACAGGACGCACAGAATTATTAGTTTTAATTTTTGTCATTATGACGACCTGTTTGGATCAGTGGTAGTGAACGCTGCCTCTGGTGCAAGGGTTGCGGGCTCGATCCCCGTACATTACAAACAGTTGTGTGCATGAACATGTCTGTTTGAATTAATCTGGATGCTTAAATAAGTATGTATTTTTTACAAAAGAAAAGTTAAAAACGTATATATTTGTAATTACGCTGTTTGTGCTTGAGCTCCCTATCTCGAAGTCTAAATATTTTATTAGCCAAAAAATACTTATTGCACCGCACTTAATATTTACGCATCGCAGCACGTCGCGTTGATCGCTTCATCTAGTACCTACTTCTCCCCGCTTTTCCGCTTATCGCTTCAAGAGCGCTATCTCTCACGCAGTCCCTTCGATAATTATTTAACGTGCATTTTAGCTTAGCTTCAGCCCCAGCATTGTGATTAGTAATTATCGACTGCGAAAGTCAGCCAATAGCAGCTCTCAACATAAGACTAATTTCATTTTCAAACCTAATTTGTTACGTTTTTTTGAGATTTTGGATGATTGCTTTCATTATTAGTTATTGCACTGTAATTAATTAATGATAGTCAAGCCAATGGCAGCTTTCAACTTAACACTAATTTCATTTTCAAGCCTGATTTGTTGCGTTTTTTTTTTGAGATTTTGGATGATTGCTATCATTATTAGTTATCGCACTGTAATTTATATTTTCGCATCGCAGCACGTCGCGTTGATCGCTCGCCTAAGTACCTACATCTCCCCGCTTTTCGCTATCACTTCACGAGCCCAATCTCTCACACAATCCCTTTGATATTATTTACGTGCATTTTAGCCTAGCATTGTGATATGGTAAGCAAGATTAATGTTGCTGCGATTTAAAGAGCTGACCTTAAGTTATTTTTGGCGAGGGCGGATGATAGTTTTGATACATTGTGATTTTTCCCTTTCCTGAAAGCTTACAATGAAACAGAATTCACGACCGTATGAAGATGTACATAAGTGACAGTTCAAATAAATAAGTCCTTACATTAACTTTCTCATGGCCCGATTCGAGCAATCTTTTCCGTGGATAAATCTATGGTATAACGTCAGATATGTATAGAATTACAGCGCTGTTCCATAGATTTAGTATCGGAATACCAGTTTATGTGAATTTAAAGATTCTTTTTTCTATGCTAGAGGCGACAAACGAGCAAGCGAGTCACCTAATGGAAAGTAATCAAACGCCGTCCATAACCATCCGCAAAATCAGAGAGATCGCTAATGTGTTGCCGGCCTTTTTAAAAAAGAGTAAGCATTTTTCTTGAAGGACTCTAAGTCGTAGCCATCGGAAATACTCCTGCAGCAAACCGTTCCAGAGAACTGAAGTACGTGGTAGAATGTTCCGCGAGAAACGCACAGTATTAAACCGCCATCCATCGAGATGATGGGAATGGAATGACCATCGCTTGCGTATGGTTCGATGTAAGAATTCAACTGCAGGGAGTAGATCCAACAGATCATTAGAGCACTCCCCATGATAGACGCGGTATAGAATTCTTACCTTATCATGCATAATGTGTCTCTGATTTAATTTAGGTCTTAATAACTTCATTCAGTTTAGAGGGACTCTAAAATTCCAAGCAAGCTATCACGACTGTACAAGTAATAGCTACGGAACCCAGATTACGCCGTCACATTATTCTTGTTGACAATCCTCGTCCGACTGCATTATAGGGTTGGCACGCTGAATAATTCCTGTGTAGTTCTTATTTGCATCCAAAGCTGTTGTATAGGAGCCCATGGTACGACTCAGAATTTAGGGAGTCTAGTAATTACAATAAAGCGATTGGCCGAGGAATCCTAAGTGCTGCTGCCCTCAGGCAGCCCATCCTATCTACAGCTATGATAGCTAGGACGTAGAAATGAAAAGCAGGACAATACCACCAGTTTAGCCGGACGAATCTATACCAAAAACCGAAACCCTTGCGCGATGTAATCGGCGCCCAGCGCCATCTATTGGTACAGATTAAAACTAATATCCTGAGACGAAGTTAGGGCGGGCCACTAGTTGGAATATAAAAGCAGACACTAAATTTAAATTGCATCGGGATAATAATCCAGATGCGAACACACACAGTTCTTTTTTTAACCGTCTCACTCCCTTATCGAGAGTATTATACTGATGAAAAGAAACATTTTGCCCCAAGGAGCATATGGTCTTATCTCAGAATAAAAATGTCCTTCCCCATACATAAGTAATCAGCTGATTGGTGCGAATTGTATGGGGAGGCAAATTTTTTTTTGAGATTAGACCCCATGTTCCTTGGGGAATAATTTTGAAGCAAAAGACTCTCGCTAGAGCTGAAAAAGATAAAGATAAAGAGCTGGTGAGTAAACACCTTTGTAGTGGCTGAGTACGACCTACAAGCTGTGATGCTTGTCCACGGGGTGATGTGTCCAGTTTCTATTACCCGTCTAAATTAATCTCCTTAATTTCACAATAACTGAAGCTGGTACCAAGGGTACTCTTGTTTTGAAATGGGCTGAGGGAGAAGGAGCCCGAGGTATTCATTTAATCCCTCCAGTTGATGCAAGGGCATTAGCCCTCAATGGCAGTAAAAAAAGGGTAACGAAGTATATTATGATGCGTTCAATTAGAAACCTAAAAATCTGAAAGGGCCAGATTAAATTTGGCCGACACGCCACAAAAGACCGGTATGTCCGGCTTTCCCGCAGGCCTGGCACCCTAACAGCTGACAGCTTGACTCCAAAAAGCGGTCCATCCGCGACCGAGAAACCGCTTGATGAGTCAGCATCCCTTTGAAGA
The DNA here is from genome assembly GCA_019059595.1 of Marasmia exigua. Lineage (NCBI taxonomy): Eukaryota > Metazoa > Arthropoda > Insecta > Lepidoptera > Crambidae > Marasmia > Marasmia exigua. The sequence continues at coordinate 8,435,003 of CM032484.1, read as the reverse complement.
GTATTTATTTGGGCATTATTGCACTGAATTACACATAAACACGTCCGACTTCAATAAAATGGACACTGTGTTTGCTTTCAATATCAATGAATATGAACTTCGTTTGAACCGTGGGAGACTTACGCATGAATGATACCATATATCATGGCTGGACTAGTGTGATATCACAGCGTCAAAGAAAACTATGGAATCAGCTAGCAACGATGGTGTTTCCGAACAGATACGACCTGGTGATCTTCAAGAAAAGAGCTTATTCCTCCCTTAAGAGCCGGCAACGCATCTGTGATGCCCCGTGTGTCGCAGATGTCCATGGGCGGTGGTAATCACTTACCATCGGGTGAGCCGTCTGCTCGTTTGTCTGCCATAAGTGTAAAAAAAGTGAAACTTCGCACTGTTTTTAGCCGAGTGGTGGCTAATACTTTAAACCCCTGCCAACCTTTAAGCCCCCCCTTGCCCCGGATTGGGCCTCCGCGAATTCCTTATTTTTTATTTGATTGGTGGCAGACGAGCAGACGGATCACTTGATGGTAAGCGATTACCGCCGCCAATGGACATCCGCGACACCAGTAGAGTCACAAGTGCGCTGCTAACCTTTAAACTCACGCAACGAAACACTGCTTGACGCCGGTTTTCTGTAAGGCCGTGGTATCACTCCAGTCGAGCCGGCCCATTCGTGCCGAAGCGTGACTCTCCCACGAGTGATTATTGGGTGGGTATTCCTTAGAGAATTCTTACTTTAGTAGTTATTACTGTAGTTGTGCCGTGTGGTCCCGGCAGAGTAGAATAGGCCACCCTCACTTTTACCGAGGTGTCGTAAAAGGCGACTAAGGTAAAGCTGCTGGCATGATCATCAGCACCCAGAGAAGGAAAACTCTGCATTTATATCAAAACCCTCGCCAACCCGTCTGCCAAGCGGGGTGAGTATGGCAATTACCCCTCATGTGATTGAGGGAGGCCCGTGCCCCAGCAGTAGGGACTTAAATGGGTGAGATGTGCACACCCTTAGTGTGAGATGTGCGACTCTTCGTTTTTATGTATGCGTCGGTATCCACCAATCATGTTCAATGGTTGATCATCATCATCATCATCATTTCAGCCAATAGACGTCCACTGCTGGACATAGGCCTCCCACAATGTTCTACACACAAATCGGTCCTGTGTCGCCCGCATCCAATGGTTTCTCGCGATCTTCACCAGATCGTCGGTCCACCTTGTAGGAGGCCTGCCACGGCTTCGATCTCCTATACGCAGCTTCCACTCGAGATCCTTTCTGCCCCACCGGCCGGTGGGTATAGAGATAGGCATAGAGTAGCGTAAACAAAGTCCGGGTTATGGAATATCAAAAGGGGCACGATGTAGAATCTATTATAGAGCCTACCTAGCATTAACCGTGCTCGAACATGGGATCCATAGAGACGTTATATCCTTACCCTCGTTAACATCTTGACACGCCTGTCCACGCTTAGCCTTGCTTTAAGGCTAATGGGGAGTTGATCAAAAGGATCGGGTTTCTCTTGTGCGGTTCTAGGAAAGTTGTATTAATGCTGTATCATTTTTCCAAGTGAGCTTAAAGGTTAAACATAATTGAAATACACTCAGAGGCATCTAACCTAAGCTTACTTTACGGCTTTGCAATTTATTAATTAATTTATTTCCATTTTAACAACCTTAAAATACAATGTATTACAGAAATATAATACAGTTGCACCCTGATAGGGTACTGCAAAATATAAATGACCTTTTGTACTTAATTACTATCTTAAAGGGTTTTTAAAGCCAATGCTACTTCTGACTACTAGAATATAGCATTGGCTACAAACATCTTTATTGTTTAATTATTAGACGACCCGTTTGGAAGAGTGGTAGTGAACGCTGCCTTTGGTCCAATGGTTGCGGGTTCGATCCCCGCACAGTACAAACATTTGTGTGCATGAACATCTCTGTTTGTATTGGTCTGGGTGTTTTATATGTAAGTAGGATTGGTGATCGGTAGATGCATGGTAAGAAACGTGTAAGAGATGGATATTTGAATTATGGAATGACTTGCGAGCGAGAGATAGATGAGGTATGGCCGACGACTGTGAAAGGCGTAAAGACGTAGGGTACGATTATAATTATTATAGAAGCCTTATTCCCGAAACCTGGGTGTATTATTTATTCAGTCCCACATTTATTACAAGTATGTATTTACAAAAGAAAAGTATTATAAGTATATATTTGTAACGTCACTGTTGATTCTGATATCCGTGACACAGGTGCTTGAGCTACCTATCTCGGAGTCAGATCCAATATATGTGATGTTGTGAAATATTTATTTATTTATTCAATTATCGCTGCTTGACTGCCTCGGTGGCGCAGTGGTTAGTGGGTCGCACTTTAAAGCGACGGCTGCGCAAGATGTCCCGGGTCGGGCCAAAAATTTGTACCTAAGTTTTCGGTAAGAAATTCTTAGAGGCTGCTCGGAGTCTGGAAGTTGGCGGTCTTGTACCCCCGTGCCTCGGAAAGTATGTTAAGCTGTTGGTCCTGCGCCCGATCTCTCTCCGGTCGTGTCACAGTAGTGTCCCATCGGAATATGAGGGTAAGGGAATAGAGAGTGCACTTGTGTTTGCGCACACACTTGAGCACTGTAATATATCCTGCGTACGTGGCTGATCGTTGAGATTGGCTGCCGTAGATTTAATCGGTTCGAGGATATTTTTATCATAGCTGCTTGAAACAATTGAATGGTTTTTGAAATTAAAATGGAATGGAATAGAATTAAAAAGTATAGATCATAGATTATCTCAATGTTTTGTTCTTTAGTAGTCGTTTTCATCTTCTTGTATCTGTGGGCTTTTATGTAAATATATTAAAAGATTGATATTATTTACCAAACACCCTGTTCTTTTTCTAAACAATGGATCATCATTCTCTTGTTTGTAAAACTATAGCAACATTTAATTGTCTTGCAAACTCGTAAATCGGAAATGGAAAATGGTACGACTTGCGATTATCTTCCCTCTTGCGCGCCTTGACTGTATAGACCGCGCCACAAAACTAGTGTAGTACCATCTTAGATTAAACCAAAATAGCGGAAGATAGGTGACTCGTCTATATCCGCGTGGACCGCTTAAGGTGACGGGTAGGGCACACTAGCGAGGCCGAGCGATTTTAATTTTTAGGTACTAAGCCGGATCTATTTTAAACAATACCGGGGCTACAACCTCTCGGCAAACACTTATACTATTTATTAAATAACAATGCACAAATGTTGGGTCCGATTTTGTACACAAAAAATTGATTCACGACAAAAGCGGCCACTTTTGGCGGTAATCCAAAATTTGAGTGCAAAAGCAAACCAAACAGTTAAGCATAAGTATTAAATAAATAGTATAGGTGTTTGCCGAGAAATTGTACCCACGAAATTGTTTAAAATAGATCCGGTTTAGTAGCTAAAAATTAAAATCGATTGGCGTCGCTAGTGTGCCCTACCCGTCACCTTAAATTAGGTGCCCGGCGCCTAATTGCACGCAGACGCAGATGTCAGTCTGAGAAGCGGTCGTACCCAAATATATTCATTAAGTGGGATAAAGGCTCAAAATGCCTACGTGCGCTTTTATGCGCTGTACAAATAATTCAAAACGGAAAAATATATCTCATTGAATCACATTTCACTTGTAAGTACAAGATATTTATAATTTCTTATGATATTTTAATGTTTTGCTCGCCATTTTGCCGAGCACGATAGAAATATACTATATACCCATGTGTGACGAGTTAAGTTTATATTACGTCACACAGTGATACCGTCAGCATAAAAATATCAAAAAATATAACTGCAAAATATTTCATCATCACTCGTCCACTGCTGGACATAGGTCTCCCCTAATGCAGCGCCACTGCTCCCGATTTTCGGCCACTCTCATCCAGCACACACCAGCCAGCCTTCGAATGTCATCATCCCATCTTGTCGCAGAGCGTCCTACACTACGCTTACCGAGTCGCGGTCTCCACTCAAGGACTTTACTAAATTTTTATTAATAAAATATTTATTAATAATTTATTCAGAGTAGTAGTAAAAGTAAAGTATCAGCCTATAAACCGTCCCATTGCAGGGAAAAGTCCTCCATCATAGAAATCAAGTCATCGCCACTATGATGGGATTAGGCAATCACCACGCTTGCGTAATGCGGATTGGTGATCACAAACCCGAGCTATGTTCGAAAAATTCTAAATATACTTTTCACTCGACCCGGGAATCAGACCCATGACCCCGAGATCACGGCCCGGTACTTAAGCCACTAGACCAACAGGGCAATACATAAGTACTTTTGCCTTTTTGACATTGTGATGAAAAACAATCAAAATAAAAAATGGCGATTATCTAATAGAAAAGAGACGAGTTCTCTAAAATCTCAGACCTATTGTAATGCTATACACTATACATAATGTCAGGAACTCCATCACCTGCAGCTGATTCTATGAATCACAATACACGTCCCCGCCTGAAAGCAGTGAAAGCCTTTTGTGGCCGTTTCTATACATCGGATCCGAGCGACAAATTGGTCCATTTTGTGTTATCGGTCCTGCGATACTGAGTTTCATTTAGTATTACAGAATAAAGCTCTCATTGTAGGTAATTTAAGGTTTTGTCTCATTTGCGTCGACAAACATACTTTTTCGAATTTTTCGGATATAACTCATCTTTCGGAGTTCTGGCAGCGTAATGTTTTGTGAATCCGCTGGTCAAAAATTGATTCACGCCGAAAGCCACTTTTGGCGTGAATCAATTTTTCGCGTACAAAAACGGACCAAACATTTGTGCATGGTTATTTAATAAATAGTATAAGTGTTTGCCGAGAGATTGTAACCTCGAAATTGTTTTAAATAGATACGGTTTAGTAGCCTACACGTCGCCTTTAAGGTGACGGGTAGGGCACACTAGCGACGCCAAACGAATTTAATTTTTAGCTATTAAATAACCATGCAAAAATTTTGGGTCCGTTTGTTTTCCGCAAACAATAGATTCACGCTAAAAGTGGCCGCTTTTGGCGGTAATCAATTTTTCGCGTACAAAAACGGACCCAACACTTGTGCATGGTTATTTAATAAATAGTACAAGTGTTTGCTGAGAGGTTGTAACCCCGAAATTGTTTAAAATAGATCTGGTTTAGTAGCTAAAAATTAAAATCGATTGGCGTCGCTAGTGTGCCCTACCCGTCACCTTAAAAGCATTGAATATCTTTTACTTAGTTGACAGCTGCGGCGATCGGACTGTATATATAAAAACTGTAGATGGGATGCCAAAATAAAACTTAGGATATCAGCAGAATATTAGTGTAATTTCTCGTATTTTCACAGGTACAGTCAACTCCAAAAATATGTACATACACTTTAGGACCTTGTCACAATACTTACCTATAAGAAAGTAGAGGTTTACTTTCTTATATTATATATTGTGACAACGTCCTAAAGTGTATACATATTTTTGGAGTTGACTGTACGTCAGATACATCAACAAAGATATTACTATAAAACAAAACAATAATTTATCAAAGCCAGTAAAAAGTAATAAATTGAAAAAAAACATGATAACTAGTCATTGCTTATTGTTCTTAAACAATCTGAAACATATCTTTTGTGCTTAGATATTTCCAAGTGGTAAATTTAAATTATTATTCAATTATTGGGTAAAGGTACCCTGTATAGTAAATAGTAAGAGTTGTGTCAAGAAAGTTATGACAACTAATGGTGTTCCTAGTTTCCCATGCCCTGCCATGCAGGTGGGGTTTACCAAAATACCTTAAAATACCCCAATTAATTGTATCCGGAACTTTATTAACGAATTTCACCTCCACGAAATAGCCATAAAATCATTGTCATCATCGTCAGCCCATTTAAGTCCCCACTGCTGGGGCACGGGCATCTCTCAATCACATAAGGGGTAATTGCCATACTCACCACGCTTGGCAGACGGGTTAGCGAGGTTTTGATATAAATGCAGAGTTTTCCTTCACTGGGTGCTGATGATCATGCCAGCAGCTTTACCTTAGTCGCCTTTACGTCTCGGTAAGAGTGAGGGTGGTCTATTCTACTCTGCCGGGACCACACGGCGTACCCATAAAATAAAAACGTATTTCAAAATTATTCACTGTGATAATGAAATCTCTTTCCCCATATATCAAGAGAAAGCCAGTGGTAACCAACGGGGAATACTGCAATATGCAACATACCAACGAAGCGACAGGAGTTGAGCATCGCTGTTTTATTCCCAGAACATTAATTACAAGTTACAAACGACTGAAAAACCGGCCATGTTCGAGTTGGCCTCGCGTGAGTTAAGGTGACGGATACGGCACACTAGCGACGCCATTCGATTTTAATTTTTAGCTACTAAACCGGATCTATTTTAAACAATTCCGGGGTTAAAATCTCTCGGCAAACACTTATACCTGTTTGGTCTGCTTTTGCATTCGAATTTTGGATTACCGCCAAAAGTAACCGCTTTTGGCGTGAATAAATTTTTCGCGTACAGAAACGGACCCAATATTTGTGCATGGTTATTTAATAAATAGTATAAGTGTTTGCCGAGACGTTGTAACCCCGGAATTGTTCAAAATAGATCCGGTTAAGTAGCTAAAAATTAAAATCGATTGGCGTCGCTAGTGTGCCCTACCCGTCACCTTAAAGTGCGACACATTACCCACAGCGGTAGAGGTGTCTTTTATAGCGTAGTGGAGAACTATGAAAATATTTTTGTAAAATCACCCATTAACGAGGTAAAATGGTTCAAAGCAAGTACAAAAAGTCTATATTTGGGCCTCAACGCCATATTCCAAAAAGAAAAAATAACTGATTATTTTTCTTGATTTGAAGATGTCATTTGTAAAATGAAGTCCAGAAACGAAGTTGAACGAAGTGAGGGCAAGTAAGTAACTGATATTTTAACTTATTAATTCCATTTTTTTATGTGATAGGTGGCAGACATGTGGGAGCAGGTGGGTCCGGTCGAGCTGATACCATCGCCTCACAGAAGACCGGCGTGAAGCAGCGCCTGCGCTGTTTTTCGCCGTGTGAGTGAGGTTACCGGAGGCCCAATAGGGGAAGGGGAAAAGGTTGTCAGCGCACTTGTGACTCCACTGGTGTTGCGGGTGTCCATGGGCGGCGGAATTGCTTACCATCAGGTGATCCGTCTGCTCGTCTGCCACCTCTCATATAAAAAAAAAGCCCTTGGGCACCCGCGATACCAGTGGAGTCATAAGTGCGCTGCCTTAACCTTTGCCATAACCTTTGAACCTCCCTTTCCCCCGGAGTGGGCCTCTCCGGGACCCTCACTCATGCAGCGAAACACAGCACAATGCTGCTTCACGCCGGTTTTCTGTGAGGCCATGGTATCACTCCGGTCAAGCCGGCCCATCATGTCGAAGACCCCGGATTGTATGAAGGAGGAAACACATGAGCTGGGAGGGCATTCCATGTCTTGATGGCTCGGGGCAGGAACGAGGAGCCAAACCTCTTGGTACGCGCCGCCATTGTCTGGATGGTATGCGGATGGCAACGCTGTCCAGCACGTGTTGTTCGGAAGGGGGAGGATGGGGTAAGTTGAAATAACTCATCGGAGCATTCCCCATTATAGGGGCTGATCATAATTAAACTCCAAAGATTTCCCAAAGACCCTAATTATTAACACATTAGGATCAAAATTGAACTTTCTACACTGTCATTGCCCTAATTGTGATGCGGTCCCTATTCGGCAACCATTGTTCCCCATTGATGTCAAAACTGCAAACTATGTGGTATCCTCCAATAGATAGCTTCCGGGCAATCATCCTAATTACAGTTGACCAATAAGGCCTCAATTAGGGAAGCTAGGGCTGCCTATTGATATTGGAAGACTGCATCCAAAGATTTTTTTTTAATTTTGCATGTATTTATAATGTTTGTCACACAACAAAGGCTTCAACAAAGATAAGAAAAAAAATAATAATCATTTATTGTCAAACTGTGTTACAAAGTGTTGTCCTGTGAAAAGCGCGCTTGAGTCGCCATCAACATTCAAAATTGAGCTTTATACTCATAGACAAAAAGGAATCTCAAATTTTAGTTCTGTGTTTTTCCGCGGGACTCCTATCGTGGTCTGGACTCTAGATACCTACTTTGAGTTTAACATTTGGCGCCAGACATAAACACTTATATTGCTAAGAATGGCCACTTCAAGCAATGAAATGAAATAGATTATGCAGTTTTAGTTCAATTAATACTTTAATTAGGTACTTAACTTTCAAAAAAATATTTGTAATGGAACGCGAGTGCACATTAAGAAAGTTTAATTGTATAAAGATTTTAAAAGACGAAAGAAGATTAAGAAAGATCACAACGTTTAATAAAAATGCATTCGCCTTGCTAGTGCAGATCACACAGAATTAACTGCTTGCAGATTAGGTACGTACCTACCTACTCGTATAAAACTACTGGATAGTCGGGATAGAAAATTGGTGGCTTTGGCAAGTAGCCATTTTTGTTTTTTGTGAACTTCGCAAGCGGAAATTTCACTAGCAAGAAATGAAGCGTTTTTAACTCTATGACAGACTCTATTTAGAGCTCAAATGTACTATACATTTTTACGCTACAAAATCTTCTAATTAATTCAAATAAAATGTAGAAGTTAAGTGAATAAAATACTTTTACTAGGAAAATTACATATTCCATAGGATTTTCATTGCTCGTGTTACAATCTAATGAATGCATGGTATATAAATCGCAAAAGATTGCTATAAAATATCAACTATTGATTTAGCAGTCTCATCTTAACTGGTGGTCAAATATTTGTAATAATGTTTCCACTGGATATTGTAAATATACCTACAATATTGATGAGACTATCGACAGCTCATGTCGAATCAAGCACTTACAAATTTCGTCGACTTGGTAACGCATTCAGTGGTATAATTGGTAGTACATTTACCCGGATTGTGGAAAGTGTGAGTTCGAGTCCCGCCTGAACGCGAGTTAATATTATTAAGTGTGTTATTTACTTAAGAATAAATCGCAAAAGATTGCTATGAAATATCAACTAATGCATGGTATGACTCAATGGGTTTGGGTCAAATTTTTATATAAATTTACCTTCCCATACAAATTTACCAGGTGATCCATTCCGAAAACTTTAGCAGTAGGACCAAAAATGAAATTAATTCAAATATAAAATGAAATAACATTTTAGTAATTTTATTTTTCAACTTGAGCCTCTCTTATTTTTGCGTTTCTTGCAAAACGGTTGTAATCAGGAGTACCTGGAAAACTTTTCAATTTATTTTCATAAAATTTGACGACCCGTTTGAAACAGTGGGTGAACGCTACCTCTGGTGCAAGGGTTGCGGGTTCGATCCCCATCATAGTACAAATTGTGTGCATGAACATATGTAATCCCACTATTGATTCTGATGTCCGTAACACAGGTGCTTGAGCTACCTATCTCGGAGTCAGATCAATGTATGCGATGTTGTGAAATATTTATTATTTAACTACACGTGGCAGCCCTAACCTTAAGTATGGCGGTCAGGTAACGACACAGCGATAAATAAACTGTCATATCCTTGGTAGCTGATTGGTCGCGATCGGTCGCAAAACCGCACTTTCGACCTGGATCGCTTCTTTCGTTTTTTTTTTATAATGGCTGCTACTGTTTTGCCCACGGCGAACACTTATATAACTCTGCCAATGTCGAGCGATTAAAGAGACTCGTTTTAATGAGAAATTGACCGGTGTAAGGATATTTTACTCATTCTGATTTTTATTTTTTAATTGAGGGTTACACCACCTAAAACCAAATAATAAAACGTATACAAACAAACAAACACATATACAGCACAACATTATGAGGGAGATTCGGTTTACCTCGTGAGGTCAGTTAATCTGAAATGTCATCATGACATTTAACTCGACTTAATGTGTGAGTGGAGATTTTATAGTGATATTTTGGTCAACCACTTTAATTAATATGTAGCGGCTGTCCGTGGGTGGCGGTGATCATTTACTATCTAGCATCTCGAATCACCTGATCGTGTTCATAGAATTTTTTGTTCACTCCTCTACCGCTAGATGGAGTTGTGCTTAATTACATCAGCAATTGTTTAGTTTTTTCAAAAATAGGTACCTCTTAGAACCTCTACCTTTCTTAGAAAAGAAAACTGTAACAACCTATCCTGTGGGCTGACCACTTGCCTGTTGGTCCCATGATTTAGAATAAGAGTGGCGAGGAAACATTGTATGAGGTGAGCAGGTGACCGAAAGGAGTAGCAAAAGGAAAAAAAGGCAAAAACACCAAAAAAAAAAACATTTATCTTGACGAAATCATGTGTTTGGTTTTCTTATAGGTAATTAACTACTTATATTCTTTATATTCGTTTAGATTTAGATATCTAAACGAATATAAAGGATAAGTATATAATCTGAAGGAAGTTTGTGTTAAAAATAAGTCAGGAACTAATGAAACTCTACGAACTAAACCCATTTCTACAACGGTTTATTATAAAAAAAAAATAAAAAAAAAATTGAACTTGTCTATTAAAATAATTAAAAAAATAAAACAAGAAAACAATGTAAGTGGATCTCAACAACGAATTTTACTTTTATTTATAACTTTGCCCTTCCATTAATACTAATGTAACCAAAACAGGTATCAGTCTTAAAATAGCCAGACGTCCGTCCAAAAATTTTCCCTTCCCTCAGATATATCCATAGATTTAGGTAATAATACTCTGGTTAGATATATCTGAACTCGGGAGACCATAAATATAGAATCCCAGTCCCTTTGGGATCGGCCATGCCTCTATCTGCTTAGCATAAAACCGATGACATGTCACTTCACATCTGTTATCTGTGGCCTTAGGGTTGGCATGCTTAGGGGGGGCTATGTCCAGCAGTGGGCGTCTATTGACTGAAATGATGATAATTATGATGAATATAGTCTATAAAGAAAAATATATTTGACGACCCGTTTGGAACAGTAGTAGTGAACGCTGCCTTTGGTCCAAGGGTTGCGAGTTCGATCCCCGCACAGTACAAACATTTGTGTGCATGGATATGTCTGTTTATGTTGGTCTGGGTGTTTCCTATGTATTATAAGTATGTATTGACAAAAGAAAAGTATTATATGTATATATTTGTAATCCCACTATTAATTCTGATATCCGTAACACAGATGCTTGACCTACCTATTTCGGAGTCAGATCAATATATGTGATGTTGTCAAAAATATGACACTGCCGCGCAGCTTAGTAAAAATGAATCTCAAAAGTCTACGTTAAATTAAGTTTCACTATTGAAAATATCGAAACCGCTACCCTTTCATCTTCTACATTTAATTTCCAATTCCAACCCTCATAGTTCAAAGCGATTAGGTTTAATTTCCGATCGCAATTGGCACATTTAATCCGGAAAATATCGGCCACATCCGGCCTTCCGGTAAGTAGGTATTGACAGCCCTAGCTGCGCGCCACTTATATATTTATCAAGATAATATTTATCTTGATAGACTTCTCCGTCTACCTTTGATATATTGTATTTTTATTATTATTTCTTTGCTCAAAAAACAGTAGTCACGTTTTGTGGGATGATGGTGAATTTTCTCTTCAAAGATAAAATATAGATAGAGTATCTTCATTGCACAACATACAAAACTTAAAAGCTAGGTATACAGAGATACATTTTTTCATATATGTGATAGGTGGCAGACGAGCAGACGGATCACCTGATGGTAAGCGATTGCCGCCGCCCATGGACACCCGCGACACCAGTGGAGTCACAAGTGCACTGCCAACCTTTAATCCCCCTTTCCCCCGGATTGGGCATCCGGTACCCTCACTCACGCGGCGAAACACAGCACAGTGCTGCTTCACGCGGGTTTTCTGTGAGGTCGTCTCACTCCGGTCGAGCTGGACCGTTCATGCCGAAGCGTGGCTCTCCCACGGTAAATTACAATGTACAATTTAGGCGACTGTTATCACTGTGACTGATGTCTATCAAACTACCTTCTGGTAAAGGACATAATCCTCACCGCCGAAATATGCACTGTCGCGGAATCTGCACCTGAAGAGCAAAAATCGCTTGCAGCTTTGCATAGTTTTTTGTTTTAAACGACGCCATTTTCGTGTCGTGCGCGCAAACGATTTTCGTTTGAATGCGGTAGATTCCCCGACTCAAAATTAAAAATTAATTTATTTGCTAAAAAACATGGTATAAAAAGGTCCAAAATAATTACACAGTAATAAAAGCCCATTCATGTTTAGCTGCTGGCATGATTCATCAGCACCCAGAGTAGAGGAAACTCTGCATTTATATCAAAAACCCTCGCCAACCCGTCTGCCAAGCGTGGTGAGTATGGCATTACCCCTCATGTGATTGAAGGGAGGCCCGTGCCCAGCAGGGGGGACTTAAATGGGCTGATGATGATATGATGATGATGATTCATGTTTAGCCAATACAATATGCATCATTAATACTAATGTAACCAAAACAGGTATCAGTCTTAAAATAGCCAGACGTCCGTCCAAAAATTTTCCCTTCCCTCAGATATATCCATAGATTTAGGTAATAATACTCTGGTTAGATATATCTGAACTCGGGAGACCATAAATATAGAATCCCAGTCCCTTTGGGATCGGCCATGCTTTATCTGCTTAGCATAAAACCGATGACATGTCACTTCACATCTGTTATCTGTGGCCTTAGGGTTGGCATAGGGGGGGCTATGTCCAGCAGTGCGCGTCTATTGACTGAAATGATGATAATTATGATGAATATAGTCTATAAAGAAAAATATATTAAGTATATGACACTGCCGGCGCAGCTTAGTAAAAATGAATCTCAAAAGTCTACGTTAAATTAAGTTTCACTATTGAAAATATCGAAACCGCTACCCTTTCATCTTCTACATTTAATTTCCAATTCCAACCCTCATAGTCCAAAGCGATTAGGTTAGGTTAGGTTAGCGATCGCAATTGGCACATTTAATCCGGAAAATATCGGCCACATCCGGCCATCCGGTAAGTAGGTATTGACAGCCCTAGCCGCGCGCCACTTATATATTTATCAAGATAATATTTATCTTGATAGACTTCTCCGTCTACCTTTGATATATTGTATTTTATTATTATTTCTTTGCTCAAAAAACAGTAGTCACGTTTTGTGGGATGATGGCGAATTTTCTCTTCAAAGATAAAAATAGATAGATTATCTTCATTGCACAACATACAAAACTTAAAAGCTAGGTATACAGAGATACATTTTTTTCCATATATGTGATAGGTGGCCGACGAGCTGACGGATCACCTGATGGTAAGCGATTGCCGCCGCCCATGGACACCCGCGACACCAGTGGAGTCACATGTGCACTGCCAACCTTTAATCTCCCCTTTCCCCCGGATTGGGCATCCGGTACCCTCACTCACGCGGCGAAACACAGCACAGTGCTGCTTCACGCGGGTTTTCTGTGAGGTCGACTCACTCCAGTCGAGCTGGACCGTTCATGCCGAAGCGTGGCTCTCCCACGGTAAATTACAATATACAATTTAGGCGAAGTTATCACTGTGACTGATGTCTATCAAACTACCTTCTGGTAAAGGACATAATCCTCACCGCCGAAATATGCACTGTCGCGGAATCTGCACCTGAAGAGCAAAAATCGCTTGCAGCTTTGCATAGTTTTTTGTTTTAAACGACGCCATTTTCGTGTCGTGCGCGCAAACGATTTTCGTTTGAATGCGGTAGATTCCCCGACTCAAAATTCAAAATTAATTTATTTGCTAAAAACATGGTATAAAAGGTCAAAAATAATTACACAGTAATAAAAGCCCATTCATGTTTAGCTGCTGGCATGATCATCAGCACCCAGAGAAGGAAAACTCTGCATTTATATCAAAACCCTCGCCAACCCGTCTGCCAAGCGTGGTGAGTATGGCAAGTTACCCCTCATGCTGATTGAAGGAGGCCCGTGCCCCAGCAGTGGGGACTTAAATGGGCTGATAATGATGATGATGATGATTCATGTTTAGCCAATACAATATAGCATGCAAATATTTTAGACAAATATAAATTAAAAATAAAAAAAGAACACTAAACAATCAGATTGACACATTAGTCATGTCATTGAAAGCTTATTGGCCTTTTATGTTAATAGACCTAGAATTTTTGACCCAGAAACTGTTTAAGATCGTAAAAGGTCTTTGACAAGATCCATTTTTAGTGAATTTTTAAACTGTCTACTATTCAATTCTTTTTTATAATGAATCGTTTCATTTTTTTTTTAAGAATTAAATATGTTCATTGCCTTAAATATTACATTTTATATATGGAACAAAAACACAAGAAAATTAAGACAATAACTAAGAAATGAAATTAAACTCAAAGTAAATAAAAAGGAAAGTTAAAACAAAGTAGGTCCCCGTGGCAATGTTCCCAAAATGCTGGCAGCATTACCCCGCTGGATCGCGATGGAAATTCGCTGGGCGAGATAGCTGCCAGCTTTTGACTCTCCCGTGACTTCGACTAGACGCTTAGCTAAGTCACGGAAGAAAGAGAGAGCGTCGGAATTCAATTCTTAGAACTCGTTAGGAATATTATTAAAAACTCCAGCGCACATTGTCAAACAGCTTCTGTCATATTGCATAGTCCTCGGAGTATCAAAAAACACAAGCCTATTAGGATTTCTGCAATTCAGGGGATAGATTTCACAAGCTTTATGAAATAAGTTCTTATGTTGGAACACGACTGCACATATATGTATTTAGAAATGTCAGAGGTGCATGCTCGGATTCTACCACATCCCGAAAAGATGTGGTAGAATCCCGCGTATGTTATTTTAATCCAGTGAGATTCAGACATCAGGTATCAAGAAAATCGATCCTCCTCATCTTATGAGTATTTAACGATTTCGTCTTAAGCTGTTGCTTTGAAACTCAGGGTACGCTTAGACCATGATTTAGGATTTGGGAAGTCTGGTAATTTCAATAAATTACGATTGCGTCTGACCTTTGCAACTATTTAAATAAATAATAATAAATTTTTCACAACATCACATACGTTGATCTGACTTCGAGATAGGTAGCTCAAGCACCTGTGTTACGAATATCAGAATCAAGAGTGGGATTTTTTTTTTAATGAAAAAAAATTCCGCTGACTCTAGTAATACAGTGCTCCGCGTAACAAAATTTTGATTTTGTGCCTAAAAAGTTCTATGTCAATTTTTTTTTTCAGTGGGATTACAAATATATACATTTCATGATTTTCTTTTGTAAATACATACTCATAATACATAGAAAACACCCAGACCAATAAAAGATAAAGTTTGTACTGTGCGGGGATCAAACCTGCAACCCTTGCACTAGAGGCAGCATTCACTACCACTGATCCTAACGGGTCGTTAAACAGGGAAACCAGACCAACTGGATCATGGTTACACATTTCAGGAACTATCCGAAACGTGCAAGTTTCATTATGATGTTTTCTCTTACCGCCTAAGTAATATAAATACGCACATAGATTTGGGAATTTCAAAATTTGCATGCCCGTATTTTACCACCTTCCGTATGAAAAAGTAGGTAGTATGTTCTTATCCATAGAGCTTCAGACACAGATAGATATTCTTGAAATCGATCTGTGTACGGAAATTGGAAACCATGTTACTTTGACACGATTTGCCTGTTGACATTATCATTTTGTATGGTTCATTGATACTTTAAAAGCATAAAAATATGTTAGTCACGTTTGTTGCATAACTAAGGAGTAGACGTAGAATGCTATGCGTAAGCATGTGTACGGAAATCGACATCAGAATTACTAAGTACTTGTTATTTAAACCAAAATTTGCTAGGAATTGGCATGAATGGCCGGCTCGAATAGACTGCACTTGCGTTTGCGCACACTTTTTTGTACTACAGTAAGCCCTGCGTCGATGGTTGTTGTCGTCAATTGGTGCGTTGATGAGATTGGTCATCATAGCCACCGTACCATTAAGAAATAGAACTCGTTGCCGGCACATGCATTTGCTCCTTCCTACAACATAGATTTATTCAAACGAAGCGTGAAGAAGCATAGCGGGCCAGCATGGAAGTGCCAATGGAAGCGATGCCTTGACATCGCTCATCTTGCTTACCATCAGGCTGAGGAGAGCCAATATCGGCTATCAAAAATTATCGATATACACTTTATATTAAGTACAATTTCAATACACAGACTCCATTGCTATCCTCTCATCATAAGTACTCATACTATCTGAGTAGGTATCTCAGAAGCATTATCAGAGATTACACCGATAAAGACCAAGGTCTCGCCCAACCAAGGCCAGCGAAAACTACGGTTTAAGTGTTATTTAATTGTGGATAGTTACCACAACTTGGCTCCGCAGTTATCGAAGAACTTAAGCTTAGTTGAACTGTCGACTATTGCCTCCGTTTGCACTCGAAGTTAGTAATCTTCGCAAATGCGAAAAAAACAAATCTTTTTTGTTCTTTTGAAAGCAATTAAACTCATAGTACATTGGATCGCAAAGTCACAAAGTACTTGTAGACAGGTACGAGTAATTTTCAGCACAACACAAGTTTATTTCAGTGAAATGTTTATGACCCAAATATTACATGCGTAGGCTTGGAAACTCCTACTCCCAATAATGTATGAAATCTTCTTATACAGTTTAATTTTCATCAAAGTTCATTTTTATTACGTAATAACATAAATGAGGACGGAAGTTCAAAAGTGAAGTCGTTTTTAAACCTAATGTAGCACATATGTACACTCTCCGGAAAAGTCAACCGACCACAAATCAGGGCTGTCTCACGCCGGTTTTCTGTGAGGCCCCCTGTCGAGGCATGCCGAAGCTACGATGCTCTCCCACGGTGTATTTCGATGAAGCTTCGCAATAAAAACTTCACAAGTTTATATCAGCAGAATTATACGTATTTCTCTCATCCAAAAGACGGTACAATCCACTAAAAATAAATTCACAACCATTTCGATCTTTTTTTATGTAATAGGTAGTTGACATACGAGCAGACGGATCACCCGATGGAAAGTGAAGCCTTGTCGCAATGTATTTAGTTTTTCATGTCGTTTAATTATTCTGTTGTATATAATTGTAGCAATATCATTAATTGGTACACGTGTAGCAAAGGCAATTACTTTTTATATAGAGCATTAAACGAAATTGGCCAATATTTAACCTAGGCCAGGGAATTGGCGACACGAACTCAAAGAGATACAATTGTTTGGCGTAAATCTGCATAAAAGTCATGCGATGTAAATTTCAGCAAAAATACAAAAAAAAAGATGCTCTCTTTGGTTCATAACCATAACTTGTGTGCTCAAATGGGGGCTTGAATTTATGACAATTGGTGTGTCACACGACCCGTTTGGATCAGGGGTAGTGAACGCTGCCTCTGGTGCAAGGGTTGCGGGTTCGATCCCCGCACAGTGCAAACATTTGTGTGCAAGAACATGTTTGTTTGTATTGGTCTGGGTATTTTCTATGCATTATTATAATAATAATAATAATAATTCTCACAACATCTCATACGTTGACCTGATTCCGTACTAAGTAGCTTAAGCACTTGTGTTACAGATATCAGACAACAGAGGAACACAAATATATACTTAAATACATATATTACACCCAGACACTGAACAAACACAAGTGTTCATCGCACGAATGTTTGTCCAGGGTGGGGATCGAACCCACCCATATTATAAGTATGTATTTTCAAAAGAAAAGTATTACATTTATATATTTTGTAATTCCGCTGATGATTCTGATATCCGTAACACAGGTGCTTGAGCTACCTATCTCGGAGTTAGGTTAATGTGTGTGAAGTTGTGAAATTTTTATATAAAAAAAGAAACTTTCTACATAGAAAGTACAAATCAATGCCTGCATGTATGAAGAACGTTCTTGTACCAAAAAATGTTCAAAATTGTACGCTATATATAAAAAAAATCCATTAATTATTAAGAGAAATCAACGATCAACATGTCACCGCTAGGAAGTATGCTTCCTAGCGGGTGCTATTAAATTCGCTAGAAATAATGGACATTTTGACTTTGCGGCTAGCCAGATAGAATATACGAAATTTGTTCATTTACCTTATGACAAAATATGGGGCATTATGTACCTGCAAGTGATTATTTCGAAATAAAACGAATTTAACGTTAAATAAGTATCTATTATTTTTGACATCTAAACAATCACACTTCATGAAAAGCTTTTTAAATCTTCATTATTGATGACAATTTTCATACCTGTAGAGTTGATCGCATTTAGGGAATCAGGACATAGTACAGTAATGTCAATATAACAATTGTCAATTTGTTTGCCCAATGGAGGGCCTAAAATGACAATTCGTCGTGAACCACTTGTCAAATCTGTTTATTGACGATAATTGTCATGTTTGTAGAGCTAATTGCAATCAGGGAATTGATACTCGTAATAAACTGCCTCGGTGGCGCAGTGGTGAATGGGTCGCACTTTAAAGCGACGGCCGGGCAAGAAGTCCCGGGTTCGATCACCGACTCAGGTCAAAAAATCTGTTTTTTTTTTATTATGGCTCTACCCGAAGATAATTCGCCAATGTCAAGTAACTTATTGAGAATAAGTAAGTAGTCAACAGTCGAAGTCAGTCAAAGTCACAGTCACTCAATAAAACGCCAATGTTTTATGTTTTATCGACCTACGGATTCAGCGGATATCACTCTAAAAGCAATCGCAGGTTTTAAGACTATTAGGTCCAAGCAAGTTGTCACGAGACAACGCACTCGACACACAATATCAGTGTTAAAAACGATACAATCCAACGATTCTTATTAATAGGATCACTTTGCGGCACTTCACTGCACAAATAAACACCAAATTTGTACACTAAAAGCCACTAGACACTAATTTAAAACCTTTGAATTGTATCAGCCCATGCGGTTTGTTTTAGCCCTATCTGCCGAATCTATTTAGATAATAAATAAGCTAAATATGTACTGTGACATAAGTCCGGCCTTATTACAGAATAGAGTTTTTTTTAAATGATAGCAGGGAAAGTAAATATATTTTACCAGTCTCCATCTAGATCTAAACATACAATATTCAATTGATACCTCCTTCATGCTACAGTCAGACAATAAAATGATTAAACACTTTAAACTCTAAGTCATGGTAATAAAGTTCATGGGAGTATCCCTAATTCTTTGATTAGGTATATGGACGCTAAAGGGGATCTAGTAAGTCCGACCGACTCTCCGATAGTGTGTCCAATTATAACGAGATTTTTTTTGAATAGTAATTCTAAATTCAAAAATTGTTCTGATTCCGTACTAAATAGTTTACGCACTTGTGTTACGGTTATAAGAAAACAGAGGAATCACAAATATTGGGTCTTTACTTAGGAAATTATATTGTCATAATATATTGCCGTTTTGTATGGAGATTTTTTTTTAACTTTTTTTAACTTTGTTAAGAAACAATTGATCCCATTACTCCATAATTAACTGCGCTTTAATAGACAACGTTTAGAAACATGTAGGACAGTATTTCAAAAAGTAAAAAAGGGTGATAATCAAGTGTTTTTTTTGCATCACAAATACAATAATTTCCGATCAGTATTTTACATAATGTATGTAGTCTATTGTTTTATTTTATTTGAGCATTACTTATTTATCTATACTAATATAATATTATAAAGAGGAAAGATTTGTATTTTTGTATGTTTGTAATGAATAAACTCAAAAACTACTAAACCGATTGCAATAATTTTTACACCATTAGAAAGCTGCATTATTCAGAAGTAACATAGGCTATATTTTATCCCGGTACGGGAAGTAGTTCCTTCGGGACGCGGGTGAAACCGCGTGAAACAGCTAGTTAGTTTATAATATTGTATTTTATTTATGTATTAGGGTTATACATTTTAATTAACATTTAAAGTTTATCTCTTTTTATTTTTTTTCTTATTGAATATTGCAGCACCTACCCCTTCTCTACTATGAAAATGTCCTTTACCCGAAGATTGTCTGGTAGAAATCGCTTTCAACGATAAGACTGCCAAAATTGTACACAAAATTTCTGAAATGTTTAGTACTTGGGATGTGTATTTTGTGCAATAAAGTTTATCTATGTATCTATCTATCTATAAGCCTTAAAATATAGTCTTAAGTCATAATAAAACAGTACAGTGAATTTTTGCTTATTGAAGGAGTTATACATCTTATTTTGTCTATAAAAAACGGCAATTTCATAGATAAAGACCTATTATATACTTATACGAGTATACATAATATTACAGCCAGATACTGAACAAACACAATATGCCAAAGTTCGATCCACACCTTGGAAAATATTTGTGTGGTAAACACTTGTATTTATATATTTTTGATTTTCCTGTTCTGTGATATCCGTAACACGAGTGCTTATGCTACTTAGAACGGAATCAGGTCGATTAATGAAGTTTTTTATAATTTTATTTTATCACTGGTATGTGAAACTGTAAGCCAGGCCCACAAATATATTATCTAAATACTGTACCTCAATAGAAGCAATCTTTATATGAATAAAAGAAATGCATGGGACTACATTTTTCTTCAGTGTTACTAGCTGATAGTGATGGTGAATCAAATGTATTTACTTTTTTTATTTGCATGTCACATGGTAATAGAGATCTTCATTTGAAACCAGTACATTGTGCACATGACACCCCGTAGAGGCACCGCCAAATTCTTTTACCTAACTTTTATAACGATAATATGAATGTCATAATAAAATCTAACTAAATTATCTAACATCGAACATGAAAAGAGATATATTAAATCAATTTTTTTATTACCGTAGTTTTTTACTACCTTAGTATCCACGAACATACGTTTTCATGGTCACCCCAGCAACAAGTAATCCTCGCGTTTATCTCATTTATCGCGGCTTGGACATATCAGACTCCGGCGCATACTGTCGTCGTACCAACAGAAATGTGTCATCAGACATCTTTAAGGCAAGAGCGAACAGGCGTCTTCTAGGCAACAATCCTAGACCTCATGGTCACTTGCAAAATTCAACTGAAATCCCGATTTTTTGCTAACTATACATATAGGCCCACGCTTGACTAAAATCTTGCCTGATGGAAAGCGACAATAAGGTCTAGGATAATACGCGTTTGTCTAAAAGATGCCTGTTCACTCTTGCCTTAAACATGTACAGATTATAGTGGTCCTCTATGGTATGGTCCCATGTGGCCCTAGATGATAAGATTATGGTGTTATAGATACCAAGTGGATACCTAAACTTAGTATGCTTGCTTTAAAAAAACTACTTTCATAAAAATGTTTATTATTTATTTATTTTCTGGCTCCTTCCAGTGTCCATGCCACTGCACGGGGGAAGGCGCTTCAGCTGCCTCTCTGGAGACCCAAAAACGGTACAAGTACTCCGCCTTAAATAGCTGCTACCGCTTTGCCCCATTTGGCGTGGAAACACTGTGGCCGTGGGGGCCGGAGGCCCGCAAACTCTTTCAAGAGTTGTCTGCCCGACTGATGGAGTTCTCTTTGGACCGGAACGCTGGCAGTTACCACGGCCAACGTTTAAGGTTGGCCATCTAAAGAGGCAACGCCGCTAGCATTCTGGGCACGTTGGACAACATAAGTAGGGCAGACAACTTCTTTTTGTAAATATCTACATTTATTAAACGTTTAGGATTTATATAGGTAGGTAGGCATATCCTTAAATGTATATATTTTAGTATAATAATTGCAAATAAAATATTTTATTTAAAATTTCATGGTAAAAATGCTTTTTTGATAATATAATACTTATTCTATTTTTAACATTTTTTTCGCAAAAGAATGTATCTAGTTTGTCCTTTTCTAAGTTAGATAGATAGATACACTTTATTGCACAAAATTTACAGATCTTAGCCTAAGTTATTATACTAAAACAATATAGGCGGTCTTATCGCTAATAGCGATCTCTTCCAGACAACCTCAGGGTAGAGGAAAAGTATAGCGAATTAAGAAAAGGGGAAGGCAGTGCAAGTCAGAAAAAGAGAAAAAAAAGACATTGTATAAATACGAGTATGGTATATACATACATACATTATATTAAATAAATATATACTAGTTATAAATACTAATAAGTTAGTATTATCTCTGTATTAAATTTCTTCAAATAATCGATTCGGGCCTTTAGAGTGCGACCTACTAGCCACTGTGTCATCAAGTCAGTGTATTATTGCATAGTTAATTAATGAGAGGAAAACAATAACATTATCCTGGTTCTAACCATCTCATTGAACTCATGAAATCATTTGCGTCCAATGTGTACGGTAGGTATTACGATAACTCTTCCAAATAATATTGGTTCTGATGTCATAGGAACGTAATGTTATAGGGAAGATCCCAATAAAACCTTTTATTCGAAACGTTTAGCTTCGAACGACAGCATCTTTCAGAGCCAGGTGTTGTAAAAGTAAATCTAGATTTTAGTAAGCTTAAACGGTTTAACCGCTTACTAGTATTACGTAAATGTTGACTTCCCCACCTTCTTGACAGCAAAAATTGACAAAAAATACGCCTTTTCTTTTCTATTTTGTCAAAAGTAAGCAGAGCTGACCAAGGTGGACCGACGATCTGGTGAAGGTCGCGGGAATCCATTGGATGGATTGGAGAAAGGTGGTCGTATGGGTCCTTACCTTTCACTGCTTACATAGGTAACTTGAACGGTCCCTTGCACATGATTATAATGAGAATTGTCCATATCCATTCACAGTTTGAAAAACATCAGGTTGTTGAAAGACGCACAAATATTCAGTTCATTCACTGGCATGAATGCAAAAAAAAAAACACCATTGAACTTTTATTCAATCCTTTTTTGTTCCAGCTTGGTTTCCAGTTCATTTCCTTTGACCTCTCTTCCATTATGAAGTATCTAAACGCAAACCTACTTACTATTTTTAGCTTCTTTAGCAAAAGTAGTAATGACAGTTTAAGAAATCCCAGTAGAAGGATAAAGGGTATTCGGCGAGAGCTGTGGAGTGAACGTTAACTTTCTGTTTGTCGAACATTTTGTTCGTGGTGCGCGAGAGCCAGTGTTAGCTAACTATACAGTGAATAGAACCTTCGTATCCGAGTAGTAGGTTGCAATAGTAGGATGCCGCCACTCTCGCGGGAACCATATAAAGCTCCTAGCTATAATATTGCTGGAATGTTCATATTTTTTAGAGAGAATAAAGTCTCCCGCCACCTTTTTTGTTGACCATCTGTCATGACACTCTTGTCGCACTGTACCTATGCGTGACTCGGCTTATGCAATTAGCACGAACTCGCGTATTTATATGTAAGGTCGCGGTCGCCTGAATACAGCAGTGATAAAATAACAACGCAAAAATGCAGTTGCAATCAATATGTCAACTTGATCCAAATTCTTTAACACATGATATTATGCGACGAGCTGTGTAGGATCTTGTGGTATGTAGCAATGAGTTTGAACCCTGGAGCAATGATTTTGGACCCTCCTCCTTTATCAAGGAGCTTCATTCCGTCATTGTTTTACTCGTCAGTTCCATCCCCACGATCTACGAGTAGATGGTTGGCAGTCTTCAACTGTTCGTCTATTGAGACATTTTCTACCTCGTACGACAAAACTGCGGAATGAACTATCGCCTGCGGTGTTTCCGGACCATTACGACCTGCAAACCTTCTAGAAAAGAGCGTACTCCTTTTTTAAAAGTCCTGCAGCGCACTTGTGACCCCTTTGATGTTGCAGGTGACCAAGAGCGGCAGTAACACTACCCATCAAGATCACCTGACCCCACATGGGATCGTGGAGCCTATAATCTGGTACAGTAGCGTGTTGCCAGGTGCGTCACACATTACAGTGCGTGACGGGTTGAACCCAATTGCACGGTGCATCCTTAGTCTACGGTTGAACCTCGGTCCAGTCTAGGATGTGATGGTATTTGATGGCGATTGCGTGGATATGGAAACCCCCCTGGTGTTTCATTCCAGCGCAGTTAGTGTTGTTTCCCAAATCACATGTGACCTAATGACGGCCATAGTGGTTTCTCCTAGGACGTCAAACAAAATAATGTATTTGAACCTCAATGGCTTAAGCACGTTTTGTTTTTTACCGGATGGAGAATCTGTTTAGAGTGTTTAATCAAAATCTTCTGAGTCAATTTGTTCTTCCTGTATTTCAATTGATCTTGTTACTTGAAAATCCATTGGTTCAAATTCCAAGGGGAACATCCAATAATGTCATATCATATTATTATCCACTTCTTATGTTTGTACTCCTTACTTATGAAAAGGATCAGGATACAGCAAATCTCGTATCCTTTTCTTTATCCCTTAGCGTAAGTGGGAACGGATTTCCCAAAAACCTTAAGGTTCAGTATCAAGAAGAACCAGCAACACCAAAACATAGACACTCAAATAGACATTATAACTCCCGGCCACTTAGCAAACTCTATAATAAAATGTCAAAGAAATAAATTATTAGTCCTATCGAATCGGTAACAATCGAAAATCGAGTGTGGGCCAGTCTCATTGCTATGAGGGTTGTGATATTTATTTATATCAAGATCACCTCACAAGAATGAAGAATATATACATATGAATGAGTTCTACAGTAGGATCAGCTACTTCAAAGACTCCAGTCAAAGTTTCGCAGTTTCTATGCAGGAATTTAGCGAGAGAGGGGTTACATAACAATACGGCAGACAGGGGTCAGTGCACGTGTGCAAATTATATCGATTAGGGACTGAGGGTCAGATAAAGTGTAGTTACAGATAGGAAATTGGGACAGGATTCAATTTCATTTTGTCAACAGTCACAGTCGTTTTCATAGCGGTTAAGTGATGAAGATATAAAATTCTTGGGATTTTCATCACGTTTCTCGGTCGAATCTTACCTACCTTTGGATCGTGCTGCCCATATTCACGCACACGTGGAAACACATTATCGCAACAAATTGAGGACCTACAAACGGAATCTGCCATCGATTTTTTATCGAAATCCTTTTCACACGCACAGTCGCTTTTTCTTTTGTTTGGGTGTGCAGGTGTATTCTCTAGAATCATTTGTAACGGCATTGCTACCATAAATGAGTTCCTTATTTTTGAGTTTCCAGTAGCAAGGTCGTGGTTTGTTTACTAGTATCTTGGTCCTTTAGTCTTCCATACACTGCAGCGCATAAATGTCCATCCCGAAAGGAGCTCATACTTCATTATTATTATAAAAACTAGACTGGCGTACTCTATTATCATCATAATAATAATAATATCCTCCATCCGATTTTGGCAAAGGCGGCTTATTAATCTACGATCAGCCTCTTACGCAGGATATATTATAGTGCTCAAGTGTGTGCGCAAACACAAGTGCACTCTCTATTCCTTTGCCCTCATATTCCGATGGGACACCAGAGTGACACGACCGGAGAGGGATCGGGCGGGATGATCATCATATCGTATTGTCAATTATCTGACCCAGTTTACATATGAAAGCCTATGTGCTGAAATAGGTAGTCTGTGATACGACCTAATTACAAATTTATCATGCAATTTTTTGACTTGTATAACATGATGTGTTGAATTGATTGCAATGAATAGTTTCTATGTGTCAGCCAGAATTAAGGCTACTAAAGTTACTGAGGCTGTCGCCACCAGATCTCCAGACCACATTACGGCAAGATCCGTACCACTATTTGCTAGTACTAAGCTGGTGTTATGAATGGTAAGGAAGAAGGTGGTTCTGAAAGGTGACCTAACCCTAAAAGCGATCAGGCACCCGTGACTACCATATTAAGAACATCTTTTCTTATTCTGTAATATTAAAACATTAAGAAGTTCATATTAAGAACATCTTTTCTTATTCTTGCTACTTTCTTTTGTCACCAGTTCAAAATCAAAAATCTCTTTGTTCAATTTAATTCCATACAGAACATTTATGAATGTCAAATATTATGTAATCTACCGCTGATTCGGAATGTCAATTTCTACCGAGAAGAATCAGCAAGAAACTAAGTAGTTACTCTTTTTAAATAATATTTTAATTACAATTTTCATTCTTATACAAATTATGGTTACAGTAACAGTATGACATACAATGCCTATAATCAATATCGTTTAGATAAATCATCAAAGTAAAATTATGAGATGACATTATACATTAGAGGACAGGCAAAGAGATCAACATGTCCAGGAATCCTTATCATTCAAATAATCATCTACTTTCATAGTAGCCTTTCTGCATTAGGCAGTTTTTTACGTGCAACTTAAACGTATGTACCGGTAAATGAATATTTTTTGAGGTAACTTATTATTAAACATTCTAAAGCTCAATCGTACAGATTAATTTCCAATTTTATGAAGTCTAAGATTTGGGACAGCAAGCCTATGTTTATTTCAGTTCAGTTAACCGGCATATTCATTTGGTATCACTCTGAGTCTTAATTCTACAATATTAGAGCACAGATCTTTATGAGACTTTTAACATGAAGATACAATTACACGGTGCAACGAGCCCTGAGTTATTCCATTGCCTGCAATCTCCTTAATTTATTTATGAGCATTCAAAACCTTTAGCTATTCGCCGGGTGAGTTGCTCGCAGAAACAAAACGACCGAATTAAGATTGTACTTACAATCTATTTATTATCCTCCTTCCAATTTGAAGTACAATTACGTCGCGTGTTATCTGTTTAAAAGGAAAAAACCTTTTTCCTTCAATAAAACTCTTGGCCATTATTCATTTGTACCAACACTGGCTACTTCCCAAGTATTTCATTAATTTGATGTATCTCATCTTTAGCGATTCTACGATAGGACTTAACGATTTCTAGATAATCCGTTTATCCTTTGTTAGCGCGTCTGTGTTTGACAAAGCTGTTTACTCAATTAACACATACGATACAAGCAATTCTAATAACCAAAGCTGATAATTCGAAGAGTAATCCAATGAAGGTTATTGCTAAAAAATAACAATATCAACAAAGAAGTACTTACGTTGCCGCTGAAAATTTTCTCTATAACCCTCGAATGAATTATGTTACTCAGACGGTATCGATGCGCAGGGGAACCAAAACAATCACTGATTGTTTGCAAATTTCAAGTCACAGGTCCAAAAAGCCGAGCACTGTCCGGTGGAAGGTTGACACACGCGATTTAATTTAGAAAAGGCGATTTTTGCAAACACGCGTTCGGTTTTCCCAAGCGATAGACGTGCGCTCGACGCGGCGTGCCGAGGGAGACTGAAGGCGAAGGCTCGGCTAGAGGTAAGCCCGGCCAATAGTACCCCTCCCCCCTTTGTCCCGCCCGCCCAGGCACACTGCCTGAGCGATTGGCATAGACCACGCAGCTGTAGAGGCGATAACGAAAAACGTGAATCCATACTCTATCATATTTAAGGCCGATTTCGATCAATTCGAACGTAAACTATAGAACGGAACTAACTCAGTTTAGCGTGTAAACCGAGTCCTACTGATTTGATCGCGTTTAATTTCAGCGGTAAAATCGGCCCTTACACGATAAGCAGGCACGAATCGTCTAACAAAATTAAAACAAAAGATAGACCTTACAAAATAGTAGAAATACTTATTTGATACAGATCTTTGCGATTGATGATTGATGTGTATCCCGGGCTCTAGAGCAACAGGTTTGGTTGCAACCGGGAACTACGCGCTAAGATGAGGAGGATCGATTTTCTTGATATCTGATGTCTGAAGCTCAGTGGGTTTAAAGAACATACCCGTTCTTTACGGGACGTGGTAGAATCTCACCTCACAGAAAACCGGCGTGAAGCACCACTGTGCTGTGTTTCGCTGCGTGAGTGTTTTCCTGTTATATCTGTTCATTACAAAAGAAATCTGATGATGTTTTAAATACATATTAGTATCAATGATAAATAAATAATTATTTCCATAGAACCTATGTAATCACACGCACATACATACACACATATGTTTATGTGCGTATGTATGTAAGAACTATACAAGCAATATTTAGATTTTTTAAATAAAACTTTTTTGTGGATACAGAGTTTCATATAAATGGTACTAAACCGAATTTATGGGCAAAAAGGTGCATTGCAGGGATCATATATTAGTAAAAAACTTCAAAAAAGTATTTTGTGGAGTTTAGATCTTGATATTTTAAAGGTAACCTTTTGTTAAAATAAATTGAAATGTAAGTCAAACGAGTAAGATTTAACGTCCACATTGGCAAAAAAAAAATTCAAAGCTTTATATTTTATACTAATAATACAAAGTGTATAAGTAAACATTTCATTCCTTGAACTACCTCATCTACCAACCATTCGAGACAACTTCTGTTCTTCAACTTTTAGATTTGTTGAAAGTTCATGATCACGTCTTTGCATGAAAGTAGATATTTTTTTCATGCGTATTTCGAAAAGTCATACTTAGCTGAAAATATTGTTCAGTGTTTATATATAGGTACATACTGTCATCATCATCGTCAGCCCATTTAAGTCCCCACTGCTGGGGCACGGGCCTCCCTCAACCACATGAGGGGTACTTGCCATACTCACCACGCTTGGCAGACGGGTTGGCGAGGGTTTTGATATAAATGCAGAGTTTTCCTTCTCTGGGTGCTGATGATCATGCCAGCAGCTTTACCTTAGTCGCCTTTTACGACACCTCGGTAAGAGTGAGGGTGGACATACATACATACTGTATGACGTAGTAATAATAATAAACAAATATAAAAAGCTAACCATACATAAGCCTAAGTCTACTACAATTTCTTCATCAATAAAGACAACAGCCGATTGAATAATATGCCTTTGATGTTTACGATCCATTGTGTAGTGCACTTATTAGCTGTTTACTGTTTATTCCTAAGTACACAGTCCTCTCGACGTAATCCCGCTTATCTGAAAGATAACAGAACAATTAGTAACGACTATGTGAGATAATTGAGTCCTACTTTTGATTAGACTAGTGTTCATTTAATTGAAGTGTATCGTATGTACGAGTATGTGCGATTGATTTCATTTGTTGCTAGTTTCCGGGATGTAAAAATGACCTAGTAAAATATAGATAGAGACAGAATGCTGGTTCTTATACTCTGATTATTCTGTTGTGCAAAAATGGTGTCAAAAACATTGTTAAAGATGGGATTAAAAGTGTTGGTAGAAATCGTGTTTCCGTCGAGTTCTCGTCAGGTACAGCAGCCAACGATTTTGCCTGTTCTAGCTTCTTCCCGCTAACAAGTTCACAGCGATAATTCCTACCTATAATGTAACCCGTATGGGCATACTACGCGGAGTTCCAGTCGACCTATCGCTTGACGAATTTATCGAGTCAGTGGAGTTGCCAGAAAAAAGCGGTATGATTCTAAAAGCTCGTAGGCTGAACAAAAAAAATATAACCAATGGCAATGTCACTTGGACCCCGACACAGACAGTGGTGCTGACCTTCTCTGGCCAAATACTCCCCGAAAAAGTATACTCTTTTCACACCGCTTTGCTTGTGCAAACATACCAGAGTATAAGACTTGATTATTCATTAAAGGTCTGGTTCGACCAATCTTTACGCGTGGATATCATCATCATCATTTCAGCCAATAGACGTCCACTGCTGACATAGGCCTCCCCCAATGTTTTCCACACAGATCGGTCCTGTGCCGCCCGCATCCAATGGATTCCCGCGATCCTTCACCAGATAGTCGGTCCACCTTGTGGGGGGGCTGCCTACGGCTGCGACTTCCTGTACGTGGCCTCCAATGCGTGGATAAGTCTATGGTATAACATTAGAATAATTATTTACGGGATTTCTACAATGTACCCTATTTTTGAGTTTCTGATATTTCCGCGCTGTTGCAAGCGCTATGTTACCGACGTAATTGAAGTTTTTGCAGGTAAGATGTTACTGGCAGACAAATCGGTCTACGGTAAGTCGGTCTAGGTGCGCGTACTCGTAGTAACTGCGATAGGAGGGTAGACCAACCGAAAACTCAAAAATAAGGTTACACATGGCGACACGTCGAGTTACCCTTGTTGACCTTTGGACCATCCTTATATCTAGGACGCAAGTGCTATTTTTCCACTGCAGGGAGGTAACTTGAACTGGCGCTGACTGTACATGGTAGAAATCCCGTAAATGACTATTGTAATGCTAGTGATCTTGAAAGTTTAAAATAATATTATTCGTGGATACTGCAAAAATATATTATGTGTGGGAGAGAAACGACATCGGGTCGCTTAGCATCTTTTACCTTCTATATCACTTTTCCGTCACCAAACTAATTTTTTTTTCCGCTACTGTGATTCCTACGGCGAACACATAATATCTCTGCCAATGTCGAGTGATTAAAGAGACACGTTAATTTAATGGTTATTGACCGGTGTGGCGAGTTAACTCCTTTTGATGTTTATTTTCTGACCGGATGGCGCAATTGGTAGTGACCCTGCCTCTTACGCCAAAGGTCGTGGGTTCGATCCCCACCCTGGACAAACATTCGTGCGATGAACACTTGTGTTTGTTCTGTGTCTGGGTGTAATATAATATATGTATCTGTTGTCTGATATCTGTAACACAAGTGCTTAAGCTACTTAGTATGGAATCAGGTCAACGTATGAGATGTTGTGAGAATTATATTATTATATTATATTTTAATTTAGTTTATCACCAAGCACCATTTAAAACCAAGACAGAACAAAGCATACACAAAGACGTCACAATACTAAAGGGAGATTCTCAGTCACCAAACTACACGTGCCGGACAACGGTGTCACCGCTTCACAGTGGAAAAAATTCCATCACGTACTAAAAAATTTGACAGTTCTTATTTCTGCCGCACCATCAAGAGATGAAGAAATGGAACTCGTTGCCGGCGCATGTATTTCCTCCTACCTACTATATGGATTCCTTCAAACGAAGCGTGAAGGAGCATCTCGCGGGCCAATATAGCAGTCCCAACGGAGGTGGTGCCCGGCATCGCTTCCGTTGTAATTGCAACATAGGATCTTCTTTGGCTTATCATCATGCTGAGGTGAGCCAATATACTTTGTCACAATAAAAAAAACATAAGATATACTGATTCGTACGTGGGTCAAAAAACTCTTCGATATCAATATCAGCCATAGCCCTTCTATGTCTGTTTATTTTGTGGAGTTTAGAGTAGTTTTCTAAATTGCCTCGAGTCCGGTTATGCTAGGAGACGCTCTTTGAGATTAGACGATTAGGGTAAATCGTGAAGCGATTTTTTATTTTTCGAGCTTTAACAATATCTTTTAGGTTTGCAGACCTTTAAAATAAATTAAAAATAACCCTAAGGGATTATTTGGTTTCCATCCATCTGTTCGTCTGCAAAGACCCTTTTTTGTAGAAATGTCTTTATTTTTATGGTTTTATCTAGTTTTTTCTATGTGTTGTTAACTACTAAGTATGTAGGTGGAATATCCCACCACCGCAACACTCCTCAACCATAATAATGTAATTAAAAGAGATCACCAAATCTTTTTTTAGAAACCAACTCAAATAACCGTCTGGTGCAGAATAAACCACCATAAAATAATAATAATATACTCCAACCGATTACGGCTACGGCGGCCAATCTCAATGATCAGCCACGTCCACAGGATATTTACAATGCTCAAGTGTGTGCGCAAACTCAAGTGCACTCTCTATTAACTTACACTCGTATTCCGATGGGACACCAGCGTGGCATGACCGGAAACTGATTGGGCGCAGGACCAACGGCTTAACGTGCTTTCCGAGGCACGGAAGACTCCGGGCTGACACTGAGTATTTCTTACCGAAGACTTAGGTACAAATTTTTGGCCCGACCCCGGGGATCAAACCCGGGACCTCTTGCGCACCCGTCGCTTTAAAATACAACCTACTAACGACTGCGCCACCGAGGCAGCCGTAAGCACCGTAAAATATTACTCCAGAGTATAAGCCTTACTTCTTAGAGAACGACCCGCGTAGGCAGAAAAACCCCTTTAACATTCACCGCGGCCTATCTCTACACCCCTCTATGGCGTCTGGCGACTCACACTATTTTCGATCAGTCTTGAAAGAATGTTTCATTCATGAACAATTAGCTTTATGTACTGGGCCGGATAGAGATTCTTCTTCAGTATTTTTTTACCGAAGAACAATAAATATCCTTTCGACGAAATACAATTGAGAGTAATGAAATACCTAAATGACGACCTGCCGATCTTGAAGAAAAGCTTATTCTTTCCTTAAGAGCCGGCAACGCGTATATGATGCCTCATGTGTTGCAGATGTCCTTGGGCCGTAATCACTTAGCAATTAGCATCAGGTGAGCTCGTTTATCCGCAATAGTGTAAATTAAGGGTTTTGTAGGTAATTGAGAGAAAGATAGAGGAATAAAATAGGCCATCTCTCAAAGTATAGCTTAGCATTTAATTTAACTGTACGTAGAACTGTTTTTTTTATTTTATTATTTTGTTTTTCCTTTCCTTTGCTTTTTTTTGTTATGTATCTATTTTTTTTTGTTTGTTTGTTTTTTTGTAACTGATGTTGTACTCGTATAATATAGTGTTGTGATGTCCAAGATAATATTTTTTTCTTTTTTCTTTCATTCTTTCTATTTTGATTTTTGTTTTTAACTGATGTATTTATGTGTCGTAACTATTTTTTTGGTTTTAACTGTATATATAAATGTATTTAATTTTTGTAACTTTTTTTTTTTACATTATAGCGGACAAACGAGCAGACGGCACACCTGATGGAAAGTGATCACCGCCGCCCATGGACATCTGCAACACCTGAGGTATCACATATGCGTTGCCGGCTCTTAAGAAAGGAGTACACCCTTTTCTTGAAGGTCACCAAGTCGTACTTGTATCTACTATGGATATAATTCCGAAAAAAAGAGCTTCTTATTATTATTAAAATCGTTATGTTATACTCAGTGGACCTGGACTTCTTGGATAGTTTCTCAAAATTGTGGATACCAATAATATTTGAGATAATAATTCGGAACATGTAACCGTGATCCAGTTGGTCTGATTCCCCTGTCTCAGGGTTGTGAAGGTCAGACCTCAGTCGCTTCATTGTAATTGGTCCAAGCGTACCCAGAGTTCCGATGTCACCTTTCTTTAGAGGAAGGAGAACAAAAGAAAACAACAGATAGTTGATAGGTAGTTTATAGGGGTTCCTTACATATAGCGACCGTAATTACATAATCTAGCCCTTATCACTATCTCTGTCCTGGTATAAGTCCGCCGCATAGCTCCAGTGGCAGGTCTTCGGGGTAAGTAGGTAGTGAGCAGCGAGTGGGTACGGATCCGGAGGTGGTGTGATGTCCAGTAGATGTTCTACTCCCGGTACCGGTAGCTACTGGAAACAAAACGCTAAGATGACACACTGGGACTGACATCTTAACTTCTATCGAGGCTTGCCATTTTTTAAACGGTTTTACCCCGTTTGTTTTATTATTTATTCTTGGGTCAAATTTGGTAATTCAAATTTCACCCTCTTCCTGTAAACCGATTAATCTGAATTTTTGTATACACTTTGGATTTTGGTGACAATACAATTATGTTTATTCATTATCATTATAAATTCGAGATGGCCGCCGCTACAAAATGGCGGATAATTTATGTTTCATTAATCCCATCAATATGGGTATCAAATGAAAGGTCTCAACAAGTAGAATACAATTTACTATGAAAAATTGAAATCTAAGATGGCCGCCGCTACCGAATGACTGATAACAATTTTTTATCAACCCCACCAATATGGGTATCAAATAAAAGGTCTCAACAAGTAGAATACAATTTACTATGCAAAATTGAAATCTAAGATGGCCGCCGCTACCAAATGGCTGATAACATTTTTTTATCAATCCCACCAATATGGATATCAACAACAGTTAAGGAACTCAGAGGGGGAGTTTTGGGGTATGTTAATACTTTAAGTTTTATTTGCAAGCTTGTCCCTAACCGCGTCATCGCCCCAGCGGATCGCCATTTTGAGGTTGTAATCGGTTATTTTTTCGATGGTAGCTTTCGATGCCATGGATATTAGGCGCGCTGTGGCGTCGTTAGTGGCGTTATCTGTATAATATACCTTGTGTGTCTGGAGATGGCTACCACCGCTTGTGGGACACTTTGCAGGAGATGGGACTGTTTGACAATTCTGATTATCGCAACGTTCTCGAACGTCTGTCCCTGGGCTTCGTGGATTGTCAGAGTGCGCGATCCTTCGTCTGATCCGTACCCCTGGCTGATTAAGAGAGATTTAGAGAACAATAATAATTAATACTATAGAGATTACAAATTGACTCATGTCACATTTAAAAATTCTTCAATAGAGTAAGGACTTTTTTCTAGTAATAAAGCCTTCAGTTTTTAAACGGTTTTATTTAGCTCGACCCGTACGGTATTTATTTATTTGGCTCAAAATTAGAAATTGAAATTTGAGTACCTTCCTGTTGTCAGATTGATCTTAAATTTGGTACACACCTTTAGTTCCGATGACAATATAATATAGTAATATCAATAACGTTGTAAATCTAAGATGGCCGCCGGTACAAAATGGCGGATTTCATATTTTTCCACAACCCCCTCAATATGGGTATCAAATGAAAGGGCTACACTACTACTACTAGTAGAATACTGTGATTATGACAAAATTTAAAATCCAAGATGGACGTGGTTACAAAATGGCATATTAGGTGAGGGCATGAGTAGTCGTGTCCAGAACAATTATGTCCAATATTGTGTGACGTTAAAATGACAGACCAAGTCTCTGGAAGAGCTATGTATTGAGGAATTAGATTGTAATAAATTATCAGATAAAAAACCATGTAATAATGAGGCACTAAAGGTAGGCATTTCCGTTAAATACTAAAAAGTATAAAATAAAAAATCGGTAAAAAAACTTTTAAGTTAAACGGTTATCTTATGTGCACTGAAAACTATAAATAATAATAACAATTAGGTATTTTGAACTTCTAGTTCAGAAATATTCTAATACCAAGCAGAATAGCTTTTAGGCATATTAGACTAAAATAAAAACGTGGGGCCCCTCTGAAATCCTACCTATGGCAAAGCATATCTTTATACTTTGGTAGATCATGAGCTGGGCGTTCGCTGGTGAAGCCGCCACGGCTGGTTATTGATTGTCAAAATCTCCAGTTACGATTATAGTAAGTCGATGCAATCCACACTCAGTAAAGAAGAAAGTATTACAGCAATAGTTAATGGGCCCCACGTTTTTTTAAAATATTGGCGTCGCTAGTGTGTCCTACCCGTCACCTTAAAGCACTTCATAGCACGAAAATGATTTTAAAAATTCAAAGCTTAAGAATTTTTTAAACCGTTTTGAATTACACCAGCCAATTTACCAAAATTAAGTAGACACCAAACCAACCAAAGAATCTTTTGACACGTTCCCAAAGAAGAAGCTAAAAGTCGAAACCTAATTAACAAATGCTCTCTATGTTTAGAAATCGAAGCTTGAACCTTTAACCAGTCAACTGTAGGTAAAACACAGACGACGGATTGGGACACCAAGTTTTCCGATCACTGCGCAAATGAAGGGGAAGATCCACTCCTTACAGTGTATAAGTAGGTAGGTATATGTAGAGATTTTTTAATAAAAAATTGAATAAAAATACGTTTATTGCTTTCTTATAACAAAATCTGTAGGTATTTCCATAAAAATAATGTTTATTAAACTTAAACTTCTTGCAGATCATTTTCGACGACGTCTTTCCAGCGATACCTAGGCCGGCCTACCGGGCGTCGGCCCATCGGTCGGCTCTAATATGCTTTTTTTTCAGGCCGGTGACTGGCGACAAGTAGTGCAGGATCAACCAAAATGGCGTTCTCTTGTTTCAGAGGCCAAGACTCGTTCCGGGTCCCTGAGCCAGTGGAGAAAGTAAGTAAGTAAACGAAAACTTATCTATCTTACATACTAAGCCTTCAATAAGGGTTTATTAAATCTTGTTTAGCTAAAACAGTGTTAAATTGCAGTTTTTAAGTTTTTAAAAAAAGACAATATTTTCGAAAAAAGAATGAAAACTGCTACCTACACAAAACCGTTTTAGCTAACAAAGGTTTAACAAGGAGTTAGAGTTAGTTAGAAAATAGACCCTTAGTTTTTAAAATATTAACAGTCACATACCTCAAACCCCCCCCTCTGAGCCCCATAAACTACATACGAAACAACCCCCTACCACCAAAGACAAAATAAAACACCCTACTTACAATTACACTAAATTCAGATTCAACTACTAACAATAATCATGCATGACTGCCTAAACTTAATTAATTAACCTATTGTACTTTTATTTCATTTAAATATTATCGCGGAGCAATTTTTCAAATTTTGTAACCCTTTAAAAAAATTAAGCACAACAAAGACACGAAACCAGTGTCCGTGGAATTAGTAGTATAATAAAAAATATTAACAGTAACCTAAGGAAAGCAAAAGGCAGTGGCTCAGCAGCTAATGCTGACATAGCTCAGCGTCGATTTTCAGCCGCTGCTCTAAAGACCGGTCTTCTACTACGAGGGTAGAGATGCGAGTTTAAAGTTTAAAAACTAAAACCCGACAGTCAAAAAAACATGCTCAAAAAAGTACGAAACATGAAAATTGTCTTTGCTGAAATTATTATGCCGTAGGTATTGCCGTGGTGTATGCCACATTGATTTTATTCGGGTAAAAAACAATAAAATTCTCTCAAATCTGGATTATATTACCTACATAAAATAACTACTTGAAGTACTCTGTTATTTAACTTATGCGTGTCAGTGTTGCGTGGGAGTGTGTGTGCGTGCGTGGTGTGTGTAATATATGTTTATGTGTGTGTGGTGTACCTATGTGTGTGTGAGTTGTGTGTATCTTTACCATAGAGTAACTTATATACGTCTTTACATCTTATAGAGTTTCCAGATCGAATCTTCCTATTGTCGGGAGCGGGTTACTGCCAGGGGTGCACTCTTAGAATGTCACCTGTTTTCATAGTCAACAGCGAACTCTGGCCGCTGGCCGCAACAAAAATATGACAGCCAGCCATCTTGTTTCTGTCAGAATCTCGTGTCATCATCCATCATTCATTTTCAACTCTGGCTTTCGGATGTTGATGCGACTTTCGAGGTTATCTCAGTTGTTTTTGCTAATTTTGGCCAATTTCCATAACTTTTCACAAATCTGTGTGCATATTTTTACCATTCACTCGGGCAGTGATAACCTGCACATTTCGGATAGTTTTTCAACAACTATGGATAACTAGTTGAGGTAGCGATTCTGAACATGTAACCAGGATTCAGTTGGTTTGGTTCCACTGTTTAAATAATGAGGTCAGACGACAGTCGCTTCATTGTAATTAGATACCAGACTCACCAAGTTCTGGATCATGGTCCCAGCGAACGCAGCCGAGAATGACACTCTTTATATGATGACGTCTTTACACCTTATGAAACCATAAAACAAACATTCCTTTTATTGTGCGTTCATAATTTCTATAACAAATAGAATTTTTAAGGCCATTGTTACATTTTATTACCTGATAAAACCCTTATTTATTTTTGGTGCAAATACCGATTCCTTTATAAAAGTTCGCTCGCTCAAAGCGCTCAGCTTTTCCCATCTTCTATCTGAAATCAATTAATAATTCCTAAGGGATGAAGGGATCTGCAAACCGGGAACCTTTGGGCTTAAAAGAAAATTAATTTTAAAATCTTTACAAATACACGAATGGATACAAATTATGAATGCAATGAATTTTTATAATGATGGATGATAAACAAATTTGGAGATTGGCGCGTATGTGTAATATTGTGATTTCCAAAAACTGATATCGTTTTTATGTGATAGCTGGCAGACGAGCAGACGGAATCATCTGATGGCAAGCG
Organism: Marasmia exigua; assembly: GCA_019059595.1. NCBI lineage: Eukaryota > Metazoa > Arthropoda > Insecta > Lepidoptera > Crambidae > Marasmia > Marasmia exigua. The sequence continues at coordinate 8,397,150 of CM032484.1, read as the reverse complement.
ATTGCTGCCACTCATGGAATGGCAAGTGCGCTGCCAACCTTTAAACTTTCCTTGGATCGGGCCTACGGTACCATCACTCGAGCGGTTAAAAACTGGGCTGATGATGACGCTTGTTTTCTGTGAGGCCGTGGTAGCACTCCGGTCTAGCCGGTTTATTATGCCAAAGCGTGGCTGTCCCACAGTCAAAATGCTTTCGGAGAGTTTTCATCATTTACCAATGGCATTTTTTTATGTCTTAATTTGTTCTTCTTATTTTATGTAATACCTACATATTCTTTTACTAGCAATAAAGTATGAAAATCTTTATTCAGCTTCAGTTTAAAGATTCTTCTTTAAAGTATTCCTATAAAATATAAGCAGCATGATTCTCCGAAGAGAAATCTCTAAGAAAATAAGCAAAAATCAGCGTCCGGATAGGATTCCGTGGAATTTTCTGAATTCTTGGTCTTGTAAAATAATAATATCCTCCAACCGATTACGGCTGCGGCGGCCAATCTCAACAATCAGCCAAGTACGCAGAATATATAATAGTGCTCAAGCGTAGGTGCACACACAAGAGCACTTTCTATTCCTTTACACTCATATTCCGATGGGACACCAGCGTGACACGATCGGAGAGAGATTGGGCGCAGGACCAAAGGCTTAACGTGCTTTCTGAGGCACGGTGGTACAAGACCTGTTAAATAGCAGCATATATTAATAAATAAGTTTTACGCAGACTTTTCCGTCTTGTTCGTTGTGTACAGGAGGCCCAATCTGCGGGAGAGTGGGATTTAAAAGGTGGCAGCACACTTGAGACTCCACTAGTGTTACGAGTATCAGTCGCTTACTATCAGGTAATCCGTCTACTCGTCTGCCACCTATCACATAAAAACAACCCCAAAGGCCGTGGTTTAGATCCCCATTCAAGACAAACATTTGTGATGCATTTTATAGTTGTTTTGTAAAGTGACCATGAACAAAGAGATCAGGCGCAGGACCAACGGCTTAACGTGCTTTCCGAGGCACGCACAAGACGTCAATGTCCAAGCTTCGGGCAGAGACTGAGTATAACCAAACAAACTTCACAGAAACAGTGGCATATGGTGGAGGATCAGTAATGGTCTGGGGTGGCATATGTTTGGGAGCTCGCACAGACTTAGTGCTTATTGAAAACGGATCTCTCACTGCACAGCAATACGTAACGGAGATCTTAGAAGCAGTATGTCATGACTTTTGCCCCATTCATAGGCCCACATTTCATTTTAATGCACGATAACGCGCGCCCCCATACTGCGCGTATCGTGAGTACCTACGTGGATGAGGTTGGCATTAGTCAAATGAACTGGCCAGCGCGATCACCGGACATGAACCCTATAGAACATGCCTGGGACATTCTGGAAATTCATTTCTTATTTCTCAGCAGAACTCAGGTACAAATTTTGGCCCGACCGGCCTGGAGATCAAACCTCATACGCAGCACTCGCTTTAATTCGCGACCCACTACCCATTGCGTCATCAAAGCATGCGACAGTTGAATAAATGAATGGGAGGAAAATTATCGCCCCTATTACTGGAAATGCCATACCATTTGTCTTTTGAAATACTTCAGTTAAATCATATTTTTGTTTACTTTACTATTTTGTTTTTTTTTTTGCGTTACAATTGCTACGAGCTTAAAAGGAAGGAAAATTTCCTCAGAAAGGCCTGTTTAGCGTTTGAGAAAATTTTTTTTATGAGAAAGGGAGGCAAACAAGCAAGCAACCTGATGGTAAGTGATCACCGCCGTCTATGGACATCAGCCACACCAGAGTGAGTGGAGATGCATTGCCGGCCTATTAGGAAGGTATAGCTCGTTTCTTGAAGCTCGCAATATCGTAAGTTCAGTTTTTTTCAAATTATTGTCACATACATTTTTGCTGTCATCCTATTTTTAACCGACTTCAAAAATGAGGAGGTTCTATGTTCGACTGTACGTACAGTAAAAAATAACATACCTACGTAGGTATGTTATTTTTTTACTGCTGCTCACGAAAAATGAGACACTAAAAAGCATGAAAATAAATGTCTACGAAAAAAAAACCGCCTTCAAAAATCTCGTACTAAAAAGTGTAAAATTATATTTTAACTCTTCATACACTTCAGATAACATTTTATAACAGTGCACTCGAGAAAATAAGCCGTGTGGTCCCCGGCAGAGTAGAATAGGCCACCCTCACTCTTACCGAGGTGTCGTAAAAGGCGACTAAGGTAAAGCTGCTGGCATGATCAGCACCCAGAGAAGGAAAACTCTGCATTTATATCAAAACCCTCGCCAACCAATCTGCCAAGCGTGGTGAATATGGCAATCACCCCTCATGTGATTGAGGGAGGCCCGTGCCCCAGCAGTGGGGACTTAAATGAGCTAACGATGACTCGAGAAAATATGTTACTGAAGTCAAAGTATGTTATATGAATCGTAACATCTTTTATCGTTATCTGAAATGTATGAAGTGGTAAAAATATTTTCTCGTGGTTTTTGAAGGCAGTTTTTTTTCCGTAGAATTTTTTTTCTGTGTTATCTTACGTCGTGCTGTTACGTTTATTTTAGGATCAAATGGTGATCCATCCAGGGAAAAGATCATCCATTATTTCAATGTGTAAAATTATTCCCAGTTGCGTCCAAAGCCGGTTCTTAGGAGCACGGGGTAAGCTTGGACCATTATCCACGATTTGAGACTCTGGTAATTGGAATGAAGTAACTGCAGTCTATTGCAAGTAGAGGTTTCGATCCCGGCATCTCGAAGACGGGGATCCCGATCATATTTTAGTCCCGAAATTTTCGGGTAAATTCAATAAATCCCGGGATATTCGGGATAAAATTCAATAAATCCCGGGATATATAAGTAGCAGTATGAAAACTATGAATCCTGAAAAAGAAACTGACCTTTCTAAGATCATTAAACAAGAAAAGAATTTTTAGAGGCTAGTTCCACACGAGATTATAATATGGAGAAGGCTTATAAAAATTTATTGACCATTCCTTTAACGCACGTTTTCCGCTGTTTCATATTTGTGGAACAAATTAAGAAGTATGATGTCGGATGAGACGTTGGATGCGTTGTTATTTCTTAAATTTTATTTTCGTGGCCTAAATAAGTAAACTATAGTTTCTTTTCTATTTGTATTTGATATAAAATATGAGCCCTATATAATTATAGGACTCATATTTTATATCAAATGTTAATACAATATCTCTTTTAACTACTTAATTATAAAAAAATGTTTTTTTTTTCATCATCAGCCCATTTAAGTCCCCACTGCTAGGGCACGGGCATCCCTCAATCACATGAGGGGTAATTGCCATACTCACCACGCTTGGCAGACGGGTTGGCGAGGGTTTTGATATAAATGCAGAGTTTTCCTTCTCTGGGTGCTGATGATCATGCCAGCAGCTTTACCTTAGTCGCCTTTTACGACACCTCGGTAAGAGTGAGGGTGGCCTATTCTACTCTGCCGGGGACCACACGGCTTTTTTTTAATTTATTGTAAATATTTACCATTACCTATACAATCCCGGGACAATCTCGGGATCCCGGTATTAACTGTTGATAATCCCGAACTCCCGGGATTATAAAAATCTACCGAGATCGAATCCTCTAATTGCAACGCTTAGAAAGGGGAAACAGATCAACAGGATCATTGTTACACATTCAGAAAAAATATTCTCAACTTTTAAGAAACTATCCCAGACAGTGCTGATTTCATCAGGCTGTTTCCATTCAGTGCTTTCACCGACTTGTTACTGATAATACTGCCTCTGTCGCGCAGTGGTTAGTGGGTCGCACTTTAAAGCGACGGCTGCACAAGAGGTCCCGGGTCGGGCCAAAAATTTGTACCTAAGTTTTCGGTAAGAAATTCTTAGTAGCAGCCCGGAGTCTGGAAGTTGGCGGTCTTGTACGCTCCCGGCTGTCCCTATTCCTCCTCCCAGCCTGACTGGTGTAAGTGTAGGGTCCGCGTTGTAAGCGGACCAACGCTTGGGAAGGAACATGTAGGCAAAGTTCATCAACTAGTACACATGTATCCTCCCCACTCTAGGGAAGAAGTGAGCGCCGCGCCGTCGGGAAAAAAAGTGTTTGTGACATACGGACGGACGGACAGACATGACGAATTATAAGTGTTACCGACTCCTTAGGAGGCGTAAACCTCCGTCGGTATTAGAAGTGTTTTTTAGTTTCGAAAATCGAGGTGTCATGGAATTTCATTATCGTTTGTTTGTGTGTTGATAAAAGTGTCAAAAATGTAAACTCTAGAAAATTACTAAAAATATATTTATTTCAGTAAAGTTATAATTTTGGTTATTATTTACAATAAAAGACCACTTGAAAACAATAAGGGTTTCGTTTTTGCCATTTGGCTACGGAACCCTAAACAGGTAGGTATTTTACTAATTCATGCCATTGTATTTCTCGCAACATCTCACACTCATCTACATAATTGTGGAGACATCTGCTTCCAACTTTGTTATCGTGCATGAATAAGGCATGTACAGTCGGCTGCAAAAAGATATTAACACTTTAATATCTTGTCATAATAACTAGGTGTTAGTTTTACTTTCTTTCATGTAAAGTATAATAATATATTTTGACAAAGGACTAAAGTGTACTTATTTACATGTTTTTGCAACTAACTGTACATCTAACATCTTGGCGAAGATTCGATAAGACAACTAATTCTTCCCTAAAGTAGGATTATGGGATCATTTGCATACTTTGAATGGTTACTGCCTCATAACCATGATACATTTTACCCCCTACACGAACCTTACCCCTATTGTTATAAGGTCTACATTTTATAAGACCACGACCGCATTATTTTTGCATCGCCAAGGCTGTGGTCGCCGACTCCGTTTATAGAATGTGTAATGGCTAGAGTTGTGTTAAAAAGAAAACGTTATAAACACAACTAATAAGTTGCTTAAAACAACTGCAAATTTTAATTTTTAAACTGACAAGGTAGCTATAGGCTACGCTTGACCACAATCATACTTTTATTATATGTGATAGGTGGCAGACGAGCAGATGAATCACCTGATGGCAAGCGATTGCCACCGCCCGCGACAACCGTGTAGTCACAAGTGCGCTGCCAACCTTTAACCCCCATTTCCCCCATATTGGGCCTCCGGTACCCTCAACGCGCAGCGAAACACAGCACAGTGCTGCTTGCACACCGCTTTTCTGTGAGACTCTGGTCGAGCCAGCCCATATCTGCCCATATCAGCCCATATTGATCTGACTCCGAGATATGTAGCTCAAGCACCTGTATGACGATGGACAGTATGACGACGACGACCAGGAAGATTTGCCGACCACTTGTTTGTTGAGAACATTTTGAAGCGTTTAGATTTTGGTTTTGTATTATGTCACCTTGTATTTATATCAACTGTTAGTTAATAATACATCTAGATAGTTTGCAAACTGGTTCGGTAGGAAGCATTAAAGATAAAGATAAAAAATTCTTTATTCAATTTAGGTCCACACAGAACACTTATGAATGTCAAAATAGGTACATAATATCTACCGCTGGTTCGGAATGTCGATTTCTACTGAGAAGACACCAGCAAGAAACTCAGTAGGAGTTACTCTTTTCAAATATTGATGATGTTACAGAGTTTCAATTGAGAAAAATACAATTATGAAAGTTAATAGACTACTATGAATATCCAAGAATCCTTATCATTTAAATAGTCTTGTACACTATAGTAACCTTTCTTCATTAGGCAGGTTTTAATAAGAGACTTAAACTTATCCAGTGATAGGTTAATGACATTTTGTGGTAGTATATTAAATATCTTAATACTTAAGCCAAGAAATGAAATACCGATTTTCTGAAATCTGAGGACCGGGACGGCAAGCCTATGTTTATTTATGATGTTAAGACTATGACTATCGGACGTTCTTGGAAAAGTGTGCAAGTTCTCACGTACATACATAATGCAGTCGAGGATAAATTGGGAAGCCACGTTTAAAATATTTATTTTTTTAAATATTTCTCTAAGTGAGTCACGTGATCTAAGGCTGTATATAGCGCGGATGGCCCTTTTCTGTAATACAAAAATAGTTTGTATGTCAGCAGCAGACCCCCACAACAGTAGACCATATGACATCACACTGTGGAAATAGCTAAAATAGACCAGTCTTGCCGTCTCGATATCAGTCATTAGGTAGATATTAGTTACCTGCATAGTAACTTACCGATTTGACAATATTGATACCGGTTTTTTGCATCAGAATTATTTTCATTAGCAACTTATAATACGTTGAATGCTGTTTAAAGTATTAGTTTATTTTATTAACGGTTGTATTATTTTCCGTTGAAACACCCACCTCTATGTTAATGGTCCTTTGTATTCTTTCGTGTAAGCAGCTTCATGGTTCAAGTAAAAATACTTGGGAGATTTTCTTTTTGAAATATAAAGACGGTGATTACGCCAGAGTGACATAGAAAATAAGGGGCTTAATATGCAAACGGTTATGAACAAGGAACGAAATTGAAGAGGGGATGCTCTTGGGAAAATCAGTCTCTTTAAGTTAGGTGTCTTGTCATCATCACCATAATATTATTGTAGTCGTAAATTAAAAAAAAATCTGTTATTAAAGTGAACCACCCGGTGAAGCTTCCAAGGTATCGTTAGAAAGACCGAATGCCAGATAACTTAAAAAGTTAAAGGTAAGATTGTTTAAGCTTTTTTAGCTTGTAAAAAGACAGGGTACCATGGGTTAAATTCGCAGAAAAATAAAATAAGAAAAAGTAGGTACCTACCAAGACGATTATCTATATATATAAAAGAAGAAACTGAGTGTCCAAGGTATTAAGTGATTAATTAAGTGACGAGGAATGTTGAAACTTGAAATTTGGGAGAAGGGTTCCTTTAATCGTGAAAGTGAGCACTAAGAAGGGATTTTTGAAAAATTGACACCGTAACTAGGGGGTTAAAAGTGTGTATGAAAGTCCGCCATCTCTGATTTTAGAAATGTAAAAATATTTAATAATTTGAAATAAAAAGTAACCCATTCAACGTTTTTGAAAAGCACCCATAATAAAATAGGGGATGAAATGCCAGTATTAGCCATTTTAAAGTAAGAGTCTTGAAAAACGTTATACGTTCTCCTTATTTGAAACCAAGAACAAGTTGTTTTAGCATTTTTATAAATTCAACCCTTAAGGGGGTGAAAAGGGGATTTGAAATTTGTATGGAAGTCAATCCTCTTTGATGTTAGGAAAGTGAAAAAGTGTATATATCTATACGTATAATTAAAAAAAAAGAAATCCAAGGTTTTCTGAAAATCACCATTTGAGGGGGTAAATTAGGGGATGAAATGCAGTATGGGGGATTAGAAAGTTTAAAAGTTAGAATCTTAAAATTGATGGTTGGGTACCGGTTTTGTACAAAAAAGTGACTTTCGAATTTTCAACCCTTCAGGGGTCGTTGCGCGGGATCGAAGTTTAAATGAAGATTTTTGTAATATAGAGACTAAAACTGCGTGAGTAACGCCGTGGGCGCAGACTAGTCTATCATGAGAAAAAAAATACGAGCAATATGACTAGTATTGAGGACTGCTTTTTACGACACACCTAGATAGATTGGAACGAGTTGGAGTTCTTTCACCAGATATTTTTTTTTCGATCTATCGCTAAATGCATTTCTTTTTTCAGTAAGTATGTTTTTTTAACTGCCTTGTTGGCGCAGTGGGTAGTGGGTCGCACCTTAAAGAGACTTTTAAGTGCTTAGGGTCCCAGGTTCGATCCCGGGGTCGGGCCACATTTAGTTTTTTTTATGTGATAGGTGGGCAGTGGCAGACGAGCAGACGGATCACCTGATGGTAAGCCATTGCCGCCGCCCATGGACCTTTTGACCTTGTACCTGAGCTTTTCTGCTAAAAAATTCTCAGTGTCAGCCCGGAGTCTAGAGTTGGCGTTCTTGTACCCTCGTGGCTCGGAAAGCATGTTAAGCCGTTGGTCCTGCGCCCGATCACTCTCTGCTCTCGGTCGTGTCACACTGATATTCCTTAGGATTACGAGGGTGAGGGAATAGAGCGTGAACTTGTGTTTTCGCACACACTTGAGCACTATAATAAATACTGCGTTAGTGGCTGTATGAAATTGGCTACCTTAGCCGAAATCGGTTGGATATTATTATTATGCTTTTTTAAACGACATTGAGGTCTTGAGCAGTTTATAGTTCAAGCCAGGTATCAAAATAAAACCGGACGGCAGTAACTCGCGCGTAACATTTATTGCGAGTCGCGCTGAATTGCCGCGCTCCCGGAGGTGCGATTCCAGGGTCTTCCTCGTAAACTTCAGCGACAGATGTACAGTAAACTGTATGAATGTGTTATACGGACGTAAATCCATGATCCAGATCGATTGCAATAGCTTTACACTTAGGAACGCGTGGAGGTATGAAGCTGAAATTTATATCAATTACTCAGGTCTACTGTCCCTTGAAGCTGTGAAAAAATCAAACTTCTAAGCCAACGCAATCAAAAGATACAGCCGATTATATCGATATTTTCATCAAATTTTCGACACTCGCAAAGGAATCAAAACCTACAGGGTACTTCCCGTAAACTCAGAATCTTGAAATTTGGCATGAAGCATTGTCATATAATGCAAATATAGGAAAAATTGCGAAAATCACATTTTTTTAGTTATATAAAATAATAAAAATATTTTAATAAAATGAAATTTACTACTTTATTTCTCACGAACGAATAAAGGTATCAAATTGAAATTTATACCAAATACCTAGGTCTACTGTCCCTTTGAGCTGTGAAAAAATCAAACAAAAGTTAACGCAATCAAAAGATACCGGCGGAACCCTCGGTGCGCGAGTCAGACTCGCACTTGGCCGGTTTTTTAACTAGCTTCTCGGCGAGTTTTTTTTATGTGATAGATGACACATTCACCTGAGCAGACAGATCATCTGATGGTAAGCAATTGTTCCGGATTTGGCTTCCGATATCTCTCACTCACGCAGCGAAACACAGCACAGTGCTGCTTCATGCTGGTTTTCTGTGAGGCCGTCGTATCACTCCGGTCGAGCCGGCCTATTCATGCCGAAGTATAGCTCTTTCACGATTACTCATCGAGATATAGGTTTTTATCTAATAGGACGAGCAGATGGATGACCTGATCGCTCTCATATTGCGTATAAATTACATTTACGCGACACGCGGTCTCCATTCTAGAAATGGATGTCAATTCACGGGACGTGATATAGGTATGATAAGACAAGATAAAAACATTTATTAAACAACATTACAAATAAAAAGATAAACGGTGATGGTTGATACCGAATTCAACATTTATATGGACGAATGTATCCAAATGAAAATCTCTCAGTCGACTTCTATGTCCAGTGGATTTAATTTTACCTAAATTGAATAAACAACTTTCACTTTTACTTTCAAAATAACCTATTGTTTAACTTGGCCCTAACAACAGTTACAGTTAGTTGTACAATGCCATTGGAGCATCTTCGTTCTTCCACTACTCCACCAGGCAGACCCTCAATCGACACCGGTACATGGTAGAAATACCAAAAGTCCGCACAAAGAGGTTTGAATCCTGTTTCCTTATTCGTACCTACTGCGAAACAGTGGAATCAGTTGCCTGAAGAGGTGTTCCCTAGAGGCTACAATTTGGGGGTTTTCAAAGCGCGAGTGAACAGGTATCTTCTAGGTAATCGTGCTACATCTTAGACCATACTTACTACCATCAGGTGAAATATGGTCAAACGCTTACCTATCTACGTTAAAAAAAAAAGTTAAACTGCACTGCACAACAACCATTTTGACGAGTTCCGCTCAGCGACAGATACGAATTCTAAATGGCGATTTTATAAAAAAAATACCTGAACGTTGAATCACGTTGGTCAAAGTATACACTTTGGCATTGGCAGAGCGGAACATGTCCACATGCCACGTCCAATGTTAAATCGTCTAAGGACTGTTGTCGGTTCTGCGGCGAATATATCAGTCCATTGTCATTTTAAGTAGCTACTTATTTTCAACTATATCAGTGACCCAAAGAATGTTGATAATGGACACGATTTCTAAATTTATCTCTCCCTGTTACCGTTGCATATAATTAATAATTATAATTCATCATATACTCATACGTTGACCTGATTCCGTACTAAGTAGCTTAAGCACTTGTGTTACAGATACCTATCAGACAACAGAGGAACACAAATATATACTTAAATACATATATTACACCCAGACACCGAACAAACACAAGTGTTCATTGCACGAATGTTTGTCCAGGGTGGGGATCGAACCCACGACCTTTGGCGTAAGAGGCAGGGTCACTACCAATTGCGCCATCCGGTCAGTCGGGTATGGATGTATTGATAAATATTTTCATCCAGACCGCCGCTTCTACTTAAGTTCTGTTCTGAAAAACATTGTTCTACGACTTTCCATAAAAAATTACCAAGTCACATTGATTTTGTATGTTTTTTTTGTGAATTCCCAAAATAACAAATGTTTTTCAGAATGATTGGTAGAATATACCTCCTCCTTAACCACATTACTTACTCTGATGGTTCAGCGACCTGATCTTGGCCTCCGACACAACAAGTCGCCATTCCTCTCTTCTCAATCTCTATGTTAGAAGTGTGTAACTCTTTACTGAAACGAATCAGTGAGCCGCTTCAGATAGATGATACACTGATTCGAATCACGAATGCTCGCTCAAAATGTATCATTCGGCTCATTCGAACCTCAAGATTGGATTTGTTCAATCGGCCAACTCGCTCACTGACTCGAATGAGCTGTGTCGCACTGACACAAATGAGCGACGAATTACTCTCCTGATGATCCTGTTAGCGAGAGAACAAATGAGTTCCGTCGGCAACACATAGAACTGTCACGCGGGAAAAGAGATAGGTAGACATAACATTTACTGAAATGACAGCCATTAGTGTCACAGAATAATGATCTTTAGGCAAATAGTAATAAAAATCTATGCAACTGGGAAAAATTGGGTTAAATAGATATAATATTTTGTTAAATTGGGGTCAATCTAATCGAGTCACTCTCGGTTCTGAATCTACTGAGAGTCGATGTTGCAAAAAAGGCGTATCTCTAAAACGTCTTTTTCACTGTTCTAGATTCAAATGATCCAAACTTTAGAAAGATACATTTTTGCCAGGTCTACTCTATGTTCTTCCTCCTGCTCTTTACTCTTTGGTTGGTCCGAGTATCTTCCATAGATTCTTCCTTTCTGCTACTAACTGCCACAATCAGTCGTTGATTAACTTAGTTGACTACTTAAAAAAAAATATTGACACTTATTTTGATACGCATAAAGACTACCGATACTAAAGGTAATGAACATTAGCTTAAATGACGCCCTGAATGAGGCCGTTAGAGTCAACTTTCCTCCTTATGAGTCAGTGTCCATGCTTAGCACCCGTATATAAGGATCGGCTTGATTGTTGTTTTATAGACTCAAATCTTAACCACATTAAAGGAATGAAAATGTTACCGATACACCCTGTAATGTTAGAAGACTCTATCGAACACCTAGTCCTCATCCCTATTCGAGGCTCATTTCCTCCCCTAGGCGTTCAGCCGGCCGTTAGCTTTTCCTGCGGGTTCGCTCGCGGAACTATTACTCCCACCCCCACTTTCCTTCGGGGTGGACGATTTGCCTTCAATTAAGGAAGCAACGTTGCTAACTTTGTACTAACGGGACGTGTTGCTTAACGTAGTGCCAAGCGGTGCCACAGGCAATTAAGATTTAGTGCATACATTTCGTGCAAGGTACCAAATACTTAAGTTGATTACCTAGTTTTTTGTTGACAAATCCCGGATTTCATAGCGATCTACTTAAGGTGACGGGTAGGGCACACTAGCGAAATCGATTTTAATTTTTAGCTACTAAACAGGATCTATTTTAAACAATTTCGGGGTTACAACCTTTCGGCAAACACTTATACTATTTATTACATAACCATGCACAAATGCAGACCCAACATTTGTACGCGGAAAATTGATTTACGCTAAAAGTGGCCGCTTTTGGCGGTAATCGATTTTTCGCGTACAAAAATGGACCCAACATTTGAGCATGGTTATTTAATAAATAGTAAGTGTTTGCCGAGAGGTTGTAACCCCGAAATTGTTTAAAATAGATCCGGTTTAGTAGCTAACAATTAAAACGAATGGTGTCGCTAATTAGGGCTACCCGTCGCCGTCGCATTTTTAAGGTCCGTTTGAGCAATTGCTATCCGTGAATAAATCCATGGTAGGTACGAGTGTAGCGTCTGATTAGAATAGAATATGACAGCGCTTACACAAATCGCCCCCAAGTCTAATGCAAATGCATAAGAAAGAAAGAAAGAAAGAAAGAAAGAAAGAAAGAAAGAAAGAAAGAAAAAAAGAAAGAAAGAAAGAAAGAAAATATTTATTATTATAGACATCACAACACAGAACATATAGCAATTGTAAACAGAACACAATTTGGCACAAACAGAAAACAAAACATAAAACAATTAAAAATACATAAAAATAAATGAAAAAAAAAAATCTATATTCAATCATGTCCAGACAGTGCCAAATGAATATTATAATGCAATGAAGAAGCACTGCGCGTTTCATTGTATAAGTGAGAGAAAGGGGGGTTAAAAGGTTGGCAGCGCACTGGTGTCGCGTGTGTCCACGGGCGGCGGCAATTGCCATCAGGTGACCCGTATGCTTGTCTGCCACCTAGCATATAAAAAAAATGTTTTGTTTAGGTCAGGTGTCAGTCACTTCATTGTGATTACCGGACTTCCCAAATTTAGATCATGGTCTAAGCGTACCCCGGGCCCCGAAACGACTTTGGACGCAACTGAGAAGTACTCGCTAAAATGAGGAAAAACATTTCAAACGATATTTCTTTATTTAGTATTACACAGTACACGGGACATAAAAAAGTACCTATTTACAGAATGCTCAAAAAAAAGAGGAATACTATTTACAAGAGATGATGGATGAGATGAAACATCTGCCCCGCTACTCACCGTGCCCAGAATGCTGGCAGCGTTACCCTTTGAATGGCCAACCCAATGCGTTGGCCGAGGTAGCTGCCAGTATTACTGTCACCTGAAATGTCGAGTAGCCGGGCAGATAACTCGCAGAAAAGCTTGTGGGCCTCGGGCCCCCACGGTCCCAAGGTTTCCACGCCGAACGGAGCAAATCGGTAACAGGAGTCTAAGGCGGAGTATTTGTTTTTTTTTCGTGACATTTCAAACTAAGTTTGAGATTTAATCTAAAAATTTTGGTAGCAAAACAAAATAACACGTCAGTATTTGAGATAAAGACAATGATGATCTTATCAATAAGTAGGAAAGCGATTTGCTAGTTTTTTCACATTTGAAGGTCTTTGTGACGATTCCAATCTTTCCTGAGTAGTTTTCCTCAATTCAAAATGTCGTTAGGTTTTACGATCATCATGGGAAATCTTAGATTACCTACATTATTTGCTACAAAAGAAGCGATGGTAGCTCTGTGGTTCGGAACGCGCCTTCCATATGAGGTTATATTCGAAGTTCTGGGGAGCGTTAATTGCCGAGTGGTCATCATCATCATCATCATCAGCCCATTTAAGTCCCCACTGCTGGGGCACGGGCCTCCCTCAATCACATGAGGGGTAATTGCCATACTCACCACGCTTGGCAGACGGGTTGGCGAGGGTTTAGATATAAATGCAGAGTTTTCCTTCTCTGGGTGCTGATGATCATGCCAGCAGCTTTACCTTAGTCGCCTTTTACGACACCTCGGTAAGAGTGAGGGTGGCCTATTCTACTATGCCGGGCACCACACGGCCTAGTGGTGCCGAGTGGTCACTGCGACCAAATTTGATCTATTCTGAACTCGGCTCCCACTTACAGATCGTCTCCGAGGCCCACGGTCTGCATAAACCGTAATGGCCTTGGGAGCGATAGCCTTAACATCCTCCAGGCAGATGTGGTAACTGCCCAGGGTGCGGCTTCTTGGGCATCGCATTAACAAAGGACGTGTATCGGTGTCTCGTCCTCTGCCTTACAGAATCTGCAGGTGGGGTCTCCGGCCAGCCCGGTTCTGGTGCCCTGCTTGTTTAGCCTGACTTCCATATGGGGAGCCCGGGTTCGAATCTGACGATGCCCTTCTGTATTTTTCAAATGTATATGCGTATTCCTACCCTGTTTAGTGAGGATACAGAAATCGATACTCTTGCAATAAATAAAATTAAATAATAAAAATAAAATAAAAATGGTTTATTCGTTTCCACAACAACCATTACAATTTAGGTGTTGACATCCTCTAGTAGGTACAAAATTAGCACCTTTGTCAGAGGAAGCCACTCTTCCTTAACAAAAAATCAGTTACATACAACAAATAAACCGTACGCCGTGTGGTCCCCGGCAGAGTAGAATAGGCCACCCTCTCTCTTACCGAGGTGTCGTAAAAGGCGACTAAGGTAAAGCTGCTGGCATGATCATCAGCACACAGAGAAGGAAAACTCTGCATTTATATCAAAACCCTCGCCAACCCGTCTGCCAAGCGTGTGTGAGTATGGCAATTAACCCTCATGTGATTGAGGGAGGCCCGTGCCCCAGCAGTGGGGACTTAAATGGGCTGATTATGATGATGACAACAAATAAAGCGCATAAGGATATATCTGTGTGTGTGCGTGCAAGTGTGTGTAAAACAGTTCTCATCCCTCCTCATCTTATCGTGTAAGTAATATTCCCAGTTGCATCCAAAGCTATCACTTCGGAGCCAAGGTACGCTTGGATCACAATCCAGGATTCGGAAAATCTGGTAATTACAATGGAGCGACTGCCAACAGATCTGCGCAGCCCTTTAGCACCACGGCCTCACAGAGAAGGTTCTCTGGAAGAAGTCGCTACAAGCGATAAGACCGCCTTATGTACTGTCTGTTGTTGTTGTTGTATCATACTTGAATTTTAAACAGCAGGTAAAGCTGCTGGCATGATCATCAGCACCCAGAGAAGGAAAACTCTGCATTTATATCAAAACCCTCGCCAACCCGTCTGCCAAGCGTGGTGAGTATGGCAATTACCCCTCATGTGATTGAGGGAGGCCCGTGGCCCAGCAGTGGGGACTTAAATGGGCTGACGATGACGATGATGCTGACTTGTATTTTGTTTTGTGCAATACAGAATATCTATCTATCTAAAACCGGCGTGAAGCAGCATTGTGCTGTGTCTCTCTAAGTTAGTGTACCGGAAGGGGGTTCAAAGGTTGGCAGCGCACTTGTGACTCCACTGGTGTCGCGGGTGTCTATAGGCGGCGGCAATCGCTTACCATCAGGCGATCCGTGTGCTCGTCTGCCACCAATCACATAAATAAAATAAAAAAGGGGAACCAGACCAACTGGATCCCTGTTACACGGTCAGAATCATTATCTCTTATACTCACAATTTTAACACGCAAAAAACTATCCGAGTCGTGGAGGTTTCCTCACGATGTTTTCCCTCACCGCCGGTAAAATATGCACATAGATTAGAAAAATCTAGAGGTGCCTGATCAGATTCGACTCACGACCCTCCGCGTGGAAGGCGTCTTTTAAGCTACAATCGATTATCTTGCATCTTGCAGTAAAACTATCATCATCATCATTTCAGCCAATAGACGCCTACTGCTGGACATATGCCTCCCCCAATGTTCTCCGCATAGATCGGTCCTGTGCCGCCCGCATCCAATAGATTCCCGTGACATTAACCAGATCGTCAGTCCACCTTGTTGGGGGCCTGCCACAGCTGCGATTTCCTGTACGTGGCTTTCACTCGAGGATCCTAACCGCCGTCTGTTCTCCTCGCCATGTGCCCTGCCCATTGCCACTTGAGGCATGCAATCCTTTGGGCTATGTCTGTGACCTTAGTTCTCCTACAGATCTCACCATTTCTGATACGATCACCCAAGGGGATTCCGAGCATAGACTTCTCCATTGCTCTCTGGGTGACTTTGAGCCTCCTTAATCAGCACATTGTAAGCATGCACGTTTCGGTTCCGTATGTCATCACTGGCAACACACACGTCATAAGACACTAATGGCCGCTCTCAGAGACGTCATTTAAGCTAATGTTCATTTACTTTAGTATCAGTAGGCTTTATGCGTATCAAAATAAGTGTCAATATTTTTTCTTAAGTAGCTAACTAAGTTAATCAACGACTCTGAGTGTAGCAGTCTTGTCTTGAGTAAAACAGTAGCTTAAGGTGACGGGTAGGGCACACTAGCGACGCCAATCGATTTTAATTTTTAGCTGCTAAACCGGATCCATTTTAAGCAATTTCAGGGTTACAATCTCTCGGCAAACACTTACCTATACTATTTATCAAAAAACTATGCACAAATGTTTGGTCCAACGCGTACGTGAAAAATTGATTCACCCTAAAAGCGGCCACTTTTGGCGTAAATCAATTTTTCACTTACAAAAATGGACCCGATTGGACGACGATTTTAATTTTTAGCTACTAAATCAGCTAAAAATTAAAATCGTTTGGCGTCGCTAGTGTGCCCTACCCGTCACCTTAATATAAATGTATCTAGATGGGACCAGAAAGGGTGTCGTCAGATATAGTAGTGTTTATTTGTGGCGTCGCTCTGAGTGCACTATGCATGCATTAGAGTGCATTAGTGAGAGGACCTGCATCCATTTGCAATAACTTTGTTAGCGGCCACTGAAGTTTTTCGCAGAGGGGTGGTCATAGAGTTAAAATGTGAAATGATTTTTTTTTATGATATAGGTGGCAGACGAGCCGACGGATCACCTGATGGTAAGCGAAGACCGCCGCCCATAGACACCTGCAACACCAGTGGTGTCACAAGTGCGCTGCTTACCTGTTAACCTCTCACCCTGGATTGGGCCTCCGGTACCCTCACTCACGCAGCGATGCTGCTTTTTACCGGATTTTTGTGAGGACGTGGTATTACTACGGTCGAGCCGGCCCATTCTAGCCGAAGGGTGGCTCTCCCACTATTACAAGAGTGTGAAATAGAGTGCCTGCTTCGCGTTTTTTTTTTGTTTCCGGGCGATCGTTGCGCCGCCCTGGTGGACACGAATGGCAACAATCTCCTGTGCTTAAATACGCATAGGCGTAAACACATAAATCTGTGGGCATAAAGCATACTGCTATGATGAATCTTAGTACAAGAGTTCAAAATAGACCTATGGAATGAGAGAGTTTTTTGACTGGCAATATTCGAAGTTTTTTTTATAGACAAAACTTAAAAGCTAGGTATACAGAGATACAATGTACAATTTAGGCGGTCTTATCGCTGGGAGCGATCTCTACCAGACAACCTTCAGGTAAAGGACATTAGATAGAAGAGGGGAGGGTGGTGCAATCCTTTTGATTTTGAACATTGATTAAGTAAATTTATAGTATACTAGCTGACCCGGCAAACGTTGTTTTGCCATATAAATAAAAGGGTTGATCGTAGAAGGGTGAAAATTGAGGATTGTATGTATTTTTGTATGTTGTATCATAAAAAAAGAGAAATTAAAAATTTTGTCTAAAAAATAAAAATAAAAATTTAGGGGTGGACTACCCCTAACATTTAGGGGGATGAAAAATAGATGTTGGCCGATTCTCATAGATACCGGATAAGCACAAAAAATTTCATCAAAATCGGTCAAGCCGTTTCGGAGGAGTATGGCAACGAAAACTGTGACACGAGAATTTTATATATTAGATAAATACATATATCTAGATAATAAATAAACACGTTATCATACACTAATATATACGAATGTTACCTTACTATAATACAATAAAACCTACACAAATTATATAAAATATACTACCATAAGGTTATAATAGAGAAGATATATTTTATACCTACAATATATGGATAGATCTGGGAGAGGACTAACGACCACGAGCGTCAATGACAGAAAAGGAAGACAGATGAAGTTACTAAAAAAGGATCAGTTGGGGAGAGGGTTTCAGTTTTCAAGGAAGTGTGCTTTGACCCGAGCCTTAAAGATGGGCAGGGACGGGGACTGTCTAATTGGTAGGGGTAGGGAATTCCATGGGCGAATTGACTGGACTGTAAAGGATTGAGTATTTTATGTGATAGGGGACAGACGAGTTTTCAATGTTTTACGAGTAGAAGTAAATAATTGCTCAATAGGTAATTTACTCATTATTTCATAATACATTGTGTTCCATAAATTTAATCTAAAGCATTACTTTTGGCAAAATTTCTACAAAGCGGCCAATTAGCCCCAGAAACTACCCTCCAACCTCCACTGAAACGCCTATCAAAGTTCTCATGAAAGTTTGCTTGGCCTGTTTATATCTAAATACTTATATCTATGTTTAATTAAAATCATCTTGTACGTTTTTTTTTTTTTTTTTTGGTAACGCAGAGAGAATGCCGCCGGCTCAGAAGGAACCGACGTCGGCACCGTTGGTCGGCGCCGCCTTATGCACACCCGGCCGCTGGGAGTCGGCCGGGTAGTGTGGGGCTCTCCCCTGGGGTGCTCCTAGGGGCATACCCACTAAACTCTCTGCGACAGTTTCCATCCCTCGCCCGGGAGAAACTCTCAGAGCGGGAACGCGGGCTATAGGACGAACCTTATCACCACGAACCCGCTCAGGGCGAAAGAGGCTCGCCAGTACGGCCTCTTACCACACTCCGGTCCAACGGACCTAGGGCCTCTCCCACGGCCCACCAAACACCGCCCCCCGAATGGCGCCCACACTGCTGGCTGCAGTGCAAACACCACCGGGAGGAGGAGTGCGAGTACCCTTCCCCACCCATACACTGCTGGCTGCAGTGCAGAGTGGGTTGGGGAAATAAAACCCACAGGCTTCAAAACGAAAAACGCCGCAAAACCCAACTCCGCTGGATGCGGAGCCGAGAAAATTGGCACCACCGGTCGACATTGAGCCATCCTGGCTAGACGGCCCAACGCCGGACCTCCAGCACATGGCCTTACGGCCGCTGAGCCCGAAGGCTCTCCACCCAGTGGGGCCCACGTCGAAAACGCTATCACGCGTAGCGTGACGCCGGACAGGGCCCCGGGCCCAGAACAAAAAAGGCCACAGGAGAGGGGTTTCCGATGCCCCAAACCGTGAGGCTGGTCCTAGGCCCCGGGGGGGCTCAACTGGGGGTCGACAGAACGACTCCGGGAGCCCTCCCGTGTGTGTGCAGCTGTTAGCCGTCGAGTAGCAATGGGCGATGCCGATTACTACCCGCCGTTGCCCAGGGACGCCAGGACCCTTTCGGTAGCAGCTCCAAACAGAGCAAAAATACTACTGAAAGGGCCACACGAGGAGGCCGCCGCACCGTAGTCCCCCGGTGTATTATTTCAACCTACTTAACTCTTATTGCACGGTTTTTTACAACGATACTGGCGTTTCGCTAAGCTGTAAATTATGACATAAAACACACTCACTTTTGACCGTGGGAGAGCCATGCTTTGGCATGAATGGGCCGGCTCGACCGGATAGATATCACGGCCTCACAGAAAACCGGCGTAAAGCTGCACTGAGCTGTGTTTCGCTTCGTGAGTGAGGGTACCGGATTCCCAATCTGAATGGGAGGTCTAAAGGTTGGCAGCGCACTTGTGACTCCACTGGTGTCGCGGGTATCTATGGGCGGCGGTAATTGCTTACCATCAGGCGATCCGTCTGCTCGTCTGTCGCCTATCATATAAAAAAAACTCATCTCATCGTGAAATTCCCGGTTGCTTTCAAAACTGTCGCTTTGTAGCCCGGGGTATTCTTAGACCATGATTCAGGATTTGGGGAGTCTGGTAATTGAAGCGACTGCTGTCCGGCCTATTCTCAAACCAAATAAACTGAAACATCATGGTTGACACGTTTCAAAAACTATCCGAAACGTATGCTCACGATGTTTGCCCTCACTGCCGAGCTAATATATTTATAAATAAATAATAAATTGAGTCATTACATACATTTGGCCTGGTCCAAAAATAACGTTTTCCCTCGTACTATCGAAACCTGGAACAATGAAGATAGTACCAAAAACATCCAGACCCAACACAAATACATGTTTCACAAGCAAACATTTGTGTTAGAGCAGGAATTGAAGTCGCGACCCTTGCGTCTCAACCGGCGCACAAACCACTGCGCTGAACAGGTCGCGTTATGGTAGATATATGTACTTACTCAATATTTTAAAAAGTCCAAAGCGTCCCGTGTATGAGGCGCACGTTCTGACCTACCATCGCTCTTCTCTGCACCTCTTCTCATCTCAACATGTAGCATCCAAAGCTGTGGCTCTGAAGCCCAGGGAAGGTACGCTCAGACCATGATTCAGGATTTGGCGCTCGCCTTTGCACTTACCTTAGGTATAATTTCTTCTTCTTCTTAAAGTGCCTCTCCGACTAGAGAAGATTAACCGTCAATATAGCATAACCCTCTCGGTCTCTAGCGAGGGGAAACAGCTCGGCGGCGCTCGCGATCCCTGTCCACTCCCGTATAATTACAATCTACTACACAATCTACTTAATTACTATTTCATAAAACTTTACTGAAGAACTATCGACCAATTTCACTCCTGAGTCACGTCTATAAGCTGTTCTCAAGAGTCATTTCGAATCGCCTTAGACTTGACGAAGCTCAACCTGCAGAGCAGGCCGGGTTCCGACGGAGTTATAGCACCATATCGGAAACCCTACAAGACCTACAGGAAATGGTGAGCAGCCTGGCTGAATCTTCCAAACACATCGGTATTCGGATGAACTTGGATAAAACCAAGGTCATGTTCAACGAGCTCGTTGATCCGGGACCGGTCGCTGTTAATGGAGTACCTCTCGAAGTTGTTCAGGAATTTGTCTATCTAGGACAAACGCTCCAATTAGGCATAAACAACTTCGAGAGAGAAGCCAATAGAAGAATTCAGCTAGGCTGGGCAGCATTTGGTAAAGTTCGTCAAGTCTTCTCGTCACCCATCCCTCAAAGTCTTAAGTAGAAAGTCGTCGACCAGTGCGTCCTTCCGGTCATGACTTACGGTGCCGAGACATGGACACTCACGGCTGGACTAGTCCACCGGTTCAAACTCGCTCAATGAGCTATGGAAAGGGCTATGCTCGGAGTATCTCTGAAGGACCGCATCAGAAATGATGTAATCCGACAGAGAATCAGAGCCCAACGAATTAGCAAACTGAAGTAGCACTGGGCTGGTCATATTAGCCGCAGAACTGACAGCCGTTGGAGCCGCAAAGTCCTTGAGTGGAGACTGCGTCTCGGTAAGCGTAGTGTAGGACGCTCTGCGACAAAATGGGATGATGACATTTGAAGGCTGGCTGGTGTGGGCTGGATGAGAGTGGTCGCAAATCGGGAGCAGTGGCGTGCATTAGGGGAGACTAATGTCCAGCAGTGGACGAGTGTGGGTTGCTGATGATGATGATGACTATTTCAAAAATTTTGAAATTATCCAAATGTATACATTATTTTGTTACAATGCATATTTTTATACAACTTAATAGAACAGAATATAGCAGATAGTTAGGAACTCTTACCTCCCGTGCTAGTAAGGTATGTCACACATACCAATATATAAGTAATACAAACAATACCAATAAAATACCAATACAATACAATTTAGGTAGCAAAAATTCGAAAACATTCTAAGCCGGGGACGCAGGCATACGCTAGTCCATAAAAGGTTCATGTTTAGCAAAAGTTTCTATTATTAAAGTTGCGAGTCTGGTGTATTCCGGCCTCATCCGCCGGGGGCTACGCTGAAACGCTCCGTCAGGTTTAAGCACCGTTTGTCTGCGTCTGAAATTGTCTGAAGTTATTATAATTGGTATGAGTAGGATTAACATATTCGTAGCATAACTTCTCAAAAAGGTTTATTACAATGAACAACTTTTACTATGAACTTTGTTTTAGGTACGGACGTCATCAATAGTATCATACTGCTAGAGAGTCACCCTGTTACTTTTGAGTATATACTTTGAACTCGGTCCAGTGGTTTTCAGAGTACACATACACACAGGATAAACACCACTTCCTCATCATCAGCCCATTTAAGTCCCCACTGCTGGGGCACGGGCCTCCCTCAATCACATGAGGGGTAATTGCCATACTCACCACGCTTGGCAGACGGGTTGGCGAGGGTTTTGATATAAATGCAGAGTTTTCCTTCTCTGGGTGCTGATGATCATGCCAGCAGCTTTACCTTAGTCGCCTTTTACGACACCTCGGTAAGAGTGAGGGTGGCCTATTCTACTCTGCCGAGGACCACACGGCTTAGTGAGGGTACCGGATACCTAATCCTAGGGAAAGGGGATTTAAAGGTTAGTTGCGCACTTGTGACTCCACACCAAACACCACTTACTATTAACCAACGCCCCGTTTGTCTAGTGGTTTAAGTACCGGGCCGTGATCTCGGGGTCCTGGGTCGAGAGAAAAGTATGTTTCGAATTTTTCGAACATTGCTCGGGTTTGTGATCACAAATCCGCATTTGGCAAGTGTGGTGATTAAGCCTAATCTCATCATAGTAGCGATAACTTGATTTCTACGATGGAGGCCTTTGCCCTGGAGTGGGACAGTTTATTGGCTGATACTTTACTTTACTGTTAACCATCCTTGTATGTGACATTGTGGAGCAAATATAGTAATTGAATATTATGTACCATGATAGCCAGATAGTTAAACTTTTCGCTGTTTTTGATGATTTTAAATACCTACGCTTGAAATATTCACAGAATGTTTACTTGTAGGTAAGTAGTTTCACTACCGTTTGGGGTTGAAAAGTTCTTGAGTGGAAGCCTTGACTCAGAAAGCGTAGCATAGAACTAGAATGATTGACGATCTGGGTATCTGGAGCCAAATTCTCGAGCTCGTGACATTTATTATCATACGACATATATCACTAAAACATAGTTTTTTTGTATGGATTCCATACGAAATCCGCCATGTTTTTACATATCGACAATCTCTCACACAGTGAAACACAGCACAGTGCTGCTTCACGCTGGTTTTCTGTGAGGCTGTACTCCGGTCGAGCCGGTACATTAATGACGAAGCGTGGCTCTCCTACGGTCAAATATAGAAGTCTAATGAGAGATTTCCAGACATTCGTCCATTTTAATGTTGAATTCTATCAACGTTTTTCTTTTTATTTGTAATGTTGTTTAATAAATGTTTTTATCTTATCTTATCATACCTTTATCACGTCCCGAGAATTGGGATCCTTTTCTAGAATGGAGAACGCGTAATGTATCAATACGGGGATTAACACGATATTTATTATGTGAAACAACATTGTGTACTCACATATTCGGCTCAACGTTTCGGGTACGTTACAGCAGCTGTGGTCACGAGCGGACTCCGAGTGAGTGAGTGAATGGAGAGTGACATTGTGTGACTCTCCACTCACTCATTCACTCGGAGTGAGTGACACATTATAGTTATAATGCAACGCGAAAATCTAAAAAACTATGGAGAACGCGTGTCGCGCAAATGTAATTTATACGTAACATGACAGCAAAACTCACAGGATAATTTCTTCTATATCTCTCTTTTTTATGTGATACGTGGCAGACGAGCAGACGGATCGCCTGAAGGTAAGCCATTGCCGCCGCCCATAGACACCCGCGACACCAGTGGAATCATAAGTGCGCTGCCAACCTTTAAGCCCTTTTCCCCGGATTGGGCATAACAATAGCTTTATACTATTTATATACCTAAAGAGGTAAATCCTGCAGACAGTGATAATGCTTATACATTATCCGAAAACACAAAACGCTTGCGAGTTGTAATCGACACCTAGCGACATCTCTTAGTATAAAGTAGAACTAATCTTCCGAAACGAAGTAAGAATAAGAATTTATTTATTAAGATATCAATAAAAAACATTACAAAAACATAAAGAAAAGCAATTATAATGTTGGCACTTAAGAGGTCTCCGCTCAGCATTAGCCACGAAACCGTGAAGTCTCCGTGGCGCTGATATTCTGCGTAGGCCTTCCTTGAAAGGCACTCGCGGGGTACATACACACGGACATAAATATTTAATAGTAAAAAAATAATTAAGCAAAATGTAAAAAATTAAATTAAATGTAAAATAAACAAACAAAATCTAATTAATTATAGGAAGAGAATAAAATAAAAATGAAAAATAATAATAGCAATTACAATTAAAAATATTAAGATAAATTAAAGTAATTGCATTGTGCGATAAATAACATTATTACATTAATTCATTACATAAAATATAAATTAATCGAGGGTGAAGTGGGAGAAACCAAATTTAAAAAAATGTATTATATGATACTTGAAAGAAAACTAGAAGTAACGGTGGGCCATTAGAATTTACTATATTACTTTTCTGTGCTACTATTGTCTAGGCCCTTGAGTGAGACACAAAATAGGCTGTTGTATATAAAGCCTTTATCACACAGACTGGCCTAAATAAAGCAATTACTCAGGACATAAAGTAAACAATAGGGCCGCATCTCTCAAATTTGATCTCGGACGCATAATTCTTTGAGGGCGTCGTAACGTTTTACGGGGCCTAATTACACGACGTTATGGCTGGCGTAGGCTGTGGCCTGTGGTGCAGAATAGGAGCGTAGGCCTTAGATTGTACACAAGGCGTTTTAATGCATTTTGATAAAAATAAGATAAAAAAAATCTTTATTCAATTTAGGTCCACACAGAACACTTATGAATAATAATAATAATACTTTATTTCTCACCATAATCTTACACAATTCTAGGTTTATTGTAATTCTTACATATTACAAAATATGGTAACTTAGGTAAATTTAATATCTATAGTTATTTACTTACATTACTATTACTATTTTACTACACTATGGCATTACTATAAGATTATGGCGGACCGACACCTGAACTAGGACTAGTCCTGTGTCTCAGGTCGTCGATCCTCCACCCCGCACCATTGCAAGTTCTTTTTATAAGTTTATTCAAACAGAACAGAACTATATTACAATTAGTCAACACAAGCGCCAAAACAGAGCTACAAATATCCACCAGAAACACTAATATATATAAGTGCGAGGGTACATTAGATTCACCCGTGCCCCGCGAATGTCAAAATAGGTACGTGCAGGTTTTCTCTTACAATGTTAATACATCGTACCTATCTACCGCTGGTTCGGAATGTCGATTTCTACTGAGATGACACCAGCAAGAAACTCAATAGTTACTCTTTTCAAGTATTGATGATGTTACAGGGTTTCAATGGACAACATTTCATATTTTTAACATGTCCATATTGTTTTTTTATATGAAAGTAGACATAAAATGAACAGACCCATATTTTTTTCTTTTTTCAAAATTTGTCCATTTTCATGCATAAAATAATTATTGAAATTCTTTTTATTCTAAATAGTCGTAAGCGCCAAATGACGTCATCGGACGGCTGAATACAGCGATATTCCTTTGCTTATCATTGTTTTAATAAAAAAAAGGTACTACTGTCAAAGGTAAATAATACTAGTGTCAACATTGTCAACGTCATTCATACATTCAACGTTGACAAGTTGTCTTTTTTTTTGACAGTTACATGTCATGAGTTTGGCATTACGTAAATTTAAAACTATAATGTGCTAAGCAAAGAAATATTTTACATTCTGCCGTCCGATGACGTCATCTTACGTTTTTTAGTTTTTAATTTTTTTCTCAGTAAATAAGCAATATAAAAAATGAATAAATATATATTCGAGCAGCGGAAAAGTAAACAAAGAATTGGTATTTTTTTGTTTTAGAGCTTAGCAATTTTGAAATGTTGTCCATTGAGAAAAGAATAAAAAATACAATTATGAAAGTTAATAGACTACTATGAATAACAACTCAAAAGATAAATCAATTAACATGACCAAGAATCCTTATCATTTAAATAGTCTTGTACACTATAGTAACCTTTCTTCACTAGGCAGGTTTTAATATGAGACATAAACTTATCCAGTGATAGGTTAATGACATTTTGTGGTAGCTTATTAAATATCTTAATACTTAAGCCAACAAACGAATTACCGATTTTATGAAGTCTGAGGACCGGGACGGCAGCCTATGTTTATTTCTGGTGTTAAGACTATGACTATCGGACTTTTTTGGAAAAGTGTGCAAGTTCTTACGTACATACATAATGCAGTCGAGGATAAATTGGGAAGCCACGGTTAAAATATTTATTTCTTTAAATATTTCCTTAAGTGAGTCACGTGATCTAAGGCTGTGGCGCGGATGGCCCTTTTCTGTAATACAAAAATAGTTTGTATGTCAGCAGCAGACCCCCACAACAGTAGACCATATGAAAACTGACACCCATGATGAAACCATATTAGCTAGCCTAGAAGGTAGCCATGGAAACTACAACTGGAAAAGACGCAACCTCATCGATTAGGTACAACTCTTTGCTTGGTTTAATATTGAAGAGTATTTTAAGATGGTTAATAATAAAAGCCTTTCAGGGAACTGGTTTCCAAACTCCAGTTTCCTTAACGCCCGAGGGTGACTAGGGCCAGATATGATGATGGGGCTGGAATTTGGTCAAAAGAAGTGGCGATGTCGGAAAGCAAAACTTAGAAATAAAATGTTGAAAATAAAATCAGTGTGAAAAAGGACATTTAAACATGATTTTAATAAAAAAATTGAGATAAATATTTATTTCAATGTATTAAAATGCTCTAAAAAGTAAATAATACAAGCTTTTTAAAAACTTATCACCGTGGGGGAGCCACACTTGGGCATGAATAGGCCGGCTCGACCGGAGTGATACCACGGCCTCACAGAAAACCGGTGTGAAGCAGCACTGTGCTGTGTTTCGCTCCGTGAATGAGGGTACTGGAGGCAGAATCCTGGGGATAGGGAGGTTCAAAGGTTGGCAGCGTACTTGTGACTCCATTGGTGTCGCTGGTGTCCATGGGCGGCTGCAATCGCTCTCCATCAGGTGATCCGTCTGCTCGTCTGCCACTAATCACAAAAAAAAGAATATTCTCCCTTAACAAAAACACTGTATTCTGCTTGCTACGAGTAAGTATCTACCCTAATGCCAAAATCATTCAATATGTAATCAAAATTCAGGCATTTCTGAACGAAGCCGCTTCATTCCACATCATAGACCAAAACCTCATAATAATGGTGTAAGTCGCCAGTGACTATTTTATCGAGACACTTAACCCCTCTCTGTTCCTTCGAACCATCCATACACCAGGCCATTTTTCATGATTCTCCAGGGGTCAGCTTACACTAGTCGCCACGTTTATTTAGAGAATATAGCAAGAAGAGCAATAAAGTAAGCAATTTCCCAATAAACGGTGAAAAGGTGGTGTTTTTGCATACGTTGTATAAATTTAATCGTTGAAAGGCGATAATTTTCGATCATTTAAGTTGAACCATAGAATAATAACAAGACTAGACACCTAGTCTGCGCCCACAATTTGAAGCAACTCAAATGGAACCGTACAGCTCCAAACGCCCGGACCGCTTCGTAGTCGTCAATGTCAATGCCTGTCAAACGCATCTCGCGAAAATTATTTTACTATGACGATTTGTGCGGTAAAATTTTGTCACAATGATTCGGACAAGCATAAGAAGTGTATTACAAACTTTTCACATGAAAGCCTTCAATATTTAATTGTATGTTATGTTTTATAAGCTAAAAATACAAACGATTTATTAAAATGCTCAGTGTTACCAGATAATGAAAAAAAATATTTTCCCCATTTCAACTTTATTGTAAGATTTGATTGGTCAGACTGATTAATTTAATCAGTTGCTACTGATTTTTACATCGTAAAGCAGTGTCTCTACTGTGTTTCGCTGTGTGAGTGCGGGTACCGGAACTTTTATATGTTAAAGAAATAAATAAGCAAGAATTTATTCATTTAATAATAATTTCCAGATTTATGTAGGTTGATGTGTTTCTGACAGTGCAATACATGGATCCACATTTTACAAGAATTAAAACTCACCCTGATAACCCGTAAAATAAGTAGGCAGCTCTTTATTTATTTCTTTCTTATTCATTATTGTATGGTCAAGGCATCACAAATATCAACACATAACTTACCAACTAATTTTATAATCACAATTAGGCATATACTTGTAAGCGTTTTTCTTGGTACAATTAAAAATTTTCCATGTTTTAGGGAAATATGTTGTGACTGGTAACATTAATTAGGATTTTTATGTTGATACTACATACATAGTACCAACTTGAAGAACCAAATTTGTGCTTCAAATTCGAGGTGACAGCAGTAAGGAATCAGCTACCAACGAAGGTGTTTTCGAACAGACACGACCTGGTGATCTTCAAGGAAAGTGCTTATTCCTTTCTTAAGAGCCGGCAACGTATCTGTGATGCCCCGTGTGTCGCAGATGTCCATGGGTGGCGGTAATCGCTTAGGTACCATCAGGTAAGCCGTCTACTCGTTTGTCTGCCATAATGTATAAAAAAAAAAATAGGTCCATACAGAAAACTTATGAATGTCAAAATAGGTACATTACATTACATCATCTAAAGCTGTTGGGAATGTTTGTTTTCATCAGTATATTGCCCTCAATAAGGGAGTAAACTCAATAAGGGATAGAGTGCACTGGTGACTAGCGCACACACTTGTGCATCTGCGTCTGTAATATTTATGTCTTGCGTTATTGAGAATGGCTGTCATATAAGAAAGAATGCCATATAATAATGTATGAAAAAATTTGATTTTTTATGCGAATTTCTAAAATTCATAGAACAAAATGTTCAGAATGGTTGGTAGGTAGAACACATGGTTAAAGAGATGTACCTCAACATCTACCGATTACGGCTACGGCGGCCAACCTCAACGATCAGCCACGTTCGCAGAATAGGTTATATTGTAATGCACAAGTGTGTGCGCAAACACAAGTGCACCCTCTATTCCCTTACACCCATATTCCGATGGGACACCAGTGTGAGACGACCGGAGAGGGATTGGACTGCAGGACCAAAACGGCTTAACGCGCTTTCCGAGGCACGGGGCTTCATGACCGCCGACTTCCAGACTCCGGGCTGAATTTCTTACCGAAAGCTTAGGTACAAATATTTGGCCCGACCCGGGGATCGAACCCGGGACCTATTCCGCAGCTATCGCTTCAAAGTGCGACCCACTAACCACTACGCCACCGAGGCTGTCTACCGATACACCCTGTATAACTGTAAACCTTCAGTATTTCAATTCTACGATTGTTTCAACCATTATCTCAATTATATTAAGAATTAAAAAGTAAATTGGGAAGAAACTTAGTCATCTAACCCGGAGTTCAGTGGAAAAGCAAAATGGTTGATTAAAAAAGTTGTTACGTTTATGAAAAATGGTTTTCCTTTCCCGAGACTTTCTTTTGAAGACAGTTTTAAAATTGAAATGAGATAGGAGAGAAAAAAGTTTGGAGGTATGGCATAAGTATACAGGCTATATCTGTTAACATTTAGGTAAAAAAAACGTACAACCCGTGCGGATTAAAGAATGGGATCAGAAATGTCGGCGCATCTATTCACTTCTCGCTAGCACACTATTTGCGTCTATACTCGCACTCGTGGGGTGCGAGTATAGACGCAAATAGTGTGCGATAGTGCACGAATTAAGTAATACGACACGAGATTAATTAAAAATATAATTTATTTAAATTGGGCAGCCTTACTTCTAATACAAAATCAATTCAACTATACTAACTTAAGCACTAGTATTTATACATAATAAGTATAGCAGTAAGCAATATCTTAAGTGGAACGGCTGATATTGCTTACGAAGCTAATTTGGCCGGGGTGGTCAACCTTAACTCCTCCCTCCCCTAAAGAGGAATTTTCTAAGGTCAACACAGTTGCCTTTCGAAAATTTCTATGATAATATAAACCCAACAAGACAAATACAATAGTTGTAAACAATACAAATAAACTTATAGTCCATACACTTAATTCCGTTGTTATTGTTAAACTTTGTTTGTTATAGTCATTTTCTACTTCACTAATTTGGCTTAACACGTCACTGATGTCTCGTAAATCGATGTTCCTTAGGTCGATCGGTGTCCATCTCCTCTCCTCTGGATATTTGAGGTCTGGTAACTGGATCGATGGCAGGTTGATCTCGACGGCTGATGCGTTGGTCAGTGGTGCTATTAGCGACTCGCCAATCTGCAGTTCGCAGTGTTCGTTACGGGCAACGATGTATGTTCCGCAAAGTTGGAACTTCCTGATGTCATCTCCGCAACGCTCCGTGATGATCGTCTCGGTTCCAAAGTACAGCATCCATTGGTTTTCTGTTATTGGTTGGACTTTGGTTTGCTCTATCTCCACCTCTCGCTGCTGACAGGCGCTGCAATTACTTTTCAACAACATTAATTGTTCTATGCAGAGTTCGTTGGTGTACTGTACTATATTTTCGTTAGTACACAGGAATTTTCCCATCTCAATTTCCTCACAAGAACGAGCTACGGGAATGAATTTCAAACTCTTCACCATTAAGAAGGGATATTGAGGGATAATGACGAGGGTTTTGTTTGACTTAGGATATAGGATTGGAATAGGCATGACTTTATAATAAGTGTATTTTTCTTTAGTAACTAATGGTATTTCTAAGATAAACACTAACTGAAAACGTTGGAAATAAGTTTTCATTTCCATATTATTTTCTATTTTGACTAAGTTCTCTTTACTAACTTTATATAGAAGATTCGTGTGTTTTTCCACTTCTTTTAGGATATGAAAGAATTCCGTAGAGTTGATTATAAATCTATGCAATGTATGAAGCTTACTAAAGGCAATTGCTGTTTCTACCTCGTAAATTATCTGATAAAGAGTTCGTAAGTTATTTAAAATTTGATATAGGCTGTTCATTAAACGAAATGAAGTGAAAATAATCGTTTGGTTATTAATCATTGAATTTAAACGATTATTGTTGAAATTTACGTGTTTGACGTTGAGGTTTATGTCATTTGAGACGTTTACTAATTTTTCTACCGCCACTTTCATGAGAGATATCTTTTTCTCCACTGAATGTTCCCTGTTTTGTAAATTACTAATTTCATTATTGTACCTCTTCGCGTCTTCGTAATCTAAATTTCCCGTTATTAACTTAATAACTGATCCTAAAGGATCTATTAATCCCCTTCTAACTCTATATATTGGTAATAACTGACCTAATCTATCTGTAGTTAAATTTATCATTGACTCTATTTGTAGTGTTAGTGCAAAGAGTTCCCTACGCGTATCACTATTTTTAAAAACTAAATCCTTTAAATTATGATATTCTTCTACGTTATTCTCTAATTGTCCCTTTAATAATTCTAAATCTAAGGTTTTAACTATGCTCCAGTGATCATTCTTCATCACCGCTTCTCCCATCCGAATCGGAGCTATCCCGGGGTTCGGATCGAGCCTTTGAATGTTCAGACATAGTGTCTGATCGGCCAGAACCAGCACCAGCACGAACCACCTGTGAAGGGCGTTTTACATTTTTAATCGCTACTCGCGTTTTTCTACTCTTAAGTTTAACTGGGACAATATTTTTACTACATTCTCCAATTACCTCGGCTTGTTCAAAACGTGGTAGGTCCTTTGCCTTTCTGGTACGGGTGTCTTTCATGAAAACCTTATCTCCTACTTTAAGCTCTGGTGGGTCTTCACCTGGCTTCTTATTTCTAACGTTCACCTTATCCGTTTCTAACTTTTCCTTTACGTGTTGATATAGGACTTTCAACCTCTTTCTATGGTCCTGTACTAACTTTTGAAGTAAGTTAAACTCTTTATCCGTATCAAATACGTTCCCGGAATCCGTATGGCCGAATACAATCTCGAACGGTGTAAATAATGTCGCACTATGAATGGCATTGTTGTAGGCCATTATAGCATACGTCATTACATCACAGGCGTCTTGTTCGCTGCGATCATATTTCGCTATGCGGTAGATTTCGATAAGAGTTGAATGAAACCTTTCTACTACCGCCATTGATGTAGGATTGTTCGGAGTTCCTATGTGCAAATTTATTTTGTACAATTTTAAGTACTCTTTCATAAGCTCATTATTGAATTCCGCACCTGAGTCGCTATTTACCTTACTGGGTATACCATACATACTAAAATATTTAATTAAGGCTTTTACCACTTCTGGTGTGCTCCTGTTTGGTATGGGAATTGCCTGTCCTAGTTTGCTAAACGCATCTACGACTGTGAGGTAATGTTTCCCTTCTATGAATAAGAGGTCCATAAAGAGTTCCTCAAAAGGTGCGTCCTGTGTTTGCGTTAACTGTATGGTAGGTTTAATTGGTTTCCTTTCATACTTCATCTTCTTACACATCTCGCATCCATTAATAATTGCCGTTATCGTTTCTTTCATATTATTCCACCAGTAGTTACGCTTTAACTGAGCGTAAGTCTCGTTAATACCTCTATGGCATGTTTTGCCTTCGTGGTATTTACGAACTATGTCTACTTGATCTCTTTCGGAATCTGTCAAATTCACCACACGCTCTGTACATTCCATTAAGTTTACTGACCCTTTTTTATATAAACTAGTTACTACTTTACTAAATATTTTCCTAAATGAAGTATCTTCGTAATGAATGAAATACTTATTTTTAAAATCTACATACTCTTTAAAGAAATCCTTAACTAAATGTTCTTTGTTCAAAGGCATATGAACTTCAAGAATCTTCTGTTTCTTATTTGAAATATTTTTAACAGTAAACTTATCCAGAAACCATTTGTATACTATAATTTGTTTGGGTTTCGTGTCAATGGCTTCATTCAGTATCGGGATACCTTCGTGTTCCCTATTTGATATTGAATGTGCCGTAGCTCCATCCGATTCTGAGTCCGAAATGCTGATCGTCTCTTGCGGTGGATCATTTTTACTGTACTTTGCTACGTCCTGTTCTATTTCCCTAATAACTTCTGGTAGCTGTTCGTTATCAGAATCTATGTTCACAATCATCGATTCTATCTCATCATCTAATGTATTTAATTTGATTCGGGATAACGCATCCGCATTAGTGTTTTGCGGCCCCTTTTTATACCTAATGTCGAAATCGTACTCTTCTAACCGCAATCTCCAGCGTGTGAGTTTGCTATTTGGTTCTTTAAGAGAATACAACCACGCTAAAGGCCTATGGTCCGTATAAATAATGAATTTGTTCCCATATAAATACGGTCTGAAATGCTTCACCGCCCAAATTACAGCCAAGAGCTCTTTCTCTATGGTACTGTATCTACCCTCTGTATCGCTCAACGTTCTACTAGCATAGGCCACAGGTTTATCAGAACCTAATGGACCCTGGGACAGAACGGCTCCTATCGCAAAGTTTGATGCGTCTGTCGTTAAAACGAAGGGTTTTTTAAAGTCTGGGAATTGTAGTAGTGGTGCATTTGTTAAGAGTTTTTTACAAGTCTCAAAACTATTTTTATATTCGTCATCTAATACGATCTTACGTCCCTTTTTTAAACATGCCGTTAGCGGCCTAGTAATTTTCGCAAAATCCCTAATGAATTTACGGTAATATCCCACCAGTCCCAAGAAACTTTTTATTTGTGTTACTGTTTCTGGGAGTGGATACTTTAATACAGCATCTATTTTGTCTGTATTTGGCTTAAGGCCTTCGCTAGTAATGGTGTGCCCCAAGTACAGTACCTCTTTACGCAGAAAATGCGATTTATCTAACTGAACTTTAAGATTTAGTCAGACGGAACCTATCAAAAACAGCTTTTAACTTTGTAATATGCTCGGAGAGGGAGCGAGAGAAAATGATGACGTCATCCAAATAAACCAGGCAATGTATACCCTGGAGGCCTCTTAAGACGTTATCCATTGCCCTTTGAAAAGTGGCAGGCGCTGTCTTCAAACCAAACGGCATTCTATTGAATTCATAATGTCCGAAAGGTGTACTAAAGGCTGTCTTCATTCTATCTGACTCCAGGACCTCGAGCTGATGGTAGCCACTGGCCAAGTCCAAGGTCGTGAAGTAGGTACTCTTCCCCAGCATGTCAAACAAATCGTTTATGTTCGGCAAAGGGTATTTATCGTCTACCGTTATTTCGTTAAGTCTTCGGTAGTCGATAACCATCCTCCATTTTTGTTTCCCCGATGCGTCTACTTTTTTAGGGACTAAATGAACGGGTGCACTCCAGGGAGAGTGAGATTCCTGGATTACATTATCCCTCAACATTTTTTCGACCTGACTCTTAATCTCCTCCGTTTGAGACGGTGGTAACCTATGTGCTCTAATAAAAATGGGGTCTTCGTTTGTCGTTCTAATTTCGTGCTTTACTTGATTTGTAAATGACAAGGGAATGTCCTCACAGTAAAATATATCTTTATATTCCTTGCATACATCTCCTATCATTCTCTTTTCTTCCTCGTTCATGTGGTCAAACCTTAATTTTGAAAGGTTTTCCGTCAACAATCGATCTATCTCACTATTATCCCTAGTAAAATTAACTTCGCATTGATTGGTATACTTATATTGTTCTACTTTAAAGGGTGACGTCACCGTTAACGTCATACTAATCTCGGTAACGTTCTGGATAACGGTGGTCGCGAAACCATTTTTACAACTAACTAATGCTGTGGGCATCCTAACCCCGTCTGTAAACTCTATAAATTCTAAAATACCTACTCCATCTAATAAATTAACAGGCAACTTAACACGTAACTCGCTACGAGGTGGTATCTCATAGGTAACCCTGATTGGTGGCGAATAGACTATAGGTATACTGGCATTTCTAGTATACAAGATTTGCGATTTATAATCTATTTTCGCATCGAGTTGTTTCAATAGATCGCTACCTATAAGCCCATCGTATCTACTATCTACACTATATACGTAGAACTTGTGTTTGTCTGACGTTCGAAAGATTTTCGGTAACACAATGTTAACAACTTCGCTATGTTTGCTACTAGCGTGAGTGCTAATCACTTCGAATAATTCGCGTGTCTTATACTGTTGAAAAAATTCGTCCGCCTTTTCCGGACTAATAAAAGATCGCGTACTACCCGTGTCTATCATAAAAACTGACCTAAGTTCAGGAATCCTAATGTGCGGCAAGTTAAGTTGTTTATTACAATTTAATATTATCGTTTCTCTATCGAAGAGGCCCTTATGCAAAAATTTCCTACGGGTTCGTATTCACAAGACGGTCCCGCTTCATAATCGCCATTGTTTACATTATTATCGTATGCACTTTGCTCGTCAGTGTAATTCACACGTCTAGAGCTAGCCGTCCGCATTGTTACGTCAGTGTTGCTACCTGACCCAACATATGGTGAGCTACTCGGATTGCGCGGTGCATTGTCCGCGAAATGCTGACTCTGCGAAGGCATTGACCGGTGAGTCGTCTGTTGCCACTGATTATTGCGTAATGTGCCCGACTGATTAGTAGGTCGATACGAATTACGCGATTGCATCGAACTACTTGGTGAATTAAAATTAGAGTTATTTCTAAAATCTGGTCTAGTATCCTGCCTAGAATTAAAACTATTGGTTGGTCTACTATTAAATACAGGAGAACTGGGTTGACGCTGATGTGTATAGTTGTTAAACTGGTTGTTATTAAATTTTGGGTTTCTAAAATCGCGATTCCTATTTTTATGTTCGTAAACTGTCTGAAAGTTTTGTTCTTCCAGAACAGTTTTTAGCGCGTCTTCCAGGGTTAACCCATTTCTCAACCTGACTAACCTAACTAAATATGATGGCAGATTGTACAAGAAAACATTCAGTGAGGTGTGGGTGTATATCTCTTGTTTAGCCCGTCTCACATTGACATCCTCAATAGTCTCGTTTATTTTCGCGATAATCATACTCCTTATGTTTTGTATCCTATGACAAAATTCTAAATAACTTTCTCCCCTCTTTATTGATAATGCCTCCAACTCTAAGAGAAGACACTCTTCAGTACGTGGGTCCCCAAAATGTTGATTGAGGAGACTTTTAAGTTCTGCCCACGTATTGATTTGTTCCCGCTCTCCTACTAAGTTCGCGGCGGCCCCAGAAAGTCTACTTGTCACTACATGAAATAGATATTCGTTCTGGGCATCCCCACCACGGAACGCATTTAAAATATACTCGCATTTCTTTATGTATAAAGGTAATTGCCTAGAGTCCCCCTCAAACATTGGAATAATATGAATCATCTCAGTAGGAACTCTATTGATGTTCTCCATTTCGAAGTAAATAAACACACAAATTAAATACACACAAAAATAAAAATAAAATGAATTTAAATCGCGATGAACTTGAAATAAATCAATTAAATTGGTCGTTTAATTGACTTATTTTAATTGGAATTTAATTATAAAAATTACTTGAAAATTATTGCAATTTAATCTTAATAAAATAAAAATCTAAATATTACTTTATGGAAAATTCTAATCCTAAGTAATACACTTACTAAAAGTTCATATAGGAAAACGAAAGGAAGGTGAAAAGTTTTACTCACAGTCCCGCAGTTATTCCCATGATATGGAAAGGATCTTGACTTCAGCTCGGCTGCTCCTCGATGTGGTATTCCTCAATAAATTTCTTTGTTCGGCGATCCCAGCTTAATCGTTAGGACGAAACTTGGTACGACGATGATGTTTACAATTTAGAGTGAACTAATTATCGCGTATCCCAAGGGCTGGGATCCTACCGGCTGCGCCAATTAAGTGATACGACACGAGATTAATTAAAAATATAATTTATTTAAATTGGGCAGCCTTACTTCTAATACAAAATCAATTCAACTATACTAACTTAAGCACTAGTATTTATACATAATAAGTATAGCAGTAAGCAATATCTTAAGTGGAACGGCTGATATTGCTTACGAAGCTAATTTGGCCGGGGTGGTCAACCTTAACTCACGCACGGGTTGTATTATAATGTATATGTCACCGGAAAATAACAAGATCCGTAAGTTTATCAATTTACTAGGAGTTTGTAAACTGTCGTAGGACTCTGAACGGGAGATAAATTGTATTATTTTACGTCACCACTTTCGTAAAATTGTTTCCGTTGTAGTGCAGCTCTACACAGGGTTTTGGTGTCCAGGCTTCTTAGAAAACGCACAAAAATCCGTATCTACAAGACAGTAATACGTCCAATCTTGATGTACGGCTGTGAAGCTTGGACATTGACCCGCAAAGAAGAGACCAAACTACTCGTGGCAGAACGAAAGATCTGGAGGAAGATTCTGGGAACTATACAGACTCCGGATGACGCCTGGAGGAGGCCAAAGAACAGGGAACTGGAAGACCAGGTGGGCGAGCCCAACATCATTGGCGAAACTAAAGCGCATCGACTTCGCTGGCTCGGCCACCTAGAAAGAACGGGAGACGATCGTGCGGTAAAGCGAGCGTATCAGGGACGTCCTAATGGCAAAAGGCCAGTCGGCCGTCCGAGATATCGCTGGAAGGATGAGGTCGAAAAAGACTTGGGCGGAATGTTGTTTAGAATGGTTGGTAGATCACGTGGTTAAAGCGACGGGTAGGGCACCCTATTGATGCCAATTGATTTTAATTGTTAGCTACCAAAACATATCTATTTTAAATGATTTCGGGGCTTCAATCTCTCAGCAAACACTTTTTCTTTAAGAACCATGCCCAAACGTTGGGTTAGGTTTTTGTACTTAAAAAATTTATTCACTCCAAAAGTGGCCGCTTTTGGCGGTAATCCAAAATTCGAGTGCAAGGCAAGATCAAATAGCTAACTTTATATATTAAATAAATAGTATATGTTTTTACCGAGAGACTGAAGCCCCGAAGTTGTTTAAAATAGATATGGTTTAGTAGCTAACAATTAAAATCAATTGGCGTCGCTAGTGGGGTGTTTGCTTTTGCACTCAAAAAGCAAACAGTTAACTATAAGTATTAAATAATAGTATAGGAGTTTGTAACCACGAAATTGTTTAAAATAGATCCGGTTTAGTAGCAAAAAATTCGAATCGATTGGCGTCGCTAGTGTGCTCTACCTTAATACTATTTTTTACTAAAAATTTAAATTCCAGACCACACCAGTCTTCATAGGTAAGGTCATCCTATGGGTAAGGTGTGACAAAATAATAAACAAAAGTATATTACGTACCTATACTATTCTATCTTTCAAGGTCGCAATAATTTTAATATAACAACAATAGCGAATCATAAATGCAAAGCAGATCACCCTTTTGTTAGTGATGTTACCTATTAGGTAGTTTTTAACTTGTGTCCGCAAATATCCGTATTTATCATATCTAAAGTCGGCGCGCGGCGGCACCAAAGTAGGGATGGGAAAATGGAAAAAAAAATATCAATATTTATCAAATCGATATTTTTCAAATATGTCCATGTCGATGTCGCCCAAGAAACATCGATATTTCGATAATTTTTTGCAATTATTTATAAAAATAAAAATTGCCAGTTATCGAAATTTTAAAGCAAAATTAAATACAAATCTGGCTGTTTCAACATAAGTTTTATTATTTGAGACTCTATAATGCAGTCAGTCCAGTGCAGTGATACCAACCAAACCAACAAGCAATGTCATTGTCATAGAGAAGCAAGTCATATAGTGTAATTTTCGTTTGTTTGTGTTTGAAGCAAGGAAACTAAAACTATACAGCCGACTGCATATTTTCTAAATTTAAGAAATCGGATTGATCAAAATCATGATGTGACGCTCTTACCGAGGTGTCGTAAAAGGCGACTAAGGTAAAGCTGCTGGCAAGATCATCAGCACCCAGAGAAGGAAAACTCTGCATTTATATCAAAACCCTCGCCAACCCGTCTGCCAAGCGTGGTGAGTATGGCAATTAGCCCTCATGTGATTGAGAGAGACCCGTGCCCCAGCAGTGGGGACTTAAATGGGCTGATGATGATGATGATGATGTGACGCATGAGCAAACAGCAGAGCTTTAAAAATATATCGATTTTGATATCTAAAAATAAATATCGAAAATTGATACATCGTGGGAAAAAATAACACTAATTTATATCGATATTTTTTTCCCAAGTCTACACCAGAGAAGTCACGTGAAAAACGCGCTCAAGTCGCTATCAACATTCAAATTTGAGCTTTAAGCCTATAAACACAAGGAATCTCGAATTTTAGGTTCATGTTTTTCCTCGGGAATCCTTTCGTGGCGCGGACTCTATATTTTCTTTCGTATTCGGTCGGAATTAGGTAGTTAATCGTCCGTATACTTATCTACAGTTTTACATGTAGGGTAATTGCATGGCACGGCATTTCATAGAGATGCCAGAGACCCCACCAACACCATAGGGGTTCAGGCTAACCCCACCTGCATGCAAGCTGGTGCTCCTTGCTGATCAACAGACGGGGCCATAGCGCAAGCTTTCACTTACGAGGACGCCAAACACTGGTGTCGCGGGTGTCCATGGGCGGCGGCAATGGGCGGATGGATGGTAAGCCATCAGGTGATCCGTCTGCTCGTCTGCCACCTATGTCATAAAAAAAAAGGTTCGTCCTAGAAAAAGCACTAATTGCGAGCGACGGCTTGCACCGCAACCGGGACAAAACGCTTAGATAAAGAAAGGTGTTTCCAGCAATAGTGCACTCAAATACTTTATAAGACCCTAGTCTATTTCTTTAGTTGGTAAGTAATTAAGTAAATAATTAAACATTTACTGACCACATACAAGATTTACAGGGATAAGACACAAACAACATTAAAGAGATAGGTATTGCACACACACAATTTACTCTATCTCGAGAAACTCAGGTATAAAATAGTAAATCTGTTTTGCTACAGTAGGTGGCATACGACCACGGCGATACGGCATAATAATTTCAGCAGTGACTATTTTCTTGTTTCGTACTTTTTAGAGCGTGTTTTTTTGGTAGTCAGGTTTTAGTTTTCAAACTTAATATTTATTTAACATATTTTTAGTTATGTTTAGTAAAATAAAATTATATATTTAAAATGTGCTAACTATTATTTGATACCCCACACGTTACCGTCAAGTAATTTTTTTTTTAGTTCCTTACTCTAACACGTTAAATGAAGCGCCCTCTAGGGGACCTAGGGGACACACAATTTACCACTTTGGGAGCGTCTCTTGCGCAAAGTATTGTGTTTAGAAAAAAAATTACATTTTTAAAGACCTATTCAAAAATACCGCACAAGTCTAGGTTTGATGAAAAAAAAATTTGAGTTTCAGTTTCAAGTATGGAGACCCCCCCATTTTTTTTATTTTTTCCAATTTTTGTGTAAAAATCGTAATGCGGTTAACAAAATACAACTATTTACCAAGTTTCAATAGTATAGTTCTTATAGTTTCGGAAAAAAGTGGCTGTGACATACGGACGGACGGATAGACGGACAGACATGACGAATCTATAAGGGTTCCAATTTTTGCCATTTGGCTACGGAACCCTAAAAACCGCGCTAGGCCGTTAGTACTGGGGTGAGGGGCTGCGATGTTCTTTCTCTACCTCATCGATATAAAATTACGTCTGGGCGCCGGTTTGATCTCTTTCACACCTGTTACGTTTTTTCCGAAAATCCCACATTCCATGCGTTTAGTTCCATGGTAGGTATACCGCCTGATCTCATAAAACCTTATAAAATATACCCTAATATACCTATTGATCTGTAAAATAACTTCATAGATATTAATAAATAAATAATATTAGTCAATACATAATTCGATGTAAGTATAAGTATTTTGTTAATTTTAGATTTTCATGTAAAGTTTTTTTTTAATTATAAATTGTTAATTTTAGATTTATCAATGTAATCTTTTAGGTAGGACCTTAGATTTTGTCATACCAACACCATTTGCGCGCTTGCTGGCAGGCTGAATACCGTGATTCTGATACTTTTCATACCATCTATGTATCAAATGTGTATTATGCAAATAAATAATGTTTCTGTTTCTGTTTCTGTTACCTACGTAGGTACGAGGTACGAGTTACATCTCTATTATTGAGTTAGGCACTTTGTAAGCAAATAGCTAATCCCTCTGTCGGTGAATTCAATTTGTTTGATTACTCAAGGATCTAGCTATCCACTGTCCCTATTTAATCCTATTATACTCCTGTAGGTACCTACATTGATAAAGTTTGCACAGGTAAATGTATGGCACGTTTTGTGTTTTAGTTACTTGGACTAAAAGGAAAACCAAACCAAAGAGGTATGTATATATGCAGGTACCTATACATGTAGTTAAGGGGACAGGTAGGGCACACTAGCGACGCCAATCGATTTTAATTTTTAGCTACTAAACCGGATTTATTATAAACAATTTCGGGGTTACAACCTCTCGGCAAACACTTATTACTATTTATTAAATAACCATGCACAAATGTTGGGTCCATTTTTGTACGCGAAAAACTGATTCACGCTAAAAGTGGCCGCTTTTGGCGGTAATCAATTTTTCGCGCACGCATTGGACCCAACATATGTGCATGGTTATTTAATAAATAGTATAAGAGTTTGCCAAGAGGTTGTAACCCCGAAATTGTTTAAAATAGATCTATTTTAGTAGCTAAAAATTAAAATCGATTGGCGTCGCTAATGTGCCCTACCCGTCACCATAATAAAACAACATACGATAGGTAGGTACTTAGAAAGTGACTAAAACTTCAGTAGCGTTAGTTCGGTAGTATGAGCACGTAGCGTGTGACGTAAGTATGAGTTATCGACTAGAAACCTATCGAAATGTTTTCGCTAGGTGAGTGACGTTTTTAACCCCCGATTGACGCTCTTAACGCAAAAACGACGGGGTGTTACAAGTTTGACGTGTCTGTGTGTGTGTGTATCTCTCGGGGAGTATGTGTGTGTGCGCGTGCGTGTGTGTGTGTGTGTGTGTCTGTTCAGGAGCTACGATGCCATAGATCGATACGAAGGCATTGTAGGTCCCGAACAAATCAACCGATTTTGATTTTGGTTTTTATTGTTCGAAAGATAAATAAAGGGGGAGTGTTCTTAGCTATGTTGGATAAAAATCGATCCAAGATGGCCGCCGTCACAAAGATATGGATTGTATGTTTTAACACGACTCCCACAATATGGGTATCATATAAAAGGGCTTGAAGAAGGCACATAGACTCCGATGGCTCGGCCACGTTGAAAGAATGGTATCAGATCGGGGCGCCAAAAGGGCATATCTTGGGCAACCTACTGGTCGCCGGCCAGTGGGGCGCCCACGCTACCGCTGGCGGGATGTAGTGAACGCGGACCTGCAGGAATGGACAACATTTCAAATTTTTAACATGTCCATATTGTTTTTTTATATGAAAGTAGACATAAAATGAACAGACCCATATTTTTTCTTTTTTCAAAATTTGTCCATTTTCATGCATAAAATAATTATTGAAATTCTTTTTATTCTAAATAGACGTAAGCGCCAAATGACGTCATCGGACGGCTGAATACAGCGATATTCCTTTGCTTATCATTGTTTTAATAAAAAAACGGTACTACTTGTCAAAAGTAAATAATACTAGTGTCAACATTGTCAACGTCATTCATACATTCAACGTTGACAAGTTGTCTTTTTTTTTGACAGTTACATGTCATGAGTTTGGCATTACGTAAATTTAAAACTATAATGTGCTAAGCAAAGAAATATTTTACATTCTGCCGTCCGATGACGTC
This sequence comes from Marasmia exigua, assembly GCA_019059595.1. NCBI lineage: Eukaryota > Metazoa > Arthropoda > Insecta > Lepidoptera > Crambidae > Marasmia > Marasmia exigua. The sequence goes on along the minus strand of CM032484.1, from coordinate 8,354,585 downwards.
ATCTTACGTTTTTTAGTTTTTAATTTTTTTCTCAGTAAATAAGCAATATAAAAAATGAATAAATATATATTCGAGCAGCGGAAAAGTAAACAAAGAATTGGTATTTTTTGTTTTAGAGCTTAGCAATTTTGAAATGTTGTCCATTGCAAGCAGGAGATTGGCGACAAGCTGCACAAGACCGAGAAAAATGGCGGCATCTCGTATCGGAGGCCAAGACTCATTTTGGATCGTTGAGCCATCGGAGTAAGTAAGTAAGTATATAAAAGGGCTTGAGTAGCAGAATATATTTATTGTGACAAATTTCAAATCCAAGATGGCCGCGGTCGGGGGGTACATACGGTGTGTACAACACCTTTTGAGTTTTGATATATTTTTTAAGTGTAATGTGGTCAAGACGAACGACACGCACAAGCAAGATTTCAAGCTATTTACTTGTCAAGAGGACTGAAAATATCCTTGAACACATTAGTGGAAGTTTGTACTGATCTAAGGTGGTAATAATTTTATTAAAGATTAGGTATGTACCGATGGCACAGCAGGACCGATCTGTGTGGAGAACATTGGGGGCGGCCTATGTCCAGCAGTGGACGTCTATTGGCTGAAATGATGATGGTACTTACCTACCAGGCTTATTAAAGCAATCTTTTCGCTTTGTTCGTATGTCATCATCATTTCAGTCAATAAGTAGACGTCCACTGCTTGACATAGGGCTCCCCCAATGTTCTCCACACAGATCCTGTGCCGCCCGCATCCAATGGATTCCCACGACCTTCACCAGATCGTCGGTCCACCTTGTGGGGGGCCTGCCACGGCTGCGACTTCCTGTACGTGGCCTCCACTCGAGGACCTTTCCGCCCCAGCGGCCATCTGTTCTCCTCGCTATGTGCCCTGCTCATTGCCACTTGAGGCATGCAATCCTTTGGGCTTATATCTGTGACCTTAGTTCCCCTGCGAATCTCATTATTGTTTTCTGACATCTCTCTCTCAACTAGAATGTGATAAATGATAAATAAAACATTGAAATATAATTTCAAATGTTTAATAAGAGTCATAATAAATTTTACAATAAATCTATATCATCTTAATACTAAACATTAGTACATGTATAATTACAGAAGAATTTAAAAATTTAGGATTTTCTCTTTTAAAACTAATATCAATTTTTCAAATAACCTGTGCATTTTAATAATAATAATATTTTCACAACATCACATACATTGATCTGACTCCGAGATAGGTAGCTCTAGCACCTGTGTTACGGATATCAGAATCAACAGTGGGATTACAAATATATACATAAAATACTTTTTTCTTTTGTAAATATATACTTATAATACATAGAAAACACCCAGACCAATACAAACAGACATGTTCATGCACACAAACGTTTGTACCGTGCGGGGATCGAACCCGCAACCCTTGGACCAAAGGGAGCGTTCACTACCACTGTTCCAAATGGGTCGTCAATTTTAACATACATACATAATAACTTACACTTAACACTGAATATTATAATTATAACAAAGTGATACATATTTATTCATTTAAGTTATTATACATCTTTCATAAACCATTTACCATCAGATGGGCCGCATGCTCGTCTGTCTAATTTTCGCAATAAAGAGAAAGTTCCATTATTGACCTTTCAGAGCGAATACCATTATTAACAAAAATGTTGTTTATTTTTTAATGGGATTATATTTTCTTTTTCCATCTTCTTATGACTTTTAATTTAAACAACTATCGGCCTAGGCATCCAATTGGATCATCAAATGGTGGCGGACAAACGTTCAGTAGCAAACAGTTGCGGTCAAAAACGTGACTAATTCAGCCGTTTGATTGGACACACCATTCATGTAATCTCACTAAGTTTAATTTTTAGTGACCACTTTTTTGTTACTGAAGCATAGAGTACAGTGGCGGGTGGTATTTTTCATAATGACCCAAGACATTTTTGATAAACGTGACATAGCTTTAGAAACCATCGCTTACCATCAGGTGATCAGTCTGCTCCTCTGCCACCTGTCTTAAAAAAACGGTTTTTCGTCAATTATGCAAAATGTGCTATTTCAATATAGTTCAGAGTTGATCTGGGTGTGCGAAATAATAAATTAATTATAAGACCACTTTTCAGTTATGTCACAACAAAGAGTTCTTTGATTTCCAAGAAAAAACATCATTCGAGTATGAGACATTTTTCCTAAGTCACATTTTTACTTTTACCAATGATATTCCCATCAATATAGGTACAAATATAACTTTAGATACATATTTGATTTACTTCTATAAAAATAACATTTGAAAAATCTCTCTGAAATCATAAGACAATGGCTATGAGAATGCTATGCATTCTGTTTTAACTACCGAAAGGTTATTTCATCATCATCATCATTTCAGCCAGTAAACGTCCACGGCTGGACATGGGCTTCCCCCAATGATCTCCATACAGATGGGTCCTGTACTGCCCGTATCCAAGGGATTCCCGCGACCTTCACCAGATCGTCGGTCCACCTTGTGGGGGGCCTGCCACGGCTTCGACCTATACGCTAAAGGATATATACACAACCACAAAATATACATACATTAAGGTATTTATGCTACATCTGATCATTTTTGACCGTCGGAGAGCCACTCTTCTACATGAATGGGCCGGCTCGACCGGAGTGATACTCGGCCTGATAGAAAACCAGCGTAAAGCAGTGTCTGTGCTGTCGCTATCAACATACAAAATCGAGTTTTATGCCCATAAACACATGCCCCCTTATTATATATCGCAAACTAAGAATAGTCTCGAAACAAAACACGTGTCAGCCCCTTTCGCGATTTGTAATAAGGTGGAATGAATCTCAAATTTTAGTTTCGTGTTTTTCCGCGGAACTTATTCATGGCGTGGGATTTAGTGAAATATATCGGTGATTCTAATGGAGGCTATGTATCGTTTAAATTCCTCAAGATGGGGTACTGTAGGACTGACTTCAAAGTTCATCTCATCTATAGTATTTATAAAGAGATTAAATCAATAGACATCGCCAAGGCTCATAGGTAAACCGAAAAAGTGAAACACATGCGCGATTTAATCTACGCCCAGCGCCATCTATGTGTACCGTATGGAACTAATATGTACCGAAATGAAATAAGGGCGCCCGAGCGGGCAACTAGAGCTGCGCTACGAAATAAGGCCCGCGGAAAAACACGGAACTAACATTTGAGATTCCTTGTGTCAATGAACATAAAGCTAAAATTTGAATGTTGATGACGACTGAGTTGACTGAAGTTTCAGGGGGCTTATTTCGTGGCGTGTTGTTGGTTAGTTGGTTATATTTTGACCTAAAACATGATAATGATAATTTATTACGTACCATCGTACCATACAGCCAATGCCAGTGAAGTTGGATCACAGTCCCAAGATACGCCATCTAGCGTTTTTTACATAGCAAATAATAATTAAAAAGAAACATTTTATAAACTAATAATAGCGATTAATTTTATTAGGTTATGTAACCATGACAACATACAATTTCTTCTTAAGTTGTCTCATAAGAAATCTTCACTATTATTACAACAACAAATTCTTCGTACCAAAAATATTCCTATACTCTTAGCCAGCACGAAAAAACATAGAAATTATATCAATGTATAGATAGCTAAAAGATTATATACAGAAGAAACTACAGAAGACATTATCCAGCAATATTTGGAAACGTTAAAGAATCAAATAGTTCTGGCAAAATGGATAAAAGAATTGTGATTAATTACGCAGAGGCTAAACATAAAAAAATAATAAGGTGACACATCTACGTTATGAGTGTTTCGCGAGTAAAAAATCCGCTAGATGGCGACCTGTTGGACTGAGGTCCAACATCAACCGCATTGGTAGTTTAGTTTGTCAAATTAACATTTTGACAGATCACGTTTGAAAATAACCAATCGCATTGTATATGGACCTCACTCGTATAGTACTCCATCTAGCGGATTTTTCACACGCAAAAACCCGCATTGTATTAATGGACAACATTTCATTTTTTTAACACGTCCATATTGTTTTTTTATATGAAAATAGACATAAAATGAACAGACCCATATTTTTTCTTTTTTCAAATTTTGGCCATTTTCATGCATAAAATAATTATTGAAATTCTTTATATTCTAAATAGACGTAAGCGCCAAATGACGTCATCGGACGGCTGAATACAGCGATATTCCTTTGCTTATCATTGTTTTAGTAAAAGAAACGTACTACTGTCAAAGGTAAACAATACTAGTGTCGACATTGTCAACGTCATTCATACATTCAACGATGACAAGTTGTCTTTTTTTTGACAGTTACATGTCATGGGTTTGGCATTTCGTAAATTTAAAACTATAATGTGCTAAGCAAAGAAATATTTTACATTCTGCCGTCCGATGACGTCATCTTACGTTTTTTAGTTTTTAATTTTTTTCTCAGTAAATAAGCAATATAAAAAATTAATAAATATATATTCGAGCAGCGGAAAAGTAAACAAAGAATTGGTATTTTTTGTTTCAGAGCTTAGCAATTTTGAAATGTTGTCCATTGTGGCGACTATGACATTTTTTTTTTTAAAGTACAACGGCGAATCCACAAACTAAAGTATTAAGATTTTTTTGAGACGTTATTCTGTAATATAATCTTTCTACAAGTAACCGTAATTCTTATTATTGCGTGTGTGTGTGTGTGTGGCCATTTTGAGCAATTATAAAAATTAGGTATGGTCACTTTTAGAAAGAAATTATGTCTCAAAAATTCTTAAAACTTACCTCTATACATTCACAGTTGTACTTCTTAAAAAAATGTCTGCTAGTTTGGTCGATGCGTCACCATAATTGAACTAACTGTCTTATTTCCTTAACTTTGTTACTCTGTAACGAGTGAGCGAGACAGATACTCTTTATTGAATTGATTAAATACTTAACATTACCTAAAAGCCTGCCTGTTTCGAATAGTTTTGGAACGTGTAACCATGATCTAGGTCGCTTCATTGTGATTACCAGACTCCCCAAATTCTGGATCATGACTTAAACTAGTGTTGCTTATCGATAGTTAAAGTAAATTCAATAGTATCGATAGTCCATGGGTAGTATTGCTGGTTGTCAATAGTATCGATAGTAAAATAAGATCAGGTATCGGGCAGCCGTGTGGTGCCCGGCAGAGTAGAATAGGCCATCCTCACTCTTACCGAGGTGTCGTAAAATGCGACTAAGGTAAAGCTGCTGGCATGATCATCAGCACCCAGAGAAGGAAAACTCTGCATTTATATCAAAACCCTCGCCAACCCGTCTGCCAAGCGTGGTGAGTATGGCAATTACCCCTCATGTGATTGAGGGAGGCCCGTGCCCCAGCAGTGGGGACTTAAATGGGCTGACGATGATGATCGGGCATTAAACAATCGACAGTATTGATAGTATTGGAGTTATCAATAGTATTGATATTTTTTTACTGTGGATAGTATCGATAGTTTTGACAAATAGCTATACAATAGTTAGTCTGAATGATTTTCGAGGTAAACTATCGATAGGGAAACTATCGATAGTTCCGCAACACTAATTTAAACGACTTCAAACCGAAGAGTTTGGCCGCAACTAGGAATGACAAAAAAACATATTTTACAAAAAAAAGTCGGACAAATTTTATAAAAATTAAAGATGTGTAATTTTGGATTTGAAGCGTACAAACGCAAAAAAATCAAGAGCGATGTTAAGAATTCATATGGATAGATTGTAATAAAGGATCAAGAACTAGTTGGTACAATAATTTCTTTTAGACCACTAAAAAGAAATTCTTGGTATGAAATCCAAATATTTAAAGTAAGTACGAAATATTTCTTTGCTGAATCGCGTGTATAGTACATTCATTGGTGAAATACTGACCAATTACTGTTTAAATTAAATGAAAGCTATGTGCATGCATTTTAAAATTAATGTTATATACGTAACATTGGCCAATAAATAGACACTTATTGTGTAGGTATAAATAAAATTTAAAACACGAACCATATTTACAACATCGCCTGTGTAAGGTGCCAAGAAACTTAGGTAGGTAACATTATAAAGTGGTATGCTGTGATTTTGACGTCACGGAATACCAAGATCTCGGTATGGCGGGATCCCGTGTCATTTTTTAATACCGCGTGATGCGGGATACGGGCGCGGGCCCCGCTCTATTTTAGTCGCAAAACATGCTGATTGACTTAAACTTGTGCCTTTAGGAATTTTCTATATTTTTACATGTATGTCAATTGTCATTATATTCAAGATTATGTAAAATAAAAATTAAGTATGATAAACTGAAATTACCGCTGTGTAGGTAATCGGCGAAATCTGTTGATATTCCACAGTTAGTGGTTCACGTTTTAAAAACCACTAAGGATCGATTCGACCAATATTTATCTGTGGATAAAATTATGGAATAACGTCAGATTTGTATTAAACGACAACGCTATACCATATACTTAGTATTGGAATTAGATTGGTCTAATCGGCCCTAAGATATATAAACAATATTTTTTTAACCAAAAATATCCAATTATTACCTATGTATCTTTAATAATAAAGTTTTAAAAGTACTAATGTCAACTATGACAGACCAATCATGGAATATGTTGACTTTTGTGCTGCCATCTCGTGATAATTTGTGTTAGAAATTAAATGAGAAATTGCTTAAACAATACAATTTTCAATTTTGGACAATGATGTCTATTCTATAGAAAATCATTTATAATTTACGACTACAGTTACACATCAATATAAAAAACTTACATATAACACGATTTTACTACTTGACATCCAGTAAAATCTTATTTAAGTAACCTAGAATACAGTAGAATGGATGACAAAATGAAATTTACATAAAATTATACATAATATTTTATTTAAAATTATGTTCTAAATTTTAAATAATAAAAATACAGTAAAATGGAAGTAAATCTAAAAATTTAATGTGATATAAATACGTGTCAATTTTACTATACACATTTATGTAATGGTGAACTGTTTTTTATACATTCACCTACTCTATCGAAGACTTATATGTAATTTTACCATCACTATACAAAATTGAATATAAAACTGTTGCCCCCTTATTACAAATCGTGAACTAAGGATAGACCAGGAATAAAACTCCTACCAACCCTTTTTAACATTGCATGTTGGAACGGGATGACATGAGCTTTAGTACAGTAATAACTTTAGATCGCTATTTATAATAAGGTGTTTAAAAGATGTTACTATTAAAATATAACATTTTACACACAACTTATACAAGGTGTTTCATAAGTGGTAATATTTCGCAGTTGAGAACACCACAAATGTACAGTGGCGGACACAAGCTATACAAAACTGTCAAATTTCTTCATTCGATCATAAACCTTATATTGTTACACATTGAGTTCGAAATCGATTGAGGAAATTTGACAGTTTTGTATAGCTTGACCTTTCCGCCACTGTACAATAGATTTAAAAGTAAATAAAGATTTTTCTTTTAATTTCGCGTTACGTGAACATTTTATATAATTTCGGGTTAAGTAAATAAAATATTTCGCGTTAAGTGTAATACAAGCCGAATCGTTTGCTATTGCAATCTTTACATGCATAACTGCAACATTTTCAGCGATAGAAACGCGATACAGCATTGATACAATCGCAACTGATGTATACCCGTTACTAAAAGCAGGAATACAATCACGATGCAGTCGCGGGAGAGTCAAACACGCGTTTGTATCGCTGCAACAAACGGGGCTAAATACTTTCAGTTCGAAGCAATATGACGCTCCATTCAAATGAAAATACCCACTCTGTGAAATTCAATTTTTTTTTTCGCGATTTCATAGTTTCAGACAACGCTACGTTTTACATACATGCGCTATGTTTCGTATGTTTTGTCATACTACCTATCAAATACCTTGTATAGAAATGTCTATTACAATTGGAATTAAAGCATTTTCAAATAAATTGCGGTTTTTTTCTTGTTTCATTTCTTACTAACTACATTTTAATTACACGGGCAGAAGAATTATCAAAAAATCAGTCACTTCTCTAAGCATTCCACAAATTCAAGCTTGAGTCCTTCAAATCTCAATAGTCCATATCGCGATGCAAAGAAACTGGCGCCTCTAGTGACAAGATTTGGAACTTTGTAGGGTAAAATACAAATAACTGTATTTTTAATTTACTTTAAAGCAATAAAATAACTCTCTCTAGATGTAAGTATCAAGTAGGTAAACTGTTTTAAATAAATTACTTATTAGTATTTTAAAAAATACTAATTAAAACTTCATTTAATACATATTCACCAATCTTATTTTACATTTTTCAACTATATCTTCGATAAACTGTATCTTTGATTAACTGTATCTATGATATATCTTTACCCTAAACAAGTTCATAACCCCGCCGCCAGAGGCGCACTCGTCTCAGCATCGCATCAAGAGAATAACACCTTATTCCCGCGCCGTAAGATTGGTTTTCTCAAAACCAATAGCGTGAATGTTACATGAAGAACTCCCGGCTGTCGTGTGGTGGTCAGGTGTGTCGCATTGTCGCGGTGGAGTTACCTGGCGATGAATAACTATTAAACCAATGAGAACATTTTTCAATCATATTTTAAACATATTGTTGCGGGTACGGGGTCAATTCGATTCAACTTCAATTCAAATAAACGTCACAAAAAACAATTAATTTTGGTATAGTGGAACTTCCAGGTGGTCTAGTGGTTTACCACTAGACCGGGACACTACCGGGTCGTGATATCGGGGTCCTGAGTTCGATTCCCGGGTCGAACGAAAAGTATGTTTCGAATTTTTCGAACATAGCTCGGGTTTGTGATCACCAATCCGCATTTGGCAAGCGTGGTGATTAAGCTTAATCGCATCATAGTAGCGATGACTTGATTTCTATGATGGAGGCCTTTGCCCTGCAGTGGGACAGTTTATAGGCTGACACTTTAATTTTTTATGGACGATAACAAGTACTATTACTAATTAACAGAAAATCTTCCCAAACACGCAGGTAGTCCTTTTGCTGACTACTAGTTCGCAGGAGATTATCTAACTTCGTTTTCAAATCGGCAAATTTTGGCAAATAAATAAATGTTTATGTTTGTTGTGCCACTAATAAGACTATTAGGTGGCGTTAGTTTCCATACAGTCTTAGACAATTTAACACGGGACGTGGCATGTGGACGAGTTCCCCTCTGCCAAAGTACATGAACAAACATTCGTGTACGTTTATTAAAACTAGATCGGCGCGATCAATCGCTATTTCGAATTTATATCTGTCGCTGAGCGGAACTCGTCAAAATGGTTGCTGTGTAGATTTTACTTGCGAACGACGATCAGAAATATCCAATTTCATCATCAGTCCATTTGAGTCCCCACTGCTGGGGCACGGGCCTCCCTCAATCACATGAGGGGTAATTGCCATACTCACCACGCTTGGCAGACGGGTTGGCGAGGGTTTTGTTATAAATGCAGAGTTTTCCTTCTCTGGGTGCTGATGATCATGCCAGCAGCTTTACCTTAGTCGCCTTTTACGACACCTCGGTAAGAGTGAGGGTGGCCTATTCTACTCTGCCGGGGACCACACGGCGGGAAATATCCAATTTATCTTTATGTTATAATAAAATAAACCTTGTTTCATAGAATAATTGAACCAGTTATTGAAGACTTCGGTTTTACTAAGGTTCCATCATCAGATCCTGAAACATTTTGCAAATTTTCTATGCACAACCTTTAGATGCATATTACATTTTTACTAGAATGAACAACTTACATTGTATGACAGTTTCAAAAATCCAACCCTTTCACCATCCTAGTGAGCGCCTAGACCACTAGGCCACTGAGGTATTAAATTAGGTAATAACTTTTCTAGTACTTATCTGCATTTTCGCTGCTGTAAGCAAGTGATTCATCCATGTTCGTAAACAAAAATCATCATTTTATTTCATTACTTATAAATAAGCAATTTTACATGCTTTTGTACATTAACCTAATAACAACATTTTTGTTTGCAACTAACTCATTCCTAGAATGTCACTCATTTATTCATATCTAGACCATCACTAAACTTCCCTTCCCCCTCGCGGATTTTGGCAGAATGTTTTAATACTAGATCTGCGCTATACCACATCCCGTGTTAAATTGTCTTAGCTAGCCATACAGTACATATTTTGTTCTAAGTTTGTGTTTGTTCGGTGTCTGGGTGTAATATATGTATTTAAGTATATATTTGTGTTCCTCTGTTGTCTGATATCTGTAACACAAGTGCTTAAGCTACTTAGTACGGAATCAGGTCAACGTATGAGATGTTGTGAGAATTATTATTATTAAGTTAACACACCCCACGATGTGCATCGCCTAAATTTGACATCTTAGTTCCTGATCTCGAGCGGTCGACATGTCATCAACATAAAGTTGCCGGACAGGTCTGTGCATGGCGGGTTCAGTGAGTATTGCACTTAATGTGTCATCAACATCATCATAGCGTTGATTGCCTCGGTGGCGCAGTGGTTAGTGGATCGCACTATAAAGCGACGGCTGCGCAAGAGGTCCCGGGTCGGGCCAAAAATGTGTACCTTAGTTTTCGGTACGAAATTCTTAGGGCGAAGTTCACCAAAATCTATATAACGGACAGTTACGAAAACTGGCAGTAATAGTTAAGTTAAAAATTAACCAGCCGAGCTGTACTGTTCACCATAAACATTGGATACGCAGTTGACAAAACAAATTTTAACTAACTGTCCTGTGAATATTAAGATTCAACTTAAACCAGAAGTCAGTTTTTAACCCCCGACGCAAAAACGATGGGGTGTTATAAGTTTGACGTGTCTGTGTGTGTGCGTCTGTCTATGGCATTGTAGCTCCCTAACAAATCAAGCGATTTTGATTTTGTTTTTTTTTGTTCGAAAGATGAATAAAGGGGGAGTGTTCTTAGCTACGTTGGATAAACATCGATCCAAGATGGCCGCCTTCACAAAGATATGGATTGTATGTTTTAACATGGGTATCATATAAAAGGGCTTGAGTAGCAGAATATATTTATTGTGACAAATTTCAAATCCAAGATGGCCGCCGTCGGGGGTTTTTAAAATTTTCAATTTTAATTCATATTTTCTAACACGATTTTTGGTATCATTCATAGTAACCTCTCGAGATAGCCAAGTCAGTGGAGACGGTGCGCCTTGGTCTCGCCGATCTAATCACATAAAAAAAATTAAAATTGATGTATTACCTGTTGGACTTTGGCAGTTCGGCAAATCGATCACGGTGATCTCGATCACCCGCAGGCCTCTCAGTATCGGATCGGTTATGTATATCCCTCTCGGGTTATATACCCTCTCGTTCTGTGTCGCTATAAACTTTGATACTTTTCGTAAGTGCTGAAAGAAGAGAGAAAAAAAAAACTTCAAAACGTGGTACTTCGAGGCCGTTCATTGATCACGAGATGTTTTTTAGCGGCTTTTATGACACCCCTCTACCGCCTGGTGATTTTTGGTGAGGTTTTGTACTACCCCTCCCCTAAAAACACGTGTATAGTTTTTGCAAATCCTAAGCTGCGAATTCACTACATGAAAAACCGTTTAATCGAATCCAATTATAGAAAATTAATCATCCGGTAATGAAACATTAAATTACATTAAAATGTAGGTGGTTTCAGTTATAATCAATAATATTAATAAGGAGGTCAATCCTACAGACAGAGGCGACGCTTATAGGTAATCCGAAAACACGAAACGCTTGCGCAATCAAATCGACACCTAACGCTATCTATTGGTATGCAGTGGAACTAATGTCCCGAAACGATATCTCCTGAGACCCTCCCTCTCCCTTGGTGATATTTGGTGTTTTTTTTTCCGAATCCCCCTTTCCCCCTTTGGGGACCACGTGATTAATGGATGACCCCTTACCTACATCTAATGAAGAAACGAGAAGGCCTAATCTTTTATCTGACTTGCACATGAAAATTCTTTTACAAATTATTCAATATGTTACTATCTGAGTTAGGCAGTATTGTACTATACAATACAGTGACATCGCAAAACAAAACATGACATCACAATATACAAACGCCAATGATGTCATAGGCTATGAAAATAATCATTGCTAAGTTTTTGGAAATTGAACCTAAAAGGTATGGAAATAAAAGTGTGTCTCCTTCTCAGATGACCCTGGATGCTGGTGGGCAGGTTTTCTTGAGAGTTTTTGAACGAAATACTGGAGCTTGTTGAATCTTATATTAATGCGGTGAATGAGGGAGATAAATATAGGAATTATTTACTTTTTTTGTTAAGTCAAACATATAAAATAAATAAATAAATAAAATATGTTATTAAACCATCAACATTAATATAAAGACTTTTGGCAATCACCATTGGTAAAAAAGTAACTTGTTGTTTCAATTAACGTTAAAGTAATTGTCATAGATCTGCTAAAAAGATTTGTAGTTTATGATTGTTATGTGGATGCTAATAACTTTTAGATTTCAGTAATATATTGTATAATAATGACCAATAATTACAAGTAACGTTATACATACCATAATGGAAGAACAACAAAAAGTAATTACACTTATTTAAATACCTTTTTGTTGCAATTACATTGCAAATAAATACCTATACTAAGTTGTGTAGGTTACTGAGCTAGTTAGACAAGAATCAAGTTTCTAACATCAATTGAATTGCCCATTGAGACGCAAGGATTTGATTCTTACACCAACACCAATGTTCGTTGATGAAACAGACATTTGTCCTGGGTCTGGGTGTTTGCGGTACTTCCGTTGTTTCTGGTTTCCATAGTAAAAGGGTAACCGACCGATCGTCGAGGACGTCGACTACGCGGCAGGCCCAAAAAAAGATGATGTGACGATTTCAATATGTATGTACAAGAATGGGAAGTAAAGGCAAATGGCATTGGATAGGGAGGAATGGAGAGACTTTGCGGAGGTCTTTGCCCAGCAGTAGGACTAAATTTTAAAAAAAGTACAAGAGTAAACCTTAGTTTGGGACCCGGACAATGTTTGTGATTTTGTCTCAATTTATTTATTTTAATTATAGTATAATATATAGAAATGGTAGGTAAATTCTTTTTCAAGCACACTTATTTTGTTAAATAATATTAATAAGTAATTATGTTTATCCCCAGGGGTGCGAAATCAATTATGGATTTTTTTTGAGTTTGACAGAAAGTTATTTTATGTTTTTATGAATTGATTTGTCTTTATGACAAACATGCTCGGTTCAATATCTTTTTTTATGATAATATGAGGTGCAGAAGAGCAGACATGTCACCTGATGGTAAGTGATTACCGCCCCACATGGACACCTGCAACTTCAAAGGAGTCAAAAGTGCGCTGCCGACCTAAATTAAGAATATCGTCAGATTATAGTAACCTGGATTTGCTCTTAGCTTCACACTAAAGTGAGTTGAAGAGTTCATCATCTAGAGTTGAAGAGAAGCATACAAAGGAGGGAGGAGAGAGAGCCTACTTACAATTTTTAGATTTTACAAACTAAACATCATATAGATTATATACATAAATAAATCATACCTTTTCATAGTGTGTCTCTGTGCATATGTAGATGAAGTACGCCGTGAGGCAGGCCAGGCATCCCTCACAGTATGTGCTGCAGTCCGCTGTCTCGGCCATGTCAAAGTGTTCATTTAGTCGCTCCATTGTATATTCAAATGTTTGCCTGTCTATCTGTAAAGTGGAAACAAAACTATGATTTAGAAATATATATCTATTCATATGGAATATAATGTCGTACCCACTCTGGCAAATGTTGGAAGCTCTGCACTGGAAGTTGTAGACGAGTACATCTACCTCGGACAAAAAGTCCAGCTTGGTAAGTCCAACTTCCAGAAAGAGGTCGATCGACGAATCCAACTCGGCTGGGCAGCGTTCGGGAAGCTACGCATATTTTCGGCCCACCTACCGCAGTGTCTCAAGTCTTCAATGTGTGTGTGTTGCCAGTGATGACATACGGAACCGAAACGTGGCCGCTTACAATGTGCCGATTAAGGAGGCTCAAAGTCACTCAGAGAGCAATGTAGAGAGCTATGTTCGGAGTCTCCCTGCGTGATCGTATCAGAAATGATGAGATCCGCAGGAGAACTAAGGTTACAGACATAGCCCAAAGGATTGCATGCCTCAAGTGGCAATGGGCAGGGCACATAGCGAGGAGAACAGACGGCCGGTGGGGCGGAAAGGTCCTCGAGTGGAGGCCACGTACAGGAAGTCGCAGCCGTGGCAGGCCCCCCACAAGGTGGACCGACGATCTGGTGAAGATCGCGGGAATCCATTGGATGCGGGCGGCACAGGACCGATCTGTGTGGAGAACATTGGGGGAGGCCTATGTCCAGCAGTGGACGTCTATTGGCTGAAATGATGATGATGATGATGGAATATAATATGAATGATTTCATTGACAGTAAAGTATTTAATACACACACATTGACTAAAAAAGACATTTAAGGTATTTATTTTTATTTTATTAAATAAATAAATAAATATATCACAACATCACATACATTGATCTGACTCCGATATAGGTAGCTCAAGCATCTGTGTTACGAATATCAGAATAAACAGTGGGGTTACAAATATATACATATAATACTTTTTTTGTAAATTCATCCTTATAATACATAGGAAACACCCAGACCAATACAAACAGACATGGTCATGCACACAAATGTTTGTACTCTGCGGGGATTGAACCCGCAACCCTTGGACCAAAAAGGCAACATTCACTACAACTGTTCCAAACGGGTCGTCATGGGTCAATAAGACAAATCATTTAAATCTTAGGCCAATAAATTATCCACAGAGTTCATAATGTTGAGTGCTTAATTTAATAGTCTAGACATGCAATATTAACCAACTAAGGTAAGCTCATTTGCTCTAATAGTAAGTGACTCTTCGAGACAGTGTTCCTCCGGTTCATCCCATTCAACTCACATGAGCAAAACACATTGCTCAGATTAAAAGTTTACTTAGAAATAAGAACAAATGCAAATCATTAGTTTGCTAGCCTTTTCCAAGTTTTTTTGTTTTTATTGATAACACAAGACAACATAGATTCTGATGAATTAGGTATGAGGTGTACTCCTGAATATACTTTAGGTGGTGACTATGAATATGGTATTTGTTTGTTTCTATCTGCTCCACTTTATAAGCTACAGGTGACTGAAATTCTGAAAATAGGTCATAATGGCATATTCAAATGCAATTGAAATATATAAACATTTCACATAATTATTGGTAACTGTATTGATGATAATAAAGGTTAATTTTAATCATATTCATATTTTTATTTTAGAACTAGGGTGAGATATATGGATTTAAAAATCTTTTAGGAAACTCCATAAAACAACACACTCAAGCAAAGTATGGAAAAAAATACAAGATTTTAAATATTTGGTATCTTTACAAAAACAAATCATAAAATTATGATTTACTTGTATTTTACAGGTAAGGGTTAGTAGTTTGATAAAATAGTATAGAAGGTGGAAATGTTTGGTGGGTAATTTTTCAATAGGCCATTTATATTTGCCATATTTTTGTATTTTCTTGTATTTTGTCAGTGAATAAAAACTAGAACTGTTATGGAAATTCAGAAATGTAGTGATATCGAGGAACTTTAGTTTTAAAAAAATACTATTACTATATACATCAAGAACAAAGCTGATTTTTGTTGCCCAGTGTAATAGATCAACACTTGACCACAATCCCACCTGGTGGTTAGGGACAATGAGGTATAGGAAGTTGCATGTTTGCCTAGAAGATAGCTGTTCACTCTGGCCTGAAAGATATCCAGATAAAAATGATCAGGGAACACTAGACTCATCAGCTTAAAATATCAGGAACATGAGTTCCTCAAACTTAAGTTTTAAAAAATACTATTACTGTATACATCATGAAAAAGGCAGATTTTTGTTGCCCAGTGTAATAGATCAACACTTGACCACAAATCCCACCTGGTGGAAAGGGACAATGAGGTATAGGAAGTTGCATGTTTGCCTAGAAGATGGCTGTTCACTCTGGCCTTAAAGATATCCAGATAATAATGATCGGGGAACACTAGACTCATCAGCTTAAAATATCAGAAAAATATGTGAATTAAGTATAATAACAGCAGCAAATACACCTACCGGCACGAAATTTTGGCCATCGAGTAATTTTCATACAAATATGCTCTCTTTACAGGTTCACAGAGCAAAAATCATTGTTTTCACAGTTGAAATTTTAACATTTATTTAATGTTTGAATGCTCAACTTTCAATTAATTAATTCAATTGACTCTTGAAACCACTCAATTTCTTCATAATCAAGGAAGAACGATTTCCTTTTTCGCGTTGATACAACATCATTTGGGATGTAAAAAGAAATCATTATTTTTCTGATTTTGTAGAAATCCAGTGGTTTCATGAGTTGATTGAATTAATTAATTGAAAGTTGAGCATTCAAATTTTAAATAAACATTCAAGATTTCGTGCCGGTAGGTTTATAATATTGAGTTTTTAATTAAGCTAAGGTTTTAGGGCATAATATTACAATTTAGTAATAGATTAGGTATCTCAGTAAGGAAACAGTTTATTTAATGTACAATTATTTTAATATAGGTAACTAAGTATTTAAATACATTCAATATAATTGTTCAATGTAATTAGGTACTTGTATTTAAGGTTGTACTTAAGGTTGGATACAATAACCAACAAGTTAATTTTGACATTAATGAATGTACAGAAGGTCGAAACATAAACTAGATCACAGATAATAAAATCAAAGAGATGAAATTCTATCAGAACGAAAGTTCATAATATTGCATTCAGACTGCACAAAATTCTGAAGGACAAACAAAGGCTAGCCGTGACACACTTAAGATTGTAGACAGCCGAGATTTCGCGACCGTAACAAGTGGGGTTCGTCCCACGCATTCTATGTTCTTAACACAGCCCATCCGGATAACAAAACCGATTGGTTATCCTTTAAAACAGTCTGAACCAATGTAAGGTCCATCTAAAATCATTGCAAATGGTTAGTTTGATATAAAACAAGGACATTGACGATAAAACCCTTCTGTCATAGTTCATCTGACATGATAAACAAACGCCCAAACTGGGGCCACTTTCACCATCATTCTACTCACTCTGTCTTCCAATTCTGGGGGAAACCTCGTCTGGAACTTCACCGCTGTACCTTCCGAGTAGTCTCTCTGGATGAATATCTTTATTCCTTGCTGGGTTGGGGTCTGTTGACTTCCCGGAGTGTTCGGTCCAGAAGGAATTCGATTGTTCGCCATTGTCACATAAAACACACACTTACAAGTTTATTCTACACTTCACAAGATAACATCGAGTCCGCTAATTCTTAGAAACACATAGGTGTCCGCTAAGATAGTTCTCACGGTTTTCTATTCATAAATCCGAACATGACGTGTGTGAGCGTGCGTGAATGACAGTGACGTCCGTCCGACATTTTGTGCCTATAGACAATTTTGGTTGCGTTCGGAAACGTCAAAAGCTTAGTATCGGAAAAACATTATTGTGAGAAGCAAAATATGTTTCTATAAAATATTTATTTTATTTAAAATAACATAAAAGTTTCTTATAGAATAGCAAAAGATATTATTTACAAAAAAATTAAAACAAAATGCCTGATTAATTATGAACTGGTGTTGTGTTATGTTATGGCGGGAAACTGAACACTTTTTTGTGGTCAAACTGATTCATTGTATCTAATAGGTACATACATACAAAGAGAATATAATCACTACGCGGTACATACATACTTACATAAATACCTAAACCTACTGAGAGCTGAAAGTTGAAAAAAAATACGAAACGCCATTATAAGTATTATTTAGTGGAAACATTTTTAAACGTCAATACGTCATCTTTTATTCGCAAAGAAGTACTTGTCTTTTTAGATTGTTTGAACTCTAACAGCCAGTTTATCTACCTACCTATTATTATCACGATTATCAAGCGATTATCCTGTGGACCTAAAAGTTTACCTAACCTCCTTATTTTGCGATGTTGGCTAAAAAGAGGTCTGGATCTGGCGCGTATATCTGGTATTTGAATTTTAATATACTAACTAAAAATAAACATAAATTCCATTCCTAACTACATACCCAATATCCTTATTTTAGCATTTGGGATGTTTCTATTGAAGCCGATTAATTTAAATGCAAAACTTAAAAATCTAGACTATACCCAGTTAATCACTAATGTAAGATAAGGGTAAAAAAAAACAAAAAAGGTAGGTACCTACTCCAAACAAGTCTACTCTTTCCTTCAAAATTTTCGAGTGATTTCCTCTGCTATTCTATCCTTCTAATTAAGTACTGACGTCATAAAAAAGGATATCCTATAGTTAATTTGATTAGCTTACGACCGCCGTCCATCGCCGCTATTCAGGTCGATTTCGCTGCTCGCCAGTTGAATATTAAAGGGCAGCTGTTGGGACCCATGTTATAATCTAAAAGTAGAAGGTAGGTGGTGGAGGAATGAATAAATACATAAATATTAAATATTTAATTGTTGACTTGAAAATACGAATTTGTTTTTTTGTTTTAGAGGCGACAAAAGAGCAAGCGAGTCACCTGATTTATGATGAAATTAATACACAGAACTGTATGTAGGAAAGTAAGGTAAAAATTTCCCATTACGCTACTTAATCTTACTTCGTGACGCTACGCTACAGTAGCGTAAGTGGGTGCTTTTAGTAAACCTACATACTTATCTATAGACAGGTATCCCCTACTTATACAAGTAAGTACAGACAGCCACACATCAAGTTACTACAATCGGCGTGAAGCAGCACTGTGCTGTGTTTCGCTCCGTGAGTGAAGGTATCGGAGGCCCAATCCGGGGGAAAAGGTTTTTTTGTTTTACATTATGGCAGACAAACGAGCCTCCCCAATGTTTTCCACACTGATCGGTCCTGTGCCGCCCGAATCCAATGGATTCCCGCGATCTTCACCAGATCGTCGGTCCACCTTGGGCTGCCACGGCTGCAACTTCCTGTACGTGGCCACTCGAGGACCTTTCCGTACCACCTGCTCATTGCCACTTGAGGCATGCAATCCTTTGGGCTATGTCTGTGACCTTAGTTCTCCTCCGGATCTCATCATTTCTGATACGATCACGCAGGGATACTCCGAGCATAGCCCTCTCCATTGCTCTTTGGGTGACTTTAAGCCTCCTTAATCGGCACATTGTAAGCGGCCACGTTTCACTATGTCCAGCAGTGGACGTCTATTGGCTGAAATGATGGTGATGATGAGACAAACGAGCAGACGGCTAACCTGATGGTAAGTGATTACCGCCGCCCATGGACATCTGCCACACACTGGTGTTCATTGGCGGCGGAAATCGGTGATCCGTTGGCTCGTCTGCCACCTATCACATAAAAAAAGGGTGATGCCTGACATACTTACTTTGAGAAAAATAATAATTTTTCCACCTCAACCGGGTTTCGAATTGCACAATAAAATCACACGCCAATCACAACCAGCCACCTGTACCCTTACCATGAGTTTGAAAAACTATTCTCGCTATCGAAAACTATCGCTTTGTCCCTTTCATTGTGCTGCATGTTGAAGAGACAGAGCAGTAGTTTTGGATAGCGAGGATAGTATTTCAAACTCATGGTAAGGCCTCTGATTGCGATGCAGTCGGTGCCCACGCGCATCCGTTTTGCGCGACATCTTTCACTGCGTATGATCGGAATGTCAAGTATAAGAAATGTCGCATCTTATGTAAGGAATGTGGACGCAACCACTGATCTTGTCAGTTGAATCACTTTCTTTGTTACATTTTAAAGGATTTATAAGTATGGCATAATTTTGACAAATAATAATAAATATTTCACAACATCAAATAAGTACATTGATCTAACTCCGAGATAGGTACAAAGTTTAATCACCTGTGTTACGGATATCAGAATCAACAGTGGGATTACAAATATATACATATAATACTTTTCTTTTGTAAATACATACTTATAATATACTGTATAGCAGTCCGCCAATTGTACTTTATTTTCTTGTGCAATAAAGAATAAATAAATAAATAATATATAGAAAACACCCAGACTAATACAAACAGACATGTTCATGCACACAAAAGTTTGTACAGTGCGGGGATTTTACCCTCGACCCTTGGGACAAAAAAAGGGTGGTAGTGACTTTGGTCCCAGGACCAAAATCACTACCACTGTTATAAACGGGACAAAACGGGAACCATTGGCGTAGTTAGGGAATGTTACTAGGGGAAACTACTTCCCCCAGCGGTTCATCATTTCATTGACAGGCCAGATGGCGCATTTGGTAGTGACCCTGTCTTATACGCCAAAGGTCGTGGGTTCGGTCTTCAAACTGGATAAAAATTTGTGTGATAAACACAGAGTCTTTGGGCGTAATATATGTATTTAAGTATTATATTTGTCATTCCTTTGTTGTCTGATATCCGTAAGTGTCCACTAGTACGGAATCAGGTTAGTGTATGAAATGTTTTATGATTTACATTTTAATTAATTCATTTAACGAAGGCATCCCCGGCGGCTCCCATTTGCTACAAAGGGCGTGGCTCATCATTTCTTTTACTTTATCATTTGCTATAAAGGGAGCCCTGGACACCCATCATTTGCTACGAGGGGGTCCCCTAGCAATCCTTTGCTACGAAAGTTGCTACGACCGGTATTTCTCTAGGGTGGGCCTACAACAGGAACGTGTACGCCTGGGAAGGAACGTGTAGTCAGAGTTCATCAAATAGTACGCATGTCTCCTTCCGACTCTGGCAAAGAAGGGAGCGCCGTTGGGGGTTTAGTCGGTAGGCCTCCGGCTTCACTGGAGAAGAGCCCGATATAATCCATCCGCCCCACAGTAGACGGGTATGGATAAGGCGACGTCGGCCCATAGTACTCCGGGCTGGCAGTATTCCCCCAACGCAAAAAAAGGGTGGGCCTTCAGCTTCCTAGGTTAGGGTACCTACCTAAGTAATTCTGAGGTCTGGAGCCGTAACATGTTGCGCGACGTAGAATTCCGATGGTAGGTAAGGTTTTTTTGTGTCTTACCTACTAATATAGGTACCCGAGGAGCAGACAGGCTTGAATTGAGGAGGAACATAACATCGCACTACGATACAAATTCCTCTAAATTTTCACTGAACTGGGTGTGCTTGCAGCGCCCTTGGCGATCGTCAGCTTGTCACGTAACGGAGGGTTACGGAGCTAAAAGATAGGGGGAAGAAGGAAAGACAAGGATAGAGGGAAGAGGGCTATAATTATCAGCGATGTGTACAAAGATGGCTCGTCCTAAAGTCTTAAATCTAACTTAAAGCTAACTTAAAACTAGCTATTTACACCGGTACACTACACTAAATATATATATAAGGTAAAAGTCCAAAATGGGCAACCGTGGTAGGACGATATCACAGGGTGAGCACAGGCAGCGCGCCGGCAGTATCCAGCGTCGCAAGAGGCGGGCGGTAGGGCTCCGCCGAGCGCAGGAGGCAGCAAACGGGGCGCGAGACGCAGATGCGCGCACGCTGCAAGCCGGCCGCGGGTAGGCGCGACGCGGAAACGCGCACGAGTGAAGGTAGACGCGCGTAGGTGCAGGGAGGCAACACCTTTCGTGCCCCGGCACCGTTACTCTACGGGTAGACGCATACTGGCACTGTTATAGCTTGAGGTTCTGAGCTTCTTCAGAGCTGGTGGTAGACTGGTCGTCCTGCCCATGTGCGTCCTTTTATATTGCCCATGCGCATTCTATTCTACAACATTTAAATTTTAAAATTCGTACAATATAGAATATTCTCGAAACAAAGCTAAACTCCATAGTTAAATTTGAATAGACAATTCGATAGAAAAATAAAAACAGTTAGACAACGTCAGCTGTCGGACAATGTCAGATAGACAATCTAAATATTTACAACAATAACTTTAAATTTATTTACAGATAAAATGTACAAGGAACATTAAAAACACATAAAGAGTAATGCTAATACAAGACATAATCATAAAATGATATACAAGCTCTATAGCAAACGGAAAACGAAGCTCTATAGTTAACACCAAAGGTAACTTTCTTTATGAGTAGTTATGTAGTATAACGAAGCCCCTGCAGGCTGCGTTACATTTCTCCCACGACCCCAGAAAAATTTTCGACCCAGAGAAAATTTTGATTATAAGGTTAAGAGAATACTATCCTTACTATCAGTCTAACCAGTCAACCTTCACTTAAACATACCATTCCACAATCCAAAAACAATTCAAATCCAGTCACTCTAACAATCACTCTAACATACGAACCAATCACAAAGAGGAGTAGGGTTCACTATCAATGACGCAAACTCCATAGGAAGTACCCTATAAGAATGACTTTAGGCTTATTTAGGGAGTTGTCAGCCGCTCCGTTTCTTAAAACCCATTAGTGTCGATGACCATAGCCGACAATCTAGTCTCTCTCAGGTATTCCCTATCAAAGGACACAAATTTTAAAGGTTGAATTTACCTTTAAAAGAAACGCCTCTGTAGTCAAAGAAGCGCTAAGTAGTAAGTAGATAAGGCAAAAGAGAGCCCTAAAGTTTAGAATTAAAAGGTCAAGAAGCGCCTTTTAAAAGAAAACGTTAAGCAAGTAAGTAGGTACTATAAGAGAGAATCCTATAAGTAAAGAGAGACGAGATTAGTCGCTAAGTATATATAAAAAATATCAGACTGAAGTAGCCAAAAATCAGTCCAATGTGTGTGCAAATAAATACATATAATACTAGTAAAGTCAAACAGTAAGGTAGTCATTTCTTAAAGTCTTTTACATGCCATTTACCGCGGCAACCGTTGCAGTCCTCAAGAATGTATACAAGAGGTGACAATTTCTCAACGACTTTGCATTTAACATATTTAGGTGCTAATTTTGCGCTAAAATATGCACCAGCATTGCTTAAAGAGTAGTTTTTTACGCCACACTATATCTCCAACATTGAATTCTTTAAAAGAGTGCCTTAAATTGTAACGGTAGAATTCTTTACATGAGATATGTGCAGTGCAACCTGAACTCTATCAAAAATTGACGATAGAAGGCCAATATTTCTAGCATATAAATCACGAGGTAAAAAGGTAGTTTCTTCTAAGTCGTAACCCTGAGAGTAAATAGATCCACAAGTAATGAGTTCACGACCAAATACTAAAAATGCAGGAGTAAATCCAGTTACCTCATTTACAGAGTTATTCATTGCAAACTGAATCTTAGATAGGTGAAGGTCCCAAGACCTATGGTCTTCACCGACCAGTGAAGCTAGTGCGGTAATAATTGTTTTATTGTAGCGTTCTGTAGTATTGACCTGAGGACAATAGTGAGGAGTGTAAGATATATGCGGAATTCTATAACGTCCAAGGAAATTACGGAATTCATGCGATTGAAATTGTGGACCGTTATCCATAATAATTGTTTGAGGTACTCCATGAACTAAGAACACGGAATTCTCTAAGTAATGTATAATACTAGTAGTTATAGCTCGTTTCAAAGGAAAAATAAGTGTATATTTGGTGAATAGACAATTTACAACGAGAATGTACTGGTTACGTCGCCTAGTCATTGGCAATGGACCTATTAAGTCCAAAGAAATGCATTGAAAAGGTCTAGAACAAATTTTGGGTTTTCCCATAGGACCGTAAGGCGAGTGGTTAGAGTGTTTTATAAGCCAAACAAGTTTCGCAATTGGAAATAAATTTAGCTATATCTTTAAACATGCCAGACCAGTAATATAACAATGATATTTTTTTGTATGTTTTAAATACGCCCAAATGCGGATCTGTAGCGGAACCATGAGCATTTCTTATCAAAGATTCTCTTTCAGAAGGGATAGGGACTTCTTTCCAGATGAAATCGTCTGTTAAAAAATAAGGAGTATTAGTGCAACGAAATAGTTTATTATCCTTAATCGTATAGTTAGGATGACTTTGAGGATCAGTTAAACAATTACGATAGTTTTTTGAGTTAGAGGATGAAGAAGGTTGAGGCTTGTCAGCTTTACATTTCGGGCAATCCGAAGCTCTAAAGTCTTTCAAACCACATTTAAAACAGACTAAGAATCTTGGTTTAGTGCAAGAATTCAAAGAATGACCATTTATTCGACATCGAACGCAAAACAAATGCGCCTGAAACTTGGGAGCATTTTTCAGATATCGCATGTGCAGAATTTTTATTCTGCGAAGAAAAGTTCGTACGAAAAGGCTTAAAGTTATTAGATTTATGAGAATCATAATTAGGAGTGAAAGAATGTTTAGAGTGAAAAGTATGTGTAACATTAGGTTTAGTGGTTCGGTAAAAGTGTAGAATCGTGTTTAGGTTTATAGGATAATTCAGGAATAAGAGTATTCATTTCAGGTTCTTTAAAATTATTGTCGCGGTCAATACAGCGCTCAAATTGTTGACATACAGAAATTAAAGAGCCAATAGAATCAACTTTATTAAGAGCAACAAAAGAAGTATAACAAGGACGGATGTTACGTAGAAGTATTTGCAGTTTCTCCTGCTCAGGTAATTTCTCGCTTAGTCTCGAAAAACATTTCAAACATTTTCGGAATATAAACCATAATAGACTCAGATTTACCCTGAGTACGAGATTTTATTGCCTGCAGTAGTTTATGGTCATAATCAGAATGGCCAAAGTCCTTAATTAACAACTCGGAAACGCGATCCCAAGTTAACGAAGGGTCACGACTTAGTTGGAATTTAAACCAATAAGAAGCATCGTCCTCAAAAATGTTGAAGGCCGAGCTTATAAGTATTTGCTTATCAAGTTTGTTCGTAAGTAAAAATTCATCAATTTTCGATAGAAAAGCTCTAGGACAAGTTGTCCCATCAAAAGTAATTTTTTTTAGCTCTTTTAGATAATTTGGTAAGAGAAAATTATGAAAAGGTGGCATACAGTTAGGTTGAGAAATCGGCAAGGGTGAGTCCAAAGAGGTTTGTACCTGTGAAGTCTCAGCTGGTTTTGAAAAAGCGTCAAAACGTTCAGTCAAAAGAGTAAACTTCTTTTTTAAGTCGTCATAGAGTTCTATAAGGTTTGAGTCGCTGTCACTTACATCAGTGTCAATTCTGTCAAGTCGATAAAATAAGTGATTTATATAAGTTTCAATTTTCTTAAATAATTTCAGATTACCCGATTCGTATCGGTCCAACATCGAAGATAAATATAAGATTGTAGAAGAAGCTTGTGACAAATCATCACTCAGAGGAACGGGAGAATCAATAATGTCCTCCGTAGGAAAATTACGAAGCAATAAAACAATTTGTTTTCTAAGCGATACAAGATTATCCGCAGGAGTTTCGTTCCTAATTATAAGTTCGTATTCAAGTTCCGCCTTATTAGTAAATTAAAGTTTATAAGACGAGCCATTTCTAAGATATTTGTAATTTTAAAGCAATAAAATATTTACAATAGTTTTTATTTTATTTACTTTATTTTAGTGAGAAAAATAGAGGAAGAATAGGGAAAGAAATATCTAAGAAGTAAGAGACGTCTAATAGGGAGCCAAAAGGTATGTTACATACAGAAACTTGTGCAAGTTTATTTTAGAATTTTGAGAACAGGGAGGGATTCTATAGAGTTGGGCGCCAAACTGTCACGTAACGGAGGGTTACGGAGCTAAAAGATAGGGGGAAGAAGGAAAGACAAGGATAGAGGGAAGAGGGCTATAATTATCAGCGATGTGTACAAAGATGGCTCGTCCTAAAGTCTTAAATCTAACTTAAAGCTAACTTAAAAACTAGCTATTTACACCGGTACACTACACTAAATATATATATAAGGTAAAAGTCCAAAATGGGCAACCGTGGTAGGACGATATCACAGGGTGAGCACAGGCAGCGCGCCGGCAGTATCCAGCGTCGCAAGAGGCGGGCGGTAGGGCTCCGCCGAGCGCAGGAGGCAGCAAACGGGGCGCGAGACGCAGATGCGCGCACGCTGCAAGCCGGCCGCGGGTAGGCGCGACGCGGAAACGCGCACGAGTGAAGGTAGACGCGCGTAGGTGCAGGGAGGCAACACCTTTCGTGCCCCGGCACCGTTACTCTACGGGTAGACGCATACTGGCACTGTTATAGCTTGAGGTTCTGAGCTTCTTCAGAGCTGGTGGTAGACTGGTCGTCCTGCCCATGTGCGTCCTTTTATATTGCCCATGCGCATTCTATTCTACAACATTTAAATTTTAAAATTCGTACAATATAGAATATTCTCGAAACAAAGCTAAACTCCATAGTTAAATTTGAATAGACAATTCGATAGAAAAATAAAAACAGTTAGACAACGTCAGCTGTCGGACAATGTCAGATAGACAATCTAAATATTTACAACAATAACTTTAAATTTATTTACAGATAAAAATGTACAAGGAACATTAAAAACACATAAAGAGTAATGCTAATACAAGACATAATCATAAAATGATATACAAGCTCTATAGCAAACGGAAAACGAAGCTCTATAGTTAACACCAAAGGTAACTTTCTTTATGAGTAGTTATGTAGTATAACGAAGCCCCTGCAGGCTGCGTTACAAGCTATTACTCACAGGTTAGGTCATCATCATCATCATCATCAGCCCATTTAAGTCCCCACTGCTGGGGCACGGGCCTCCCTCAATCACATGAGGGGTAATTGCCATACTCACCACGCTTGCAGACGGGTTGGCGAGGGTTTTGATATAAATGCAGAGTTTTCCTTCTCTGGGTGCTGATGATCATGCCAGCACCTTTACCTTAGTCGCCTTTTACGACACCTCGGTAAGAGTGAGGGTGGCCTATTCTACTCTGCCGGGGACCACACGGCAGGTTAGGTATGTGTGACATTTTCAGTCATCATCATTAGGTATCTTAGCGTTTTGTCCCGGTTGCTTCCCAAGCCGTCGCTTTGGAGTCCGGGGTTCGCTTTCCTACTTCGGTTCCTCCACTTTGCACGGTCTTGTGCATCCTTAGTGGTCAGTTTATTGGCACGCGTGTCATCCTTTATGATGTCAAGCTACACCTTTTTACGTCTACCCCTTCTGCCGGGACTAATTGGTGACAGTTCTTGCAATTACACTCCCTGGCTTCCCGTGGTCCAAATACATAACACCACACAGACAGCCTTACAAATAAGGATTAATTAATTACCTGCGACAACCACTTTCATTCGCAACTATGGTATGTCGCTGTTTCATAAACAACTACGAAGACGAAAGCGATATTAATAGGACATTAGACATATCTAGGTCATTGTTTGGGATGTTCCCAAATGACCGACTTTTTGTCGGATTATCGGATCTACAAACAGTTGGCCGATTTTTCATACTATTTCTAACCGACTTTTTGAAGGTCGTGCGCGTTGCGTTATTAATATGTATCAGTAGGTACGTTATATTTTTCACCTACAAAAAATCAATCACCGATTATCGAGGTCATTTATGGGATCATGGAATAGGTTAGGTTAGGTTACCTATATGAAAAGGAATCCTATTTCAGTTATGTACGGTTTCATTTTAATTCGAATTCATGGACTTGAAATGTGGGAGAGCCACGCTTAGGCATGAATGGGCCGGCTCGACCGGAGTGATACCACTGCCTCACAGAAGACCGGCGTGAAGCAGCGCCTGAGCTGTGTTTCGCCGTGTGAGTGAGGTTACCGGAGGCCCAATGGGGGGAAGGGGAAAAGGTTGGCAGCGCACTTGTGACTCCACTGGTGTTGCGGGTGTCCATGGGCGGTGGAAGTGCTTACCATCAGGTGATCCGTCTGCTCGTCTGCCACCTCTCGATATATAAAAATAAAAAACTTGACTTAGGTACTTACTTTACCTATGCAAAAAGCACAACTGATAAAAGTACTAGTTGAGTATAATTTTCAGGGCGTGAGTAGCTCAGTGGATAACAACGTATGCCTGACGGAAGGTAGGTTTGAATCCTGCACTGCACACTCCTTGAGTCTCGATAGAGTCGAACACACATTCCACCTAAGATATCCTGTATAAGTAAGGGTTGCAGAAGTTCAGAGAGCAGACGTTTTATTGTAATTGGCAGAGATTAAGCCAAACGGCCCCCATAACGATATTCTGTGACATAACATCAAGCCATGACGATTTCATGCTAAAAAGAAGTAATAAATTATTTTTATTACTTACAAAATAACCATGATTAAGTGACCATAATTGGCGATTAAGTTATTTTATCTTTACGTAATTTGTACACGCTTTCAAGTTCCGGAAATAGGTATTAAAATTAGGACACCAAAACAAAAATAAATCCGCCAAATTGAGTAAGTACCTCCGCCTTTTTGTAAATTCGGTCACGAACGCAATATCTTTACTTACCGACCTACGTGATATAGGTAATAATAATGATACAATACGGTACCCAGTAAAAATCTTTTAAAGCAGAATCAGCAGTTCCAAAAACAAAACTGGACCTTAATACACTTCATGTTCTGAAGCTCGCCCTACTTGGATTCTATGCGCGAATTCAAATTTCATTGACATTGAACGACTAACCTTCCTTACAAGCAATTAAATGTATCCATAATCCTCAAGCTACCAAGTGTCAAGTGACAGTTTTCCACACATTGTCGCCACCATTAACATGTACCGACACCCGCGCCGAAGATAGCAGCACGCATTCAAACCACATCACGTATTAATGCTAGTATATAAACCAAGCCCTCCACTTCCTTAACATACATTGTGAACAATACCGGGACGGCAGCCAGTCGTCTGCCGTGGAAAAAGTGCATCATGGCGAAACTAATAGTGCTCCTATCGATAGCTGCCGTCGCAAGTGCTCAAGGATACTCCGCGGCCAACCTCCTCAGAAACATTTATGACGAATGTCTTAGCCAATACTCCGTGGAATGTGTGAAACCAAGAACCCTGCAGTGGATGTCATCAGTCGCTAATGATGACAACATCAAGATCACGGATAACCTCTCCATTGTGAGGACGGCGACTTTAGAAGACGATGGCGTGGATCCCAGAATGGCTAGTGATCCAGCTCTCGAGTTAGTTGACAAAGTGGACCGCTTCATTCAAACCCATGCTGTCAAAGTGAAAGTTCCCGAAGAAGTTTCTAGGAGTTCAGCTTCGGAATATGTGCCAAGGTCGTTGTTGGAGGACCTTCCTTCGGAATTGAGCATGCCGTTGGATGGGGAGGAGGAGGTTGATGAGTTCGAGGGCAGGAAGAAGAAGATCAAGCTGCCTAAACCTTTGAGGATTAAGAGCAGTTAGTATGAAACCTTTTGTAATCTCTTGACTTAATCCTGGTTCATTGTCTAAGCGTACCCGGGTTCCGAAATGACGTTTTTGGATGCAATCGGGAATGGTACACTGAGATCATGATGAGTATTTGGCAATCTTTTGTAATGAGGAGACTTGTCATAGTCCAAACGCACCCCGATGAAATGATGAGATGTGTGCTGGTGGCAAATGTTTTAGAATCTCTTGCATTTTCTGTTTTCTTCGAGTGGAGATGTTAGCTGAAGCCAAGAAGGGGATGTCAACATTTTTCCCTATATTTTTTTTGAAGATGTTAACTGAAGTGGTTGTTTTCAGAGCATGGCTTCATTAAGAAGGTGTTGCTGCCTTTCCTCCTCGGATTGAAGTTCAAGGCGTCGGTGCTGGTGCCTTTGGCCCTGGCTCTTATTGCTCTGAAGACATGGAAGGCCCTCACGCTTGGTCTCATCTCTTTAGTTTTATCTGGTAAGGTTTTATTTTGACGATTTTAATACCACCCCATTTCAAGCGCCTTTGATCGTTGAAATTACATAATGATGGTACCTACTACCTACTTAGCATACATGCAAAAAAATCGAGGCTAAGCTAAGTACTTAGGTATATACAAAAAAAAAATGGTAATTATTTATGTAACATTGACTTTCATTGACGAGATGATAGTGTACCTACCTATCTACTATACTATTTGCAAAGAGATAAATTCTAAAGGTAACAACAAGGCTTATAGGTAATCCGTAAAGACGAAATAGTATCGCGATGTAGTCGACACTTAGCGCAATCTATTGGTTCAGTTTAGAACTAATTGTAAAATTTAGCCATGAAAAAAAGTAAGGGAGGGTAAACTATTATTTACTTTTTATGAAGAGGTAACTCCTACAGACAGCGGCGATACTTTTAGGTAATTCGAAAACACGAAACGCGTACGCAATCTAATCGACACCAAGCGCCATCTACCGTTAAAAAACCTAAAGTCCCAAAAAGAGGGTGGGCCACTAGTAATTATTAATTCGATAAATGAGCAGACCTACTTATCCAAAATAGATCGAGCAACTTTCTCCGATACTCAATAGGCGATCCTACGGAAATGGAGGTCGTGTTTACATAATGAATCCTTAGGAGAAATGATGAATAGGTTTCTCTTTTGTATTTAAAAATCTTTTAATTAACTTTAAGAATAAGGTAAGTAAGTTGTTTGCTAAACATGACAAAGTAGCAAGCGGGTCAGCTAATGGAATGTAATCAACGCCACCCTTAAACATCCGCGTAGTCTGAGAGATCGCTAATGAGTTGGAGGAGGTTCGAATCCGATCATACACCTCTGGATTTTTCAATTCTATGCGCATATTTATACCATTAACTCGGTGGTAAGGTAAAACATCATGAGGAAGCCATTACGTTTCGGATAGTTGATAGGGACAGCCGGGAGCGCCGGGCTGAATGTTCCTTGGGGAACAATGTTTGTTATTATCAGTATAATACCCTCGATAAGGGAGTAAGACGGTTAAAAAAGCATTCTATAAAGCATTTAATTTGGAGCCATCACGTCATTCAATGCCCTCCCAGCTCATGTGTTTCCTCCTTCATACAATCCGGGGTCTTTTAGGCGGAGCGTGAAACGGCATCTCAGCAGGCCATTAGGGTGAGGATGGCAGACACAATGGGTACTTTGTTAGTTCTTTTGTGCCTGTCAGCCTCATATTTGGATTTCACGGCCGCTTACCATCAGGCGGAGTGATGTCATCCTGATTGGTCTTTCTATTAAAAAAAAAGTAAATTAAGTATACTAAAAAAATAAATAAACATAATACAACCGGGAGTTAAATGCTAAGAAGAAGAGTAGACTATCATTATTTCATCATACCTTTTCCTTCCAGGTGCCATGGTAATCTTCAAGTTCACAAAACCGAAGGTAGTCAACTACGAAGTTATACACTACCCTCAACACCATGTGGAACATCACGTAGACCACCATGCACACGGATGGGAGCACGGCCCCTACCAGGCCAGGTCTTTCGAAGACGCCCAGGAGCTGGCTTACTCGGGACAGCATTAACGAATACCATGTAAAAGAACGGACCTCGACTAATTTATTTATTTATTTATTTCTACGCTGTAAATAAGAACTGTATAAAATAAGATTCAAATGTTAACGTTGTTTGATTTTTCATACTTTTTAGAGTTCCGCCAAATGGACGACCCGTTTGGAACAGTGGTATTGAACGCTGCCTTTGGTCCAAGGGTTACGGGTTCGATCCCCGCACAGTACAAACATTTGTATGCACGAACATGTTTGTTTGTATTGGTCTGGGTGTTTCCTATGTATTATAAGTATGTATTTACAAAAGAAAAGTATTATATGTATATATTTGTAATCCCACTGTTGATTCTGATATCCGTAACACAGGTGCTTGAGCTACCTTCTCGGAGTCAGATCAATGTATGTGATGTTGTGAAATATTTATTTATTATGATTACATGACGTATGAATTTATAGTTGCTTAATGGCAAAAAAGGAACCCTTATAGATTCGTCATGTCTGTCTGTCCGTCCGTCCATCCGTATGTCAAAGCCAGCTACAGCTTTTTTTCCGAAACTATAAGAAATACTATTGAAAATTGCTAAATAGATAGATGTACTTATTTTGTTAACCACATTACGATTTTTACACAAAAATAGGAAAAAAATATTTTTGGGTGTTCCCCATACTTCGAACTACTTTTTTTAATCAAACCCATACGTGTGGGGTATCTATGGATAAAATGATGTTGAGGTTTCAATTATATATTTTTTCTCAACTTAATACTTTGCGCAAGAGAAGCTCCAAAAGTGGTAAAAGTCCCCCCCCCTCTAACTTCTATAGTAAAAGAATTATAAAACTAAACACTACACACACACTTTCACATTTTGACAATTTGGATGGATAAAATACTTAGGCTGAATTATAAATCCAAGATATATGCTAACTCTGGAATGAGCTTCCAGCCGCGGTGTGATTTGACAAGTCCTTTTTTATGAGGTTTGAAAAGAGTTCTTCTCTCACGGTAGGCAGCGGCATGACTGTACTCCGGCATTGTTGATATCTGTGAGCGGCGGTTACCGTTTAACATCAGATGTGCCGCAAGCTCGTCTGCCTATTTTAAGCAATAAAAAAAATGGAGGCCAAGTTCGTGGAGATGGGGAGTTTTTTTTTTAATCTTTATTTAATGAGCTTGCTCACTGAGTGAACATGTCGCTCTAACAAATCTTTAAAACTATAGTTTTTTTTTAAACTAAACTCTATCTCTAGAACATATTTTTACAATTTTGTATATATGACGCGCATCTGCTCGGCGTCTCCTCCCCCTCCTCACCCTTCGGAGCGCGCTTGCGAGGGGATCTCGCTCTCGCTCGCGCTCGGCCGCCTCCTTCGCTACCATGACGTGCTCGCAGAAGGCAGCGAAGGCCTTCCAGGCCCCATCGCTCACTAGTATAGCTCTCGTTATACTAGGGAGGGAGAGGTCCGGTCGTAACGTCTGGTTTAAGGTGACGTGTAGGACACACTAGTGACACCAATAGATTAAAATTTTTAGCTTTTAAACAATTTCGGGGTTACAACCTCTCGGCAAACACTTAAACTATTTTATACGCGAAACAAAATAGTATGATTTATAGTTTTTGTACGCGAAAAATAAATTCACGCCACAATTTTCGCGTACAAAAACATACCCAACATTTGTGCATAGCTATTTAATAAATAGTATAAGTGTTTGCCGAGAAATTGTAACCCCGATATAGTTTAAAATAGATCCGGCTTAGTAGCTAAAACTTAAAATGGATTGGCGTCCCTAATGTGCCCTACCCGTCACCTTAAATAAGGGGCCTTAGGTTACACACATTCAACGGTCGGTCTGGTTCGGCGTAAACGTGTGCCGGAGTGACAAGATACGATACACTGCCTAGCACGTAGGTTAACGAACTCTTAGATATAAATGTCAGATAGGGCCAACCATAAATGAGAACAACTTTTCCTATGGGACCAAAAGCGAAATTGGAAAAAGAAATCAGCCGTTTTATACTTAGTACCATGGCGTCACGTCTAGTCACTCTTGTCAGACTTTGGACCGTCCGTATGACTGAGACATAAGTCTTATTTTTGTACTGCGGTCGTACATTGACCTACGACGTCTGTACTTTTCGATGACTCTCTTTGTACCACTGCCTCGGTGGCGCAATGGTTAGTGGGTCGCACTTTAAAGCGACGGTTGCGCTTGGAGTCCCGGTTTCGATCCCCGGGTTGGGCCAAAATTTGTTTCTTGTTTTGAGTTTTCTGTTAAGAAATTCGCAGTGTTAGCCCGGAGTCTGGAAGTTGGCGGTCTTGTACCCCCGTGCCTCGGAAAGCACGTTAAGCCGTTGGTCCTGCGCCTAATCCCTCTTCGATCGTGTCACTCTAGTGTCCCATCGAAATAAGAGGGGATACGGGAATAGAAAGTGCACTTGTGTCTGCGCAAATACTTGTACACTATAATATGTCCTGCGTCGATGGCTAATCGCTGAGATTGGCCGCCATGACCGAAATATCGGTTTGGAGGACATTGTACCTATAGAACAGCTGGTTTCTGACCGATTTCACTATTGGTTCCAAAGGAAAAGTTGTTCTCAACATTATTAATATGCGTAGGGCATCCTGTTGAAACTTGCCTGGTGATAAATATATCAACCTGTAGGTATGTCAGTAAATATATACCTATGTATGTAAGTAACACCCAGATTCATACTTCATATTCTTTATTGTTCCATGTACTCAGTAAGCCAGTACATCGAGGAGCTGGTCTAAATCCTCGACGCAACATGTATCTCTCAACACTACATCTTTCCGCTATGTGTTCGAATCCATGTAGGCAAAGCTTGGATCAAATGTAGGACTTAAATTAAAGTGCTCTCAGTGTTGACATGGGTCCTGTTAGGGCACTACAATATTTTTATTTATTTATTCATTCATATAAAAGTTACAATAGATGTAGGTTTACCTAGGGCGCCGTGTGGTCCCGGCAGAGTAGAATAGGCCACCCTCACTCTTACCGAGGTGTCGTAAAAGGCGACTAAGGTAAAGCTGCTGGCATAATCATCAGCACCCAGAGAAGGAAAACTCTGTATTTATATCAAAACCCTCGCCAACCCGTCTGCCAAGCGTGGTGAGTATGGCAATTACCCCTCATGTGATTGAGGGAGGCCCGTGCCCCAGCAGTGGGGACTTAAATGGGCTGATAATGATGATGAAGTGGCAGACGAGCAGACGGATCACCTGATGGTAAGCGATTGCCGTCGCCCATGGACACCCGCCACACCATTTGAGTCACAAGTGCGCTGACAACGTTTAAACCCCCCTTTCCCCCGGATTGGGCCTCCGGTACCCTCAGCGAATCACAGCACAATGCTGCTTCACGTTTTCTGTAAGGCCGTTGTATCCCTCTCGAGCCGGCTCATTCATGCCGAAGATATTTTGTGTAGATTTTACAATTATGTGGGAGTGAGGAACTCTTCGATATCAATGTAGGTAGAGAATTCTGTGTTCGATACGACCTTCGAAAAATGTGCGTACCTACTTACTCTTTCTTAAAAGGCTGGCAGCGCACTTGTGACTCCTTTGGTTTTAAGTGTCCATGGGCAGCGGTCACATATTTCATAAAATATTCACTATCTAGAACGACGGTAGCTCATTGGATAAGAACACTCCTTCCATACGGGGGTCATGGTTCGAATCCGAACATGCACCTATGGATTAATCAAATCTATGTGCGTATTCCTACCACTAGTTCGGCAGTGAGAGATGACATGGTGAGAAAGCCTAGCATGCTAGCTCCAATAGCATGGTTCGAGAAAGTATATTAGTATGATGCCCGTGTGAATTTTCACGTCTCCATCGACATTAAAAAAAAATGTTTGCGAAAAAACAACAGCCGACTAAAAAGTGTAAAATAATATTTTTGGCGCTTTATACACACAATTGAATGTTATATTACAAGATAGTATTGGGCGCCGACTTCGTTAACACCTTTTCTCGAATGTACTGTTATAAAATGTTATTCGAAGTGTATGAAGCGTTAAAAATATAATTTTAGACTTTTTAGTTCGTGGTTTATAGGGTTCCGTAGCCAAATGGCAAAAAACGGGACCCTTATAGATTCGTCATGTCTGTTCGTCTGTCCGTCTGTGTGTCCGTCCGTATGTCACAGCCACTTTCCTCCGAAACTATAAGAAAGAACTATACTATTGAAACTTGGTAAATAGATGTATTTTGTTCATCGCATTACGATATTTACATAAAAATTGGAAAAAAATAAAAAAGGGGGTCTCCATACTTGAAACTGTAACTCAATTATTTTTTTTTCATCAAACCTTTACGTGTGGTGTACCTATCTATGGATAGGTCTTTAAAAATAATGTTGAGGTTTTTAACATCATTTTTTTCTAACACAACACTTTGCGCAAGAGACGCTCCCAATGTGTTAAATTGTGTGTATGTCCCCCTCTAACTTCTATAATAAATGAATTATAAAACTAAAAAAAATATATGATGTACATAATCATAAAAAAATTGGTTTGAACTAGATATAGTGAGTAGTTTTTTTTTATTACGTTATAAATCTTAAACCGCAATTTACCTTCCATATATCTTACTTGCTGCTACGGAACCCTTAATGGGCGAGCCCGACCCGCGCTTGACGGTTTTTTTTTTATTTTAAAGTGTTTAACACTAACTTAGTTTAAGATCTACTTTGATCAGTCAGTCAGCTTTCGCTCAAATATACATTTACCCCCTTATTATAAAATGCGATTTAAGAATAGTTTCAGATAGTTTATGAAACA
Source organism: Marasmia exigua (assembly GCA_019059595.1). Lineage (NCBI taxonomy): Eukaryota > Metazoa > Arthropoda > Insecta > Lepidoptera > Crambidae > Marasmia > Marasmia exigua. The sequence goes on along the minus strand of CM032484.1, from coordinate 8,318,466 downwards.
TGTCAACCATGATTCAGTATGTCAAAAGTTGTGAAGTTTATGTGGCTGTCTGTGTCATTGTGCCTGCTGTGTTGTCTATATGTGCTGCTTTTAATTTGTTTTAGATGCTGGCCCTAACAAAAGAGAAGTCCTCAAAATAGATCGGAGACCTTAAAATTGAACCGGTCAATATTAATATATAACGTGTCTCTCTATACACTTGACATTGGCGGAATCACACGTGCGGCCGTCACCGCGCGCGGGTTTAGTACCAAAAAAAAAAGTTGTGAAGGTCAGACGTTAGTCGCCTCATTGCAATTACCAGACTCCCCAAATTCTGGATCATGGCCAAAGCATTCCCCGGACTCCGAAACGACAACTTTGGATACAACCGGGAATCACACGCTTAGATGAAAACTGGGGGGTTAGATGTATCTTTGAGTGTATTTTATACCCTGCAAGTGGTGGTAAAGTAAAGTAGAGTAGAGTGGAGTAGAGTAGAGTAGAGTAGAGTAGAGTAGAGTAGAGTAGTGTAGAGTAGAGTAGAGTAAAGTAAAGTAAAGTAAATTATCAGCCTATAAAGGGCAAAGGCCTCCATCATAGAAATCAAGTTATAGCTACTATGATGGGATTAGGCTTAATCACCACGCTCTTGCCAAATGTGAATTGGTGTACACAAACCCGAACTATGTTCGTTTAAAATCGAAACATACTTTTCGCTCGAACCGGGAATCGAACCCAGGCCCCCGGTACTTAAACTACTACGTTTGTAAACTAACGTTTTGTAGTCGTAAACTAAATTTGTAAAGTAAATTTTTTATTACCAATACACATTTTTAAAACTATTATATTAAGCTGGTCCTCACACTAGGCTAAGCCTGTCGCTGTGATTTAGGAAGGAAGGAAGGAAGAAATAAGTTGAAAACAATTAGTTTTTTATAGCGTTTACTTCATCACCATAACTTCATCGTTTGACTTAAGTTTGTAAGAAATATCGTTATTTTCCATACTAAGCACGACTTCGGGACCGAAAGCAGTTTCTATAACCGTAGATTTAGTTTTGTCGGTAGTCTCAAAACTATCGCCGATGTGCCCAAAATAGGGGCTCATATCCGGATCCTCCAAAGGCTTCGATTCTATCATCGCTAGAATTTTCGCATTGAAGTTTTCCGGAGCTGTATCTTCGACAGCATATTCAGGTTGCCCGGTGTCATTATTTGTAGTTGGCGGACTTCTAGCATGGATGACGTTCGCTATACGTTTAAGATTCATTGTCGTACGTCTTTGGTTTTCACTACTTTCATTCACATCAAAATGCATGGCGGCGACGCCACGGTTCGACATAAGAATCCTGTTAGCGAACGTTTTGAACACCTTCGATTCTGCAAGGGGATTAATTTTGTATAGGTTAAGTAGAACGCTGAAGTTGTCTTCTGGGGTGCGTTTTATTCTATCCTTATGTATGCTGCATCTTGCTTTTGATATCTGCAAATCGGAAGAGTTTTCAAGAGTTTTGCCTAATAAGCAATTACTAAATAAGAAAACAACACACATTGACTTGAGCCGAAAGTTCGTAGCATAGGAATGTACTGTGCTATACTGCTGTCAAAATCAACGAAGGTACCTATCACATAGCGTATACATTTTTTTTTAATTATTTGAATGAAATGGGGTGAGCATTGCATCTCATAGCCATTGCGACCAGTAGAAGATCTATTGTGGCAGCCCCAAAACTTATTACAGCACCTCATGTAGCCCCAGCTCCAGGATAAACCCGAGGATTGAGCTGATGGGGGAGCTCTTGATCTCTTCTGCCGAGATAATGTGTGCTCCCGGGTGGTGGTGCCGGCTTCTGCAGTAGTGCAGCGCTATGCACTCACCGAGGACGTGGATAGTCGATTCCTCGTCCTCGCGACAGAACCTGCAGATTTTGGTATCTGAAAGGCTAGCGTATACATGGTGTATCTGTGAACGTTAACATCCCTTTAAGCGTACTGCCGAGGTTCTGCAGCGCGTCGGGCATGTTTGCTGACGCTCACGGTGATGATTTCCACGCCTTGATTAGGAAAAAAATGCATCAACACAACACAGAATTATTGGCAGTCCCAACAATATACTAAAGGGATTGGCGGGGAGATGGGGCAGTGTGCTGATGAGGCACTGGACCACAGCCCTTATAAACCCGAACGCGGAGCAGGTTTTATTTTATTAATTAAATACTCGTAGTGAAATAATAATATCTTCACTAACACTAGTACGTAATAAGTGCTATGTTTTACTAACAAAAAATGTTTTTCAAACGTGGGAGAGCCACACTTCGGCATGAATGGGAAAGCTCGGCCGGAGTGATACCACGGCCTCACAGAAAACCGGGGGGAAGCAGCACTGTGCTGTGTTTCGCTGCGTGAGTGAGGGTACCGGAGGCCCAATCCGGGGAGGAAAGGGGAGTTTAAAGATTGGCAGCGCACTTGTGACTCCACGGTGTTGCGGGTATCTATGGGAGGCGGCAATCGCTTACCATCAGGTGATCCGTCTGCTCGTCTGCCACCTATATCATAAATATATATATATCTTCAGTAACACTAGTAATTAGAGCTGTGTTTTATTAAAAAATGGGTTCGAGCTATCTGAATAAACATTTTTTTTTATTTTATTTATTTTAAGCTTTTTTTAAGTCATAGAACAAATGTTGTCCAGAATGGTTAATAGAACACGTAGTTAAAAGGATGTAAATGTTCACTAGATACCCTGTACAACCTGTGCGGATAAAGAATGGGATCAGATATGGCGGCGCATCTATTCACTTCTCGCTCGAACACTATTTTCGTCTATACTCGCACCCCACGAGTGCGAGTATAGACGAAAATTGTGTTCGAGCGAGAAGTGAATAGATGCGCCGCCATTTCTGATCCCATTCTTTATCCGCACAGGTAGTATGTGTAATGTTTACCACAGATGTGCACTAGGAAAATTAATATCGACTCACCATTGTAAACGTTAATGTCCAAAAGATGCAATGCCGAAATCTAAGGCATAGCATGTTCAACGAAACATTGTTTGTAAAGATAAAGGTGTTTCGAGCCATAGTTTTGAAAACTAACTTCGTAGGTAACCGTGCATACAGTGGTACTAAATAAACATGTCGCTTTATCGGTCGGTATTGGTGCTGTAAAAATAATGGCTGACACGCGTCATATGAACAGGTGCCACCCTTGGGTTACTGGTCTGCTTAGGTTTACCTCATATTTAACTTTCTTATTTGCTTCATTTTGTTTTATTTAAAACTGATGAGTTTCTTCGGGACTTCAACATCGTGAGGAAACCTGCTCGTTTCGGATAGTTTCTAAAACGTGTAACCATGATTCAGTTGGTCTGCTTCCCCTGCTAAAGGGTTACGAATGTCAAACGGCAGTCGCTTCATTGTAATTAACAGACGTCCCAAATCCTGAATCATGGTCCAATCGTAGAATCGTAAATAGTGTGCGAGCGAGAAGTGAATAGATGCGCCGCCATTTCTGATCCCATTCTTTATCCGCATGGGTTGTACAGTTTTACCAATTTTATAAGTTACACCAATGTACCTGCGCACAAGTCTTATTTTCGAAAACTGCGGAAAAATCTTAACCAATTACAACGCTCCATTTACGAGCTCCAAAAATTACAATATTTTATTGGTTGACCCGTTGGCGCCATGTTTGGTGAGAGTGCGGCTAAGAGACAGATAGAATTCCTCTCTGGGTATTTAATCTTAACGTAATGCAATAAAGTTTGTATTTCATCTGCTTTCGCAATCGGATTTAACTTGCTCTTCTGCGTAGACGAATTCTGCTGATGTAAGTTATTAAGCTCTTCCACTTCTCTCACATGCTGTGCTAATACTATTTTTTTCCCTTTTTGCTCAGTTTGAGGTTAGAAATGTATTTTATGCTTAATCGATTCAAAAACGTACGGGGTATTATAATATCCATATTTTTCACGAGGAAGAAAATCGCTAGGTATAATATACATACTCACTTTTTACACTATTTTTTTCAATTTCGTTGAAAAATCAGTCGAAAATCAATATCACAAAGATATCTTATCATCTAGTTGACATGATTTAACAGATGACAAGTCCTGAATAGTTGTGGCCACTAGGGGCGCTGTCATCGCGCACACAACGAATACTGCTTGACGTTCCGACCGCGTTACAACGGCCGTGGTCACAGGTGGACTGCAATACTGGTGGCCCGCCTTCACTTAGTTTCGGAACATTAGTTCCACATATTACCAATAGATGGCGCTAGGTGTCGATTAAATCGCGCAAGCGTTTCGTGTTTTCGTAAGGTATAGGTAAGCGTTGCCGTTGACTATAGGATTTACTTCTTTATAAATAGTATAGTTGTATGAATATAATATTAGTAAGTATAAATAATGCAACACGAAAGTTAAAGTCGTATCTCTGCGTCTATATTATTCGAAATTTCGAAGGTAACTTTTAGTATCCAAATAAAACACTTCGTAATATAAATTATATTTATTGAATTTACAACGACAATATAATAATCAATTCATTTCAATAGCATGGTTCGAGAAAGAAACCATACCATTTGAGACATACTTATGTAACTATTAATTACTTCCTACAAGTTATTATTGAAATTATTGTTATTTGTAGGAAGATTATGTATCTATTAACTGCTTACTTTAAAAAAAAACCTATTCGCAACAATCAATATAAATCACTTGGCGGCTCTAGTATTGTCGCGGTGTCATGTCGCCTTAAAAGGTGTAGGGCACACTAGCGTCGCCAAGTGATTTAAATTGTTAGCAACTAAACCGGATATCTTTTGACAATTTCAAAGCTGAAGCCTCTCGGAAAACACTTATACTAGTTATTTAATACTTCTAAAGCTGAGTCTGCTTTTGTACCCGAAATTTAATTATCGCCAAAAACGGCCACTTATGGCATTAATCCAAATTTCGATTTCAAAACCAGATCAAAAAGTAGTGCACAGTTATTAAATAAAAAGTGTAAATGTTTGCTTAGAGACTCCCGCTCCGAAATTGTTTAAAATAGACTCTGTTTAGCAGCTAAAAATTTATTGGTGTCTGTTGGAGCAACATCGTCGTGCGCGCGGGAGGGACGCAGCGCAAGAGTGACGTCAGTAGTTGATAATTGACTGATTGAATTGAGTTGTAGTTGAATTATCAACTACTGACGTCACAGCGGCCGGCGCGGATAACCCCCGCAACGAAGCATCGGACACTGTGCCTGGGACCCCCCCGGAGCTAGCATTACATAGGACCACATTAACATCTCGGGTCACAGGGTTACATTGGCGCCTCAACGGGTAGGCCTCGACTTTTACCGGGATCTAATAGAAAGCTTATATCTTCGTCCCCAATAGTTAGGACACTAATAGTGTCGCTAGTTATGCTACCTGCCTTAACAAAACTGCGTGATTCGGCCCCTATCCCCCTACTTATAAGTAGGTAATTCCATTTTATAGTACAACTCTTCCCCAAATGTGTAGTTATTATATAAAATATATTCATCTTTTTTTGGTGCTGGTGATCTACCTTTGGTATCGAAAAATCTTCTGTCGAGAAATTCATAAGGTAAATTTCCCATCATTGCATCATAAAAGAAATCTAATGCTGGATGTGAATCAATGACTTGGAAATAGTGTATCATATCGTATGAGCGAAGACGCATTGATATCATATTGATGCCGACGAGTCCTGAGTATCTCCAACCAGATTTAATTATACGGAAGAGGGGGGAGCCGTTATCGAGGCCCAGTTTGGCCCAATTTCCTCTGACACAATGGAACCATCCCCATTCCACCTGAAAATATTTTGATGAACAGCTTTTCTTATTGTTTTAAATAGGCAGACCAGCTTGCGGCCCATTTGATGGCGAACGGTAGTGCGCTCATAGACATTAACATTGCCGGAGCACAGTCAAGCCGGTGCCTACCGTGAAAGACGAAACCTCAGCTGGAAGTTCATTCTAGAGTTTGCGTGAGCGTGGGAAAAATGAGCACTGGAAGGTATTTACGTGTCCACCTATTACATTGAAAAACTGACCTTAGGACACGTCCACACGTGTTTGTTGGTCATCACCATATATTTGAACCACGGCATTGGTTTCCTTTTGAATGCTTTCATAAACTGCCATCCGACTATTAAGGACATTTTATCTTTTTTCCGATCGGGTGTTGGAACAGCCGAAGAATGCTCATTTCTGAGGGAAAAGTAAAGATATGTAACGCAAAGGTCTTAATCATAAACATTTGTTAACTGAAACGGTGTTTTCAAGCAGTTTTCATTCTTTTTTCAAAATATTTTTTAATGATATGAACATTTATGATTTTTTTTTATTTCCAACGTCAAAACTGCTCTATAACACTGTTTTAGGTAACATTGGTAAGTTGAACATTTATGAATAAATCTTTATTTTTTTTTAAATTGAATCTGTGTCATTTATACAGGGTGTAAAAAGACCCTTAACGAAGCCGGCGTCTACGCACTCAGACTATTAAAACAAGTCTTAGAACAAAAATATATTGATGGGAAACGAAGTTGATTTTTTGGTGGCAATTTTAATCCTTTAAACGGACAACGTAATGAACAGCGTACACCGGACCGCGGCGCCGCCACGCGCGCCCGCACCTCGCAAATAAGTACAGACACACAAATGATCTAACGACGTGTTAGTGAACGCTGTCTTTGGTCCAAGGGTTGCGGCTTCAATTCCCGCACAGTACAAACATTTTTGTGCATCATAATTTCAGCCAATAGACGTCCACTGCTGGACATAGGCCTCTCCCAATGTTCTCCACACAGATCGGTCCTGTGCCGCCCGCATCCAATGGATTCCCGCGATCTTCACCAGATCGTCGGTCCACCTTGTCGGGGGCCTGCCACGGCTGCGACTTCCTGTACGTAGCCTCCACTCGAGGGCCTTTCCGCCTCAACGGCCGTCTATTCTCCTCGCTATGTGACCTGCTCATTGTCACTTGAGGCATGCAATACTTTGAGCTATGTCTGTGACCTTAGTTCCCTAGTGGAATTCATCATTTATGATACGACCACGCTGGGAGATTCCGAGCATAGCCCTTTCCATTGCTCTCTGGGTGACTTTGAGCCTCTTTAATCGGAAATCGGCACATTTTTGCATGCATGAAGGTTCTTAAAAAAAGGAGTGTTAAGGTTTTTAAGTAATCGGCAGCGCGTATGCAGGTCCACTGGAGTTGCAAACGTCCATAGGCTGCGGTAATCGCTTACCATCAGGCGAGCCGCACGCTTATTTGGCACCGACGTAGTATAAAAAAAATGAACATATTTGTTTCTTTTGGTCTGGGTGTTTTCTATGAATAATAATTATTTATTTACAAAAGAAATGTATTAAATGTGTATACTTGTATTTCCGCTGTTGGTTCTGACATCCGATGCAAGCAAACACAGGTGCTTGAGCTACCTACCTGAAGTCAAATCAATGTATGTGATGTTGTAAAATATAATTACTTATGAGATCCAGCACGGGGGCAAATTATTACGTTAGAAAATATCCATGTCGTGTAAAACCTGTAAGTCGCTGCCCATATCGAGAGGTCCCAGATGGCAGGGAATGGGTGCGACCGATTCACCTCTTTTGGTCTTAGATACTGAAACGAAGTCATTTAAAGATATACTTGAGGCCCATTTTAAATAATAAAAAAATTACCGTGGAAGAGCCAAGCTTCGGTATGATACCACGGCCTAACAGAAACCGGCGTGAAGCAGCACTGTGAAGTGTTTCGCTGCGTGAGTGAGGGTACCGGGGACCCAATCCAGGGGAAAAGGGGTTTTAAAGATTGGCAGCGCACTTGTGACTCCACTCTGGTGTCGCTTGTGGATAGGCGGCGGCAATCGCTTACCATCAGGTGATCCGTCTGCTCTTTTGCCACCTATCACATAAAAAAAATTGAGGACAGCTACGGAAGTCACATCACGAAGAATGACTCTACTAAGGTCAGACGGCAGGTGTTTCATTGTGGTCAGACGGCCGGCAGTCGCGGGTGACGATGGGCGGCGACAATCGTTTACCATCAGGTGATCCGTCTGCTCATCTGCCACCTATAAAAAAATGTAAATCCACTCTTGGATGTAGGCCTCCTTTTACTCGGCGATCCCGAGCCTGACTCATCTAGTTCCAACCTTTGTGTTATCATGGCTGTCGTAGCAAGGAATATAAAGTTCAAAAACTAAAACCCGACTACCAAAAACACGCTTTAAAAACTACAAAAATAAAAGTAAAAAAACTAAAACCCAACTACGACAAAAAACGTCGCTGAAAAAGTATAAAACAAGCCTTCGTTGTCAATTTATGCAATATTCACTATGTAGAGATAAAATTTCATGTTTGGAAATCCGCAGTCACACGTTGTCAAAGGGTAGTATATTTAACGTGTGACTACGCCTTTCCAAACATGAAATTTTATCTCTACATAGTGAATATTGCATAAATTGACAACGAAGGCTTGTTTTATACTTTTTCAGCGACGTTTTTTGTCGTAGTTGGGTTTTAGTTTTTTTACTTTTATTTTATTTGTACTATTTTGGTGTCCAAGTGCTAGTAATATATATATATATTCAAAATGTACAAGTCAAGCGCTTTCAAATGATACCAAACACGGCATATTTATCATAACTTTATTTTTTTACTCTGTTTGTTTTGTCCGCTAGAGGGCGCCACATTAGATTTTGTGAAACTTCATATAGCCTATAACCAGCGGACGATCAAGACGCTTATAATGATATGTCATTTGTCGAATTCTGATAAGTAGTTAAGAAGTTACGTGGAAACAGATGAACATACATACATACATACATACATACATACATACATAGCCTGTCAAAATCATAACCCTCCTTTTGCTTTGCCGTAGTCGGGTAAAAACAAGAAAATTCTCTCTGCTGAAATTATTAGGCCGTATTGCCGTGGACGTATGCTGCCACCTATTGTAGCAAAACAGATTCATTATAATAATAAAATTAAATCAATGCCTAATAATTTCAGCAGAGACAATTTTCTTGTTTCTTACTTTTTAGAGCGTGTTTTTTGGTAGTTGGGTTTTAGTTTTCAAACTTCATTTTTAGTTATGTAAATAAAATTACATATCTGAAATGTGTTAAAAAGCTCTATCATTAGATACCCCACACGATACCGCCAAGCAAATTTTTTTTAGTGCCTTACTCAAAGTCCCCTAGAGGACGCTGTAGTCAATTTAGCGTGACGTCATGTCGCATATAACCAGAAAACAATCATGACGCTTCTAACGACACCTCATTTGTTCAAATATGATTACTAGTTTAGTAGTTATGAGGGAACAGATGAACAACCATACACACAGGTCAAAATCATAACCTTCCTTTTTGCTTGGCCGTAGGCAGGTAAAATGTAACCATAGGATGGCCGAAAATCGATGGATATGGTGAGTCTTCAAGTGCAGACCTAGAACGAGCACCAGGGGCCGAACAAACCACCAGGGTCATTTTACTTAAATAGTACTTTTTTTCTTAGTATGGAAACAATAGTTCAGCGGCTTTCTTTAGATAGGGCTTGTAAAAAGCAGATTTTGCTTTAAAAAGCAATCAAGCAGATGGTTCGGCGTTGTTACGGTAGATGTCACTATGCATTTTTACATCGCGCTAGTACAACTTGTTTCCGGAACAATGACTCGAGCCGCCCACGGGAAGTAAACCTGAGGTCCAGAAGGTATTGGGAATTATGTTATATAGCAAATAAAATGATTTCTGATATTTTTTTACTAACTGTCTCCCTGACTGGTTCTCGAAGGTGGCCGTTCTACATACCTAGCCGTTGTGTATTGGTCGGTTTCCTCTAGATGGCGCTAGCACTGGTTAGCAGACTGATGCCTCTATCTCAGTATATATAAGTTACTCTTTGCAGACCACCACAGCGCTGGGTGGACGACATGCGACGACACGGAGATCGGGACTGGATGGGATCTGATATCTATTAAAAATTGCCACCGCTAAAATATATTGCCCCCAACGTCCTGCCGGACTATCCCTTAGGGCACCTAAACAGGCTTAAAAATTCGCCAATCCGCTGATCACTTTTATATGGGAAGGTGTTTTTTACTGCGTGAAACTTACTTACCATTGGATGATAGTGTATCCGGGCTGGAGTGGCGTATAAAGAGGTATTATAATCGGATGAAGTTATATCATACCAAAGCCCTAAAACGTCCTGTAAGAATCTGAAAGAATTAAATGCCTTTTTAATTGTTTGTTTTTTACCTAAAGTAAAATGCGTCGTGTTCAATGTCAATAGATATTAAAATGTAAGGGTAATTAGGTACATGTACCCTGTACCCACTCTATAGTCCGTTAAATATACAGCTACTGGTGTTACAGAAAAATGATCTTTAGGTCTATAGTAACAATTACCTCTAAACGATTACGGTTATGGCGGCCCCTCAATCTCAACTATTGTCTACGTACTTACGCAGGATATAGAACGAGTCGTCGTGGGCCAGAACCCCACACTTCCCAGCTTAATAATCGCAATGCTGGGAAGCGAAGTGGCCTGGGTGGCAACCGCTTCTTTCTGCGAAGCAGTCATATCCCAGAAAGAGGCAACAGAGCGGAAGGCTAGGCTGAACCCCTCGCCAATCCTCTCCTGCTCCGAAGGCGTCGGAGTAGGAGGACACGACGAACTAATGCGCGTCGTCTTCCTTCACTTTCTGGCACCACCAGGAAGTCTGCCAGTTCCTGGTGAGGGGGCACCAGTGCTGGACTTGCACGGTGCACTATTATCGTCGGACGGGGATAGTTCGGTGCATTCGGCCATCCCTGACACCCCTTCTAATGGGAGGGGCCGGGCTGGGTGCACCGTGTAGGCGAACTTTCTACCTGGAAGGTTATGGAGCCAAGGCTATGCTGGATTCCCAAGATCACCCTTAATATGGCGATGAGGATGCACCGCTGGTCTTTTAGTGGGTATGCCTTTGGCCTACATTCCCAGACGGAGAGCCCCAAATAACCCACGTCTGCGCCCGCCGACGGGATAGGGATATGCATAAGGCATGGTCCTCCCATTGCACTTCGGGAGGGCCGCATTTTACCAACGAAATAAAAAAAAAGATACAATACTTACGAGTAAATTATATCAAGTGTGCGTAAACATAAGTGGACTCTCTATTCTTTTACCCTAATAACCCGATGGGACACCAGCGATTTGTCCCGGTTGTGTCCTAAGCCGACGCTTCGGATCCCGGGGTCCAATATAAAAGTGCCAGACGAAAAAAAATTATGTACTGTATTATGTTCGTACTTGTCTCCTTGATGTTCAAAAGTCATGATTTGGCATACCGAAAAATAATGTGATGATGAAAATGTATGAAGTATAATCAAAGGTAATGAATATGTTGATTTTTGAATACAAATAAATCCAAAGATAATGATCCTACAGCGTTGGTGCCATTTGTTATGTATATTAGTAGCACGTCCGTACACACATGCTCAAAAGTAGCATGCTTGAGGCAGGAAAATAAGCATGTGTAACAGTTGACGGGCACACTAGCGACGCCAATCTATTTTAATTTTTAGCTACTAAACCGGATCTATTTTGAACAATTTCGGTACAACCTCTCGGCAATCACTTGTCTTATTTATTAAATAACCAGGCACACATGTTGGGGCCGTTTGTACACGAATAATTGGTTCACGAAAAAAGCAGCCATTTTTGGGGGTAATCCAAAATTCGAATGCATTAGCAGACCAAACAGTTAATTACAAGTATTAAATAAATAGTATAGCTGTTTGCCGGGAGATTGTAATCCTGAAATTGTTTAAAATAGATCCGGTTTAGTAGCTAAACATTAAAATCGATTGGCGTCGCTAGTGTGCCCTACCCGGCACCTTAATTTCAACAATTGCGGACCTTGGCGTATCGGCAACTTTGTATACTATTTATTTAGCAAACTCGCGCTGAATCTTACTTAAAATGTCGTCGTCTCCTTAACACTAATTCTGTAGAAGTAGCTGTAGTTAAGATGTGTCTAGTGGTAATTACGCAACATACAGCCAACATGTGGAATTTTTTGAAAACAGTTACACAGGCGCATCCTGCCATTTCATAGTCCTGAAACATAATAAAAAATGTCAAAAAATCTTTAATTTTTTTCGTATAGCACTCATCATCGTCAGCCCATTTAAGTCCCCACTGCTGGGGCACGGGCCTCCCTCAATCACATGAGGGGTAATTGCCATACTCACCATGCTTGGCAGACGGGTTGGCGAGGGTTTTGGTATAAATGCAGAGTTTTCCTTCTCTGGGTGCTGATGATCATGCCAGCAACTTTGCCTTAGTCGCCTTTTACGACACCTTGGTAAGAGTGAGGGTGGCATTCATTCAGGGTAGCACTTACTGTGCTATTATTTTCAAATAAAATATAAGCCTAGGTCACTTAGACAGTAATAAGGAATCGATTGTTACCTCATTCATCAAAATCAGCTGGGTAGTTTAGGCAGAATCTTGGGACATACAAACATACTACGTACCTGCATAGACAGCTAAAATTATAACCCTTTTAATGTGCTTTGATGTTTATTTGTACAGTGAAGTGCGGCGTAGTGATCCATTATGTATAGTTGAATTGTATCGATTTTAAAACTCGAGTCTGTCGAGTCGAGTGAGTTGTGACAACTTGCTTGCACCTAGTATAATTCTAAAACCCTCGTTTCCGTTTGACGCGCGGTTGGGTGTGACCCACCGTCCTCAATCCTTCCCTAGTGTCCCAGCCACGAAAGAAGTCACGCGGAAAAACACGGAACTAAATTTTAAGTACGCCACTGTCTAACGGCCGCACTCAGAGACCTCATTTAAGCTAATGTTCATTAACTTTAGTATCGGTACTAAATTTTAAGTACGCCACTGTCTAACGGCCGCACTCAGAGACCTCATTTAAGCTAATGTTCATTAACTTTAGTATCGGTACTAAATATTAAGTACGCCACTGTCTAACGGCCGTACTCAGAGACCTTATTTAAGCTAATGTTCATTAACTTTAGTATCGGTAGTCGTTATGCGTATCAAAATAAGTGTCAATATTTTTTCTTAATGTGACGGGTAGGGCACACTAGCGACGCCAATCGATTATCATTTTTAGCTACTAAACCGGATCTATTTTAAACAATTTAGGGGTTACAACCTCTAGGCAAACACTTATACTATTTATTAAATAACCCTGCAAAAATGTTGGGTCCAACGCGTACGCGAAAAATTAATTCACGCCACTTTTGGCGTGAATCAATTTTTCGCGTACAAAAACGGAGTAAACATTTGTGCATGGTTATTTAATAAATAGTATAAGTACCCAAGTAGGTAGGGCACACTAGCGACGCCAATCGATTTTAAGTTTTAGCTACTAAACCGGATCTATTTTTAACAATTTCGGGGTTACAACTTCTCGGCAAACACCTATACCTACTATTTATTTAATACTTATAATTAACTGTTTGGTCTGCTTTTGCACTCGAATTTTGGATTACCGCCAAAAGTGGCCGCTAGTGTGCCCTACCCGCCACCTTAAGTAAGTGTTTATAATAATAATAATTCTCACAACATCTCATACGTTGACCTGATTCCGTACTAAGTAGCTTAAGCACTTGTGTTACAGATATCAGACAACAGAGGAACACAAATATATACTTAAATACATATATTACACCCAGACACTGAACAAACACAAGTGTTCAACGCCAACTAAGTTAATCAACGACTTTGAGTGTGGCAGTAAGAGCCATAGAATATGCCTACATCATATAATATATGCATAGAATATACTTACATCATTATACCAACCCATTGTTTTCATCTGTTTTTTATGTGGGGTAATTCTATAAGGCCTTTCTTCTTCCCCTGTGAAGTCTTCGTAGAATCTCGTGAATGGAGGCTCCTCTATTCTAAAGTCCGGGGACTCTTTATAGTCCGCCACTAAAACGTCACTTCCGGGAATTGATCGGGGCAATTCCGTGGTGTACATACTCGGTGCATGTTCTCTTTCAATATCCGGTATATCTGGTAGGTAATAATCAGCCAGTCTATAAAATGCCCAGACTGTATGAATTTTTAAAATTAACCTGAAAAAAATCATAGTTTATTATATTTTTTTATAATGGCACATTATATTGGCTCTCTTCAGCCTGATGATAAGCAAGAGAAGAGCCCAAGTTGCAATTACAACCCCAAGTGATGAAGGCATCACCTCCGTTGGCACCGCCATAGTGGCCCGCAAGATTCTTCTTCACGCTTCGTTTGAAGTATTTTATAAGAATAAAATTATTTATCACTCAAACATTTTTAATTATTTTTTTATGTGATTGGTTGCAGACGAGCAGTCGGATCGCCACATGGTAAGCGATTGCCGCCGCCCATAGACACCCGCGACACCAGTGGAGTCAACCTTTAAACCCCCCTTTCTCCCGGATTGGGCCTCCGGTATCCTCACTCAGCGAAACACAGCATATGTATGGTAATGTGTTTGAGACTTACATTATTGATATCTTCAGACCGATCGTGATGAATGGCCTTCCAGGGCCACCGCTTTCTAAATACATTTTCAAGGGCTTAGCCCTCTCGGGTCCTCCAGAGTGACAAAACTATGGTGTCGATATAGACTGAAGATTTTTCCCTGTGCATCTACTTATAGCACCTTGGTCAGTGTTGCCATGGTGTATTTGATTCTACCAAAATAAATTCAATTCAATTTATTTAATTTTGCAAATGAGAGTAATATACAAGATGTTTGTACAATAATTACATTGCACTTCCAACATTTTACCTATCGGCATGCAAAATATTATGAAGATTAAAAACAAAATTAAACAACATTACTGTCAACTTAATACAACAATTAAGGATTACAGTAGAGTACTTCGTAAGAATAATTTATTCTAACTTATATATAGGTACTCCTTTCGCTTTATCACGTGACATTATGCTGAGTGGGAACCTTTTTAGCACATTTAAGTTGTACTTATAAGTCTAGTTTTAAACAATTTTGCTATATTTTTTGTGTGCTAAATAAACAATTTCTATTTCAAAATGGTTACCGCTCAGTACAGTTGAGCGTGACTGACACTACGCCACGCTAAACCACATCGGTGACAGCAGGACAGAGTTATACGTAAGTCAAAGGTAAGAAAGAGACTAGCGTGAAAAATGTATAGATTTTGACATCTGTCACCCATATCATATCACCCTAAAGCGAAAGAAGTATCGTCTAATTAGATTAGGTACATGTAACTGTAATCTAAAGTAGGTAAGTTAGTTTTTCTTTATGTGATATGTGGCAGACAAGCAGACGGATCACTAATGGTAAGCGATTGCCGCCGCCCATGGACTCGACACCAGTGGAGTCACAAGTGCGCTTCCAAACTTTAAGCCCCCCTTTCCCCCGGATTAGGCCTCCGGTACCCTCACGCAACGAAACACAACACAGTGCTGCTTCACGCCCGTTTTTTGTGAGATCGTGATATCACGTCGGTCGAGCCGGCCCATTACACGGTCACGCACGTAGAAATACGCACATAGATTAGAAAATCCGGAGGTGCATGCTTGGATTCGAACCCGGACCCCCGTATATAAAGCGCATTCTGAACCACTGAGCTGCAATCGTTCGCAATTTTTTCCCTAATATTGGGGAAAAATCAAAAGTTAGGTACTTTTGATGGCACTTTTGTTTGTGTTTATGTCTTCTTGAAATAGGTGTTTGTTGCTTTTACAGAAGGTATGCCTTTGAGATTCGCATACCATCTCTATATTCAAGGAATCGTGTTTGGTATTTTATGTGCACTGGGTTTTTATTTATTTATTTTTTTTTTTTGGTCAATAAGCCAACGCTTGACCACAATCGCACCTGATGGAAAGCGACGATGAGGTCTAGGATGATACGCGTTTGCCTAAAAGATTTTAATGCAATTTTTTTAAATAGATAGAGAAGATAATTGAAGAGTAAAGTTTATCTATGTCGGGCTCTCCACTGCCTCGCTAGCTCACCTTCCTAATCCGTCAGTGTGGCAACCCCTTTAGTACGGACACATCAAGCTATACAAAACTGACAGATTTCTTCATTCGATTATAAACCTTATATTGTTATTCATTGAGTTCGAAATCGATTGAGGAAATTTGACAGTTTTGTATAGCTTGACCTGTACGCCTCTGTACATTTCCCACCTACCCACTTGTAGCGTTTTCAAAGCGGAGCGATGACGCAGCGACCACGTCGCGGCTGCGCAGCGTTCACGCCGCGGATTCGCAACCGATGAGCGACGGATTCGCCGCGGAGATAAGTCTGAACGCCATTGTTTTTTGTGGCGGCCACGCAGAATCACGCCGGCGAATCCGCTGCGCATCCGCGGCGTGAACGTTGCGCAGCCGCGACATGGTCTTTTTTTTTCTTTCTTTATGGCTGCTACTGTGTTGCCTACGGCGAACACATAATATCTCTGCCAATGTCGAGTGATTATAGAGACACGTTAATTCAATGTTCATTGATCGGTGTGGCGAGTTAAATCCTTTTGATGTTTATTTTAATTGAGTTTTTCACCAAGCACCATCTAAAACCAAGACAGAATAAAACATACACAAAGACGTCACAATATTAAAGGGAGATTCTCATGTAAAATTAGAGTCTTATATTATATTTGTAAAAATATTTACATAAATATTTTATAACAGAGGAAGAAGAAAGAGACAATAGGGAAGAAAAGTTAATAGGGCGGGGAATTTTTGGAGGAAGGATGTCATACAGCGAGATAGGGTATTTCTGACAGCTAAAGAAAATGTGATCTGTCATACCCTCCGCGACATGGTCGCTCTGCTCTGAAAACACTCGCAATCCGCCAGTGTGGCAACTCCCTTACCACATGAAAGTAAATTATTTCCTCAATCTACTCTTACCTATTAAATAAATAAATATTTCACAACATCACATACATTGATCTGACTCCGAGATAGGTAGCTCAAGCACCTGTGTTACGGATATCAGAATCAACAGCGGAATTACAAATATATACATATAATACTTTCCTTTTGTAAATACATACTTATAATATGTACATACAAACACCCAGACCAATACAAACAGACATGTTCATACACACAAATGTTTGTAGGTACTGTGCGGGGATCGAACCCGCAACCCTTGGACCAAAGGCAGCGTTCACTACCACTGTACCAAACGGGTCGTCGGTATTAAGATACATACACCTAAAGGACATTAGTCAAACATGTTTGGTTCATTATCAATTGAAGAAATTTGACAGATTGTGGTGTGTGGCAGAAGTGAAAGTATTGAAGCGCAAGTATTTCGACCCACAGGGATATCTACTGATACATTTTGGTATAATTGGTATTAGTTCCAAAATGTATCAAAGGTAAGGTCAATCCTCCAGCCGATTACGGCTACGGCGGCCAACCTCAACGATCAGCCACGTGCGCAGGATATAGGTATTATAAAATATATCCTGGCTCAAGTGTGTGCGCAACAACAAGTGCACTCTCTATTCCCTTGCCCTCATATTCCGATGGGACAGTGTGACACGACCGGAGAGGAATACCTCTCCGGTCGCAAGCAAGCACGTTAAGCCATTGGTCCTGCGCCCAATAGGGCGCAGGACCAATGGCTTAACGTGCTTGCTGAGGCACGGGGTAGGTACATGACATGGCTTCCAGACTTCGGGCTGACACTAAGAATCTCCTAAGGTGACGGGTAGGCATACTAGCAACGCCAATCGATTTTAATTTTTAGCTGCTAAACCGGATCTATTTTAAACAATTTCAGGGTTACAACCTCTCGAAAAAAACTTATACTATTTATTAACTAAACATGCAAAAATGTTGAGACCAACGCGTACGCGAAAAATTGCTTCAAGACAAAAGTGGCCGCTTTTGGCGTGAACCAATTTTTCGCGTACAAAAACGGACCCAACATTTATGCAGTTATTTAAAAAATAGTATAAGTGTTTGCCGAGAGGTTGTAACCCCGAAATTGGTTGAAATAGATCCGGTTTAGTAGCTAAAAATTAAAATCGATTGGCGTTGCCCCGTCCTTACAAATTGCGAAATAAGGATAGTCCCGGAACAAAATTCATCCCAGCCCCTTTTAAAATTGCGTGTTGGAACGGGGTGACATGAGTTTTAGTACCGTACTAACTTTAGATTGCGATTTAGAATAAGATGGTAAATGTTTTACTTACTTACTGGCAGAATAGATTCATATTGCCGGAACAAAATGAGGGTGGACCGTTAGTATAAAATAATAGGCTTTATTTACTAGACCAAATTATTTATTCAACAAACATAATAGATAGAGTATCCACAAAAATCCTTAAAATTTCCCAAAATAAGAGTTACATAAATACGTCTAGTGTATTAAAGACATGTAAAATATTGTTGTTACGCAACATTTTTCTGAATTAATCGTTTTCAAGGAAAGTGTTTCATAATTTAACTGATTTAACTATGATTAAATTATTTTACAAGTATTGTCCTACTGACTGGGTTACTAACACTACAGATTCTTATTTGAAATTTATTATATAAATTATGTAAATTTAAATATTTAAGACTGATTTCGAGCGATTCATAAGGGAAACAATAGCTAAAAGATGAATGATTTACAAAAAAAAAAACACAAAATACCTACATTAGGTAAGAGTCATCATCGTATAATGGCTGCCACAAAATAAAAAATTGAACTTTATTTTCATGAAACAATAACGTTGAAGATGATTGGAGCCTGTCTGGCTGTTCGTAATACATTTGTATAACTTAATAAGTACATTACATTATTTTTTATAAGCTACAATGGAAACTTGTTACAAATATTTTCCAACCAACTCACGTTTCACTGTGGTAATCGGATATGTTCGATTACCGCATTGAAAGTATGTATGAAATGTAATGCTTAGTAATCCTATTCGAGGACAAGACACTGCTCTAAGAAAAAAGCCCTGTTCTTTCTTCAGAAAGTTATGGTTCTACTTTGCACCCATAACATGAATGCAATCAAAGTCAGTCATTTATTTAAAAATTAAATATTTCTTAGCAGCTAAAATAAATAAAAATCATTACATTCCTTTAAACTTCTACCTTTTGGACACAGCTGCAAAAATAGAAATTTTAATTATAAATAAATGCAGAAACACTCTTTTAGAGTAAGAACATAATTTTACTAAGTAAATGTACAATACAAAACTAATAAAAATATTTAAAGTATGTAAGTAAAATAGGTTAATAAATTTTACTGGCCGAAAACTACGGCATAGCAATAAAAATAACATTTTAAATAATATAATAAAATTAAAAACAAATTTTATAACAAAAAAAAACTTCAAAATGGCCACCAGATTTTTAAATAATTTCTTTGAATAGCTTGTCAAGAGGTCAAGCGTTACACCTTTTGTCTGGCCTCAGTGTAACATCTGTGCCAGAGACTGTGCTAAGTAGGTAGTAGGTACCTACGCCTGGTTGTGGTTGGCAAGATGGGTGGAAAGACTCCACGAAGTCGATTGAGTACCAACCCGCTGGCCTGACTGTTATAATTGACTAGTAAAAATTATGACGACACAATTTCGGTTTCAGTAACAACACTTGTCACCTTAAACATTTTCAGTTTGATTTTTAAATGAAATTATTTTTAAAATACAGTCAGTTCAAAAATAAAAAGTGAAACGCTTGACTCGCTATTGGCAAATTCAAAATGGGTGACATTTTGAAATCTTCACTTAATTTTCGCGTCACATGAATAACGCAGACGAGTTAAATGTGTTATTGAGTAAACATGTGAATGTAATCAGAACGTGGGATGATAGCCTCACCGCATCACTATGGATGGTAAAGAAAGACTTTAAAAATTGAGGATATTAAGTTTGACTTGTATGTATTTTGTGTATATACATAGGTAGGTACGTTTATTAACCGATCTGCAGGTTTTTTTGAAAGATCTATTAAGGCGATAGCGCGATTTATATTGATTGTGGCAAATACGAGACATTTTTTAAAAGTGAGCAATGTTTACCTTAAGAACGACGACTTACTATCAACGATTTTTTGAAACAAACTTACTCGTATGTGATAAAAGTAACTACTTTTAGCAATTATGGAGTTTATAGTTACTTGTAGGAATAAATTATTACATAGGTGGGTTGCAAAAAATGTGAACCATTTCCTCAAAGTATCTGTTGCACACTTTAAAAACAATGTCTCATATTCAACACAATCAATATAAATCAATTGGCGTCGCTAAGTGCCATTGGAGTATCGCCTTAACTAGTTATCATGAGGCCATGAGAGTTTCGGACACGATCAGGGATACGGGTAGATCACGGGGTGCAGAGGAGTCCCCTTATACGAATAAGCTTGCTCATCCTGAATGAATGAATAAATAACTTTATTTCGCACAATACAAAACAAGGAAACTGAATTTGCAACATCACTTAGACATAAATAATAAACGAAAAGTAGGACATACATTATCCCTGTATGTGCAACTATAGTCGGTGCGCTCAGCAAGAGACCAACCCCGACGCTGGTTTTCAGCTACTCATCATCATCATCAGTTCAGCCAATAGACGTCCACTGCTGGACATAGGCCTCCCCCAATGTTCTCCACGCAGATCGGTCCTGTGCCGCCCGCATCCAATGGATTACCGCGATCTTCACCAGATCGTCCGTATCCGGTTCCGTATGTCATCACTGGCAACACACACGCATTGAAGACTTTCGTCTTCAGACACTAGCTTCCCGAACGCTGCCCATTCCCGCTACTACCATAATATTATTACGCATCTGTTGCATACCTATGCAACATTCGCATGTATTTAACGCAGTAACGTATCCTGCACGCAGTGGTTGCCATCAGCGAGATACTTGAATACCGGTATAGTAGGTATCCCTGATCGTTCCCACAATATCCGTGAGCCACCGGCCTATAGGTTACAAGTCTCGTTATGAATGTCTAGCGATGCTCTTGAGTGCGCGTAATCAATTATAAAGTCCACGCCACGAGAGAAGTGCCTGCGGAGAGGAGAATTTGAGATTCCTTGTGTTTATGATTATAAAAGTCAAATTAGAATATTGATAGCGACTGAAGCACGCTTTTCACGGGACTACTTTGGTGGCGCGTACCTAGTCTATGTAATGTGAGCTATTTTACGCTTCTTAGTTTTTATTGAAATCGTTTTTATTGGCACTTATATGCTCTACACCATTTAATCTACATACAATTCTCAGAAAGAATAGTTTGCGTAACTTATCGTCTACTTATTGTATTCAAAGTTGCAGTTAGGGTATAGTGTCGTGCAGTCCTTTTGTTCCTGCCCGTCTCTGGCTGCCTGGACGTACTGGTAGTAACGTAACGCCATCTTGCTGTCAGCCGGGGGAACTAGCTCACTTGAATCTCTGAACAAAAAAAATCCATATGAATTATTCATGTTGTTAAGCCTAATATTCAAGAAAAGTGCCATTGGCACGCGCTGGCGCACCTCTCGCTCTTTAACGAGGCCGTTGTGCCAGGTTTCGTACCACGAGCCCATTACCCTCTTGCATTCCTTGAGCGAGGATAGAAACGCCCCTATGGTTTTAGTAGGTAGGCTCTCCTCCGGGTCTCTGATTAGCAGAAACCCAACACGGAGGAGAGCCCCATATTTCCCGTCCGTTTTCTAACGGACGGGTGTGTAAAGCGGCACCGGCCTCGGTGCCGAAGTCAGCTCCTGCCAGTGAGCCCGCGGCATTTCCAAAGGGTAAAAAAGTACTCTCATAATCAGTTCGTTTAAAGCTTGATTTTCGTACAAAGCGTGTCTCAAGGGGGTCCTGTAAAATTTGCTCGGAATATCCTTACTTAACCAAAGCGGTGCTTGAAAAGATCTTCTGTCTGACTGCTCTGTGGTCTACTCACTTGCTAAGCTCGTTTGAGGCTAGGTTTGCTACAGCAAACCTAGCGATTATTGTAAGTGTAAGTGTAAATTTGTTGAAAATAGGCCTCCCCCAGCAACTTCCAGATTGGCCGGTAGGAAGCAGCCTACATTCAGTCTAATCCTGCAATCTTTACCAGGTCGGCCGTTCACCTGGCAGGTGGATGGCCTACGTTTGTAGCTTCTATTTCAGTGCCCCAGTGCTCAGCTACGTTCCCCTGGGCCGTTTACGGATTTCATCATTTCTGATTTGATTACGCAAAGAAACACCGAGCAAAGCTCTGTCTTCTGCCTTGTTAGTAATAATCTAAGTGGTCTACTTACTTGCTGAGCTCGTTCGAGACTAGATTGCTGTACGGTGCGTGTCTGAAGGGATCCCTGTAGAGAGCGCAAACGGCGCGCTCCCTGCACGCGGGGTCCGTAGCTCCTACAGAATACAGGATCTGGTCCACTTTCTCCAGAAGGGTACCGTAGAACTTGTCCGCTGTTATTAACTCCTAAAAAATAGTTTCAAATAAATTAATTATTTCGATATAGTATCAGTATTCTTCTAGGTAAACGCGTAGACTTTATCGTCACTGTCCATCAGATGAGATTGAGGTCAGGCGTTAAAAAACGCCACGCTTCAGTCCTGAATGGACCGGCATATGATCGGTGTGATACTACGGCCTCAGAGAAAACTGACGTAAAGCAGTGCCTGCGTCATAGGTATTTCGCCGAACGATTCAAGGTACCGGAGGCCTAATTAGGGGTAAGGTGGGTTCTGGTAGCACACTTGTGAGTCCATGGGTGGCGACTATCTAATTGTTCACCATTAGGTGAGATAATGAATACCTATCTGTTTCATGATAAATATCGACAATATGTAAGTATATACTTACAGGGTCTTGTGCAGCCAAAATCTCTTGTTGCTGCTTCACCAGGTCAGTCTCTGCCTTTACTCGATTGGTTTCCGTCAGCTTAGCTTGGCTCACTCGAAGGAGCTCGTCACGGACCGGTGATGGTGGCGCCCTCGCTGCCAGAGCTGCGGCTCTTATCTGGAAGAGAGGTGAGGTGTCGACTATAGAGACATGAGCATACAATATAGCAGCACTCCTCTGGCGAAGGATTTCCTAATCGAGAACTGGTCACCCACAAAACCCTCTAGGGTTCTCCCCCATCACCTAAGGTGGGGATTTGACATAGTGAAGCAGCACGAAGTCTCCTTTCATGATCCTTCGCGGTCAGTGTTCTTAATGCGTATTTCTACCACAAGTCACTAGTTCGAAAACCTGTTATTACGTTTCGGATAGCTTCAGAATGTGTAACCATGGTCTGGTTCCACTGTCTAAATGTTGCGAAGATCATACCTTACCCACATTATAACAAGAGGTTTTTGTAAGCTCTTGTGATACAGTTGCCTTAACTAACAATTAATTTTTTGCCTCAAAATGGAGAGTTTCGAACAGACTCGACCTGGTGATCTTGAACGTGAAAGAACTTATTCCTTCCTTAAGAGTCAACGCATATGTGATGCCTTTTTTTGTCGCTGGGGAATGAGCCTTATGCATACCCTCCTGCTGGGGAGCAGGAGGGTTATGTCGGGCTCTCCTCTGGCGGTGGGGTCTCCTTACGAGAAGCAGACCGGCGTGAAGCAGTGCATGCGCTGTGTTTCGCTGCGTGAGTGAGGGTACCGGAGGCCCAATCCAGGGGAAGGGGGGTTAAAAGGTAAGCAGCGCACTTGTGACACCATTGGTGTTGCAGGCGTCCATGGGCGGCGGTAATCGCTTACCATCAGGTGATCCGTCTGCTCATCTGCCACCTATATCATTAAAAAAAAAAAGCCGACCAGAGCCCCTCATCACCCTTAAGTGGGGTGGAGTCATGGGTTTAAAAAGGCGAACCCTAGCACCATGACCCTCAGCTTGGCCAAGAGAGGGGGTAGGGACAGCCGGGAAAACATCTGTGATGCCTCATGTGGTGCAGATTTCCATGGGTGAGTCGTCTACTCGTCTGTTTTAACATCGGTTACCGTTTACCATCAGATGGGCCGCAAACTGCATTTATAAGAAAAAAAAATGTGAAAAAAGATCAGATCCAATCCATACCAAAGCTTCTTTTTCGGCTTGCAACGGGTCTTTCGGTTGTTGTTTCTTGTTTCGATAAGGATTCGGAGGTCCAACGGGTCTGGAAATAGAATAAGGAAAATAATGAACTACTCAATGATACGTATACTAGTATCTACCTTGTAGGTTGGGTCTTTGTTGGATCCACAAACTAAGTAGAAGATAGTTGGGTCATTCGAGATGTTCCGCCCGGGGAGGGTCGTCAACAAGGTTTCGTACATGTTATCACGGCCACTCCCAACTTAAGGTGACGGGTAGGGCACAGTAGCGACGCCAATCGATTTTAATTTTTAGCTACTAAACAGGATCTATTTTAAACAATTTCGGGGTTACAACCTCTCCGCAAACACTTAAACTATGTATTAAAGAGCCATACACGTATGTAGGGTCCGTTTTTGTACGCGAAAAATTGATTCACGCTAAAAGTGGCCGGTTTTGGCGGTAATCAATTTTTCGCGTTATGGGACTCTCTGTATTAGGAATAGTTCTAGGATATATTATATTATTAAACCACTACAGCTCTCGTTCGTTCAAACTCCCATAGTAAGGAGAAGTCATGGAAATTCTCGGTCTCGTGACATTTATCATCAAACGACATGTATCAATAAAACATAGTTTTTTTGGATGGCTTTCATGTGACTTCCGCCATATTTTCAAAATACCACGAGCACGAGAATTGGGCTCCAGCCTTGTCACACAATAAGTCGCTTGACCGGAGTGACACCATGGCCTCCCATAAAACCAGCATGAAGCAGAACCTAAGCTTTTCCTGAGTAGGTACGTGAGGGCGTCAGAGGAAGCCCAATCTGGGGGAAGGGGAGCTCAAAGGGTGGCAGCACACTTGCGACTGCTGGTGTCCATAGGCGGCGGCAATCACTTACCATCAGATGGTGGCTCGTCTGTCACCAATCACATAAACATACTTAGGTACAATAGCACGAATTTAAGATGCTTTCAGTGAAATAGTGATGTGCATGATATTATGTAGATTATGTTCCGTTGGATGTATTGTTTTTAGGGATAAAATTTTAATACTATTACGAGCATACCTTCCTTGTGTTACTAGATTTATTCGTTGCCCTGTGTTCGGATTCGGCGCTACTTGAGACACTATGTTGGTACTGGCGTATTCTCCAACGTTCATCGATTGACCTGGAATGTACAATAAATATTCATAATTTTCGGCCTTGTTTCTTCTAATAATAGATAGTGTTAAACGAACAAAATCGATACGCCCATATGCGAACGTAGTGATTATGAGTATATTCTCTTTGCCACCGCACGCGCAGCACTCGATCTGTTCCATGAGCTGTCAGTTAGTCAATCGAGATTTGCGCTCGATTGGATTAATGACCCAGCAATGAAATCCCATGAAAAGCACGCTTCAGCCGCCTTCAACATTCAGAGCAATCATCAGTGGGATTACAAATATATACATATAATACTTTTCTTTTCTAAATACATATCTATAATAACATTTGGCTTTATATATAGATATATAATAACACCCAGACCAATACAAACAGACATGTTCATGCACACAAATTTAATGTTTGTACTGTGGTGGGATCGAACCCCACCCTGGACAAGCATTCGTGCCATGAACACTTGTGTTTGTTCAGTGTCTGGGTGCAATATATGTATTTAAGTATATATTTGTATTCTTCTGTTGTCTGATATCTGTAACACAACTGCTTAAGCTACTTAGTACGGAATCAGGTCAACCTATAAGATGTTTATTTATTAAAAAAAAAGGGAGCGTTCACGACCACTCTTCCAAACATGTTTTGCCGCGGGACTTCTTTCGAGGCGCGAACTCTATCTAATTTACGATTAAACATTTTCTTAAGCTTAACGCGTTTAATTAGCTTTATAATAGAGACAAGAAGAAAATTACCTGGTGGCATTCCTAGACCCCAAGCGTTGATATCATTCACGTCATTTACGTTCGGCTTGAAGTTGGCTATGGCATTGCGGTGTATACTGGATATACCTGATGCTATGTATCTGGAACGCAATGTGAATCAACGTTAAGTAGGTATAAACAGAACGTCCTTAGCACAAACCTATGCAATACACCCAGCTCAGTGCTGCGGTAAGCTCCATTCGTACAACCTGGGCGGATAAAGAATGGGATCAGAAATGGTCTATACTCGCACCCCACAAGTGCGAGTATAGACGCAAATATGTGTGCGAGCGAGAAGTGAATAGATGCGCCGCCATTTCTGATCCCATTTTTTATCCGCACAGGTTGTACTATCTGGAACTAGGGTTGCCAGATATTAACTTATCAAATCCGGGACAGTTCTAGAAAAACAATGTTGGGTCGTGGCTATAGTATTTTTCAAAGGATTCATTTAAAAGGAAAAGTTCATTTATTTTCAAATACAAACTTTTATCAGATATAGGTGTGTAATTAGTAGGTATTACCGCCAGTTATAATTCTAAAATGAAGAACGTGGTAGTAAATCACACGTTAAACTATTATGGAATTGAGCACTTCGCTTAAATTAGCAAATATAAACTTTGTTAGACATTGAATACAATATAATAATTTGAGTAGTAATAAGCTGAAGAAAAAAAAACAGTAATAATAAGACACTACCATAAAAAAAAAAACAAAAAATTCCTAATTAAAAAAAAAACATTACTACAATAAACGCGCCGCGCGCCTCTTGCATTCGCTCACCAGCAGCCGTGTCATTCGTTGCTAGTTTATTTTGTTAAAAAATAATAACTTTTCAGAATCTAGGACAATCCCGGATTTTCCGGCGGTCTGGCAAGCCTATCTGGAACTGATCTCATTTTTTATTTTATTTTCTTTATTAAGGAAAAATACAGCTGTTAAATAGTACTTTATTCTAAAATTACTTAAATAATACATCAGCAATTTAAATTTTCCACTACAAATTAATACGTTTAGTGCTGTGAGACAATATACAAAAATAATGCGAAAAAGGACGATTATTTTACGTAACTTATTAATTTAACTCAAGACTAAAGATTTTTTAAAAACTGGAATCTTATGAAAAATTTCGATATGGTTAGAGTTACTATTAAATTTATTACAAGCTCTAACAATAAAACTATTTTTCCTCATTCAAATGCGCTAAAAGATTAAAAGATAAAGATAAAAAAATCTTTATTCAATTTAGGTCCACACAGAACACTTATGAATGTCAAAATAGTACATATTATCTACCGCTGGTTCGGAATGTCGATTTCTACTGAGAAGACACCAGCAAGAAACTCAGTAGTTACTCTTTTCAAATATTGATGATGTTACAGAGTTTCCATTGAGAAGAGACAAAAAAAAATACAATTATGAAAGTTAATAGACTACTATGAATAACAACTCAAAAGATTAATCAATTAACATGACCAAGAATCCTTATCATTTAAATAGTCTTGTACACTATAGTAACCTTTCTTCATTAGGCAGGTTTTAATATGAGACTTAAACTTATCCAGTGATAGGTTAATGACATTTTGTGGTAGCTTACTAAATATCTTAATACTTAAGCCAACAAACGAATTACCGATTCCAGTGCTCATTTCTCTCTCATTTGTGTAGGCTTTGGAAAGAGCTTCGATGTCTATGAACAGTAGTTACTATTTATCATCACACTTCATAATTTGTTGGCCAATAAATGTTCGGGGTGTGGGTCGGTTTGTTAATGGCTCGTTAGTTTCACCCCTCGTTTCACCCCTAGTCGGGACTCCTTACTTACCAAGGAGCTTAAGAGTACAATTTAATAGAGTTGTCAATGTGAGGAACGTTTAAACCTTATACATCAAACAAGTATTAAATCTCGACGAAATACCCTAACACGGTATAAAAAAAATCTGCGAAAAAAAAACGCCTTCAAACACCACGAACTAAAAAGTGTGCGCCGACTTCGGTAACACCTTTTCTCAAGTGTACTGTTATTAAATGTTATTTGAAGTGTATAAAGTGATAAAAATATTATTTCACACTTCTTAGTTTGTAGTGTTTGAAGGCGGTTTTTTTTCGCATAAATTTTTTTTGACACTAAAAAGACCTTTTTAAAACTTGAGGGTTCTTATTTTTTGGCAGCCCTCCCCCCTCCCTTTCCTCTTCCACCACCGCCAAATAACTGACAAACTTATTGTGAGTACAGTATAGAAAGAGTTATCCTTCAACTCCTTAGCGTTGAGGAGTTGACCTTCCATCATCAGCAGGGCCACAAAATTAATACAGTGAGGCGTAAATACTGGTGCAGTTTTGAAAAAAAGATACAAAAACATTACGTGAACCTACAAAATTTAAAAGTTCCCCTCAATATTTCCAGGATCCCATCATCAGATCCTGATATCCTGATTACGGTACCAATCCGGGACTATCTTCTTTCCAACTAAAAAAGAATCGTCTAAATCGGTTCATAAATGGCAAAGTTATCGGCAAGCAAACATAAAATATATATATATATTTATATATACATTTCGAATTTATTGAGAACCTCTTTTTTTGAAGTCGGTTAAAAAAAATTAACAGTGGGAGAGCCACGCTTCGGCATGAATGGGCTGGCCCGACCGGAGTAATACCACGTCCTCACAGAAAACCGGCGTGAAGCAGTGCATGCGCTGTGTTTCGCTGCGTGAGTGAGGGTACCGGAGGCCCAATCCAGGGAGGGTTAAAAGGTAAGCAGCGAACTTGTGACACCACTGGCGTTGCAGGCGTCCATGGGCGGCGGTAATCGCTTACCATCAGGTGATCCGTCTGCTCGTCTGCCACCTATATCATAAAAAAATAATTAAAAAGATAATCTGGAACTTACTCATTGCCAAGTCCAGGTCCCGAGAGTTCCCAATCTTGAGGATAGTGCTCCAGAGTGTGTGGAGGGCCCTCTGAATGAGGTCGGATTACCACAGATGAGCTTGGGTGGGATGGGTGACCGTATGAGTGGGGTGGCTGGAATAAATGATAGTAATTTAAATAAGGCGATGTCTGTTATAGCAACGATTTTAGTGAATTTCATGACAGACAACATCACTAGACCAATTTCAAAATAACTTGAGTACTTATAATTGTTACAATCAACAAAACCATTCTAATATTTATAGACAATAAATATAATCAATAATAATAATAATAATAATTCTCACAACATCTCATACCTGATTCCGTACTAAGTAGCTTAAGCACTTGTGTTACAGATATCAGACAACAGAGGAACACAAATATATACTTAAATACATATATTACACCCAGACACCGAACAAACACAAGTGTTCATCGCAGGAATGTTTGTCCAGGGTGGGGATCGAACCCACGACCTTTGGCGTAAGAGGCAGGGTCACTACCAATTGCGCCATCCGGTCAATCAATTTCAATAGATGTTATTTTAATCCCTACCTTCTCCACATCGCGAACTAAGGATGGTCCCGGAACCAAATTCGTGCCAACTCCTTTTAACATTGCGTGTTGGAACGGGAAGCCATGAGCTTTAGTACGGTAATAACTTAAGATCGCGATTTAAAATAAGGTGGCTTAAAACTCTATGAAGTTGTACGAGTACAATATGTGCGGATAAAGAATGGGATCAGAAATGGCGGCGAATCTATTCATTTCTCGCTCGCACACTATTTGCGTCTATACTCGCACTCGTGGGTGTGCGAGCGAGAAGTGAATAGATGCGCCGCCATTTCTGATCCCATTCTTTATCCGCACAGGTTGTAGGTACATAAACTACCGTCTTTGTTTATACCTAGAAGTGTACCTACTCACATGACGGTCCACACATATTTTGGTGGTCCTATAAGGAGGAAGGAGAAAGCTAGAGATTTTTTTTATAATTTTTCTATAAGTTTACTACATAATATAAAGGGTGTATCTGT
The DNA here is from genome assembly GCA_019059595.1 of Marasmia exigua. Classification (NCBI taxonomy): domain Eukaryota; kingdom Metazoa; phylum Arthropoda; class Insecta; order Lepidoptera; family Crambidae; genus Marasmia; species Marasmia exigua. The sequence continues at coordinate 8,288,548 of CM032484.1, read as the reverse complement.
AAAAATTTACATACGACATTTCATGGACTGAGAACAATTTCGTCATCATTCGTCATCAAATCATTTAACCCTAAAAAAAGTAAAGTACCTTAATTTATCTACCTTATGATGATGAGTGATCAAGTGATGGTGATGATGGTACTTCGTCGTGTGGTAGTTCTGGTGGTACCACGAGCACAGCTTGAAGATGTGGCTGAGCGCCGGGAACAAGAACAGAAGGAACTTGAGGAACATCTTCTTGGCTGTGGTGACTCCCATGATGAGGGGCAGAACGAAGACGAGTTTCAGAGCAATCAGTTTGACTACTAGAATGATGGCTATGGCTGCTGTAAGAAGTTTCTTCTTCACATATTTTTCTGCAAGGAATAGGCGACGTTAATTTCATAAGGTTAAGGGTTTGAGTTGTTGGTGATCTTAGGTCTTTTGACCGTGGAAGAGTCACGCTTCGCATTGAAAGGCTCGGCTCGACAGCAACGGCCTCACAGGTAACCGGCGTGAAGCAGCAATGTGCCGTGTTTCGCTTAGTGAGGGTACCGGATACCTAATCCTAGGGAAAGGGGATTTAAAGGTTGGTTGCGCACTTGTAGCTTCACTGTTGTCGCGGGTGCCCATGGGCGGCGGCAATCGCTTATCTACCATCAAATGATCCGTCTGCTCGTCTGCCACCTATCATATGAAAAAACACTAATTTGTAGTTCACAGTAAACAGGAAACATATCTGAGTACTTAGGTTGATTTTTTCCTTAAATAGCAGTATGTTAAGCCAAAGTCTATTGAAACTTAATTTAAGCTGATGATTTAAGGGAATATCTTAAAAACATTAAATGTTCCTTAAAAAGGCTAGGGACTTCGGAAGATCCTCAATATTTTAAGAAATAGGAAATGCATAGGAAAACTATTCCGTAGGTATTTTCCATCTCTCACAAATAAGGAAATAGGTTGTGAGGGCGAAATTACAAATTAAACGAGACTTACTCAACTTCTGAAAGAACAGCCTCCCCTGGGCAACATTGGTGTTAGGCTCCAAGTCTACGTGGACCAGAGCTCCTGACTTCGTGAGAGCCCGAGGAGATATCTTGAGAGTTGCTCCTTGGAAGAACCAGTCGGGTAGCGTCACCCTCATATCGTGCGTCACCAGAAACTTGATACCTTTGTTGTATAGCCCATCTGTCACTTCTTCTATTGGTGACTCTGAAAAAAAAAACGGTTTATTCACACTTGCAACTTTGTTAGACTTTACAGTGCATGTAAAAACAGGGTTACAGAACGCATCCCTTTCTTTTTTTTCCAGAGGAAACCGTCATGGCAGTCACCTTGATACATGTAGGGAAGAGGTGGTACGAGTATGTAGGACTCATACCCTAACTAAAACCCCTGGGGTATTCATCTCCGCGCAATCGCGGTCGGAAACCCCACAGCCTTGACTAGACCGTGCCGCTAAACGAGCTTGCCGCTTCACCCCTATCTACCTGATACCTGGTAACGTCATCCCCCGCGGAGTCGTATGCTGAGCAAGCCACTACCTCCCTCCTTTTTTTGCGTTGGGATAATGCCGCCGGCCCAGAGAGGAGTGAGCCGACGAGTGTGTGACCTGAGTGAGCTTTTTTTTGTTTAATTTCGCGAAAAAAGAGTATATTTCGTTCAATTCGAATATGAGTGATGAATTCGTGAATTGAACGAACTTTATGCAAATTACATGTTTATTGCTCGTCTTGTCAAATATTCAATTTTTTTTTCTGTTTTTTATGTCGTTTTTGTTTGGTTGTTTACCTTATATTATTGTCTGTAATGTGGTGTGTGCTTCGTCATCGTCGTCAGCCCATTTAAGTCCCCACTGCTGGGGCACGGGCCTCCCTCAATCAGATGAGGGGTAAGCCATTGTAAAAAAGTTGGCGATTGAAAAGAGTAACTAGCGAGTTTCTTGCCGGATCTTCTCGACAAAACAACTTTCCGAGCCGGTGGTAGAATCGCATTATGTTTATTTATTTCTTTAGTATATTTTATGTATCAACATATATATGTATTAACATGTAAATTATACATAAGTACTTATAAATAGTTTAAGTCATTGAAATGTATGACGATTTGTAAGTGCTGTGTACAAGCCTATGCAAATAAAGAATTATTTGAATTGAATTGAATTGAATTGAATTGTCATACTCACCACGCTTGGCAGACGGGTTGGCGAGGGTTTTGATATAAATGCAGAGTTTTCCTTCTCTGGGTGCTGATGATCATGCCAGCAGCTTTACCTTAGTCGCCTTTTTACGACACCTCGGTAAGAGTGAGGGTGGCCTATTCTACTCTGCCGGGACCACACGGCATGGTGTGTGCTTAGTAATGTTTTACTCTTATCTATCTAGAATCTAAATTGTCTATAAAATAGTAATCAGACCGATCCTAATGTGCGGGTGCGAAGCATGAACACTGACTCTTAAGGAAGAAAGGAAGATTCTACGGAAGATACTCGGACCAACAATGGAGAAGGAGAAATAACATAGAGATTAAGGGGCTATTTTCTGAACCCAACTTGATTGGAGAGACCAAATCTGCCAGACTGCATTAGAGGGAATACAGGAAGATCGAGCGGGGAAGAGTGCATACATGGGACGACCAAATGGGCTGCGCCTGGTTAGACGTCCTAGGTATCGCTGGAGGTACGTGGTGAGAAAGGACCTGCTTGGGCTGCAGGTGGACGATTGATCAGCCGTGGCCCTGAATAGAGAGGAATGGCGACTTGTAATTTCAGAGGCCAAGATCCACTACGGGTCGCTGAACCATCAGAGTAAGGTAAAGTATCCAAAATCGGTTTCGTAGTTGTAAAAAATAATGAAAAGAAAGGGACACTTTCCACCCAATGGATTTCGTTATGAGAAAACCGTTTCTATGAACACTTTATCTTTCACGTTTCCCGCTTCCTCGTTTTCACCTCCATTGTTTCAAACCTACCAACTATATTATCTTTGATAGTATCTCACGGTCTAGATTTCAACTCCTACGCAATATTGATTTCCCCTTTTCAACTTCGTTACGTTGTAACAGGGTTGGCAAAACTACCGGCATTTCTAGAGTATGACAAGAGCAGACGAAATACCTTAGAACATATCCTCCTCATCATAGCGTGTAATTCCCGGTTGCATCCAAAACTGCCGCGTTGTAGCCGAAGGTACCTAGACTTAGAACATGATTCAGGATTTTGGGAGTCTGGTAATTACAATGCGACTGCCGTCTGACCTTCATGACAACCCTTTAACAGGGGAACCTAGACCGACTGAATTATAGATGCACGTTTCAGAAACTATCCGAAACTTTCAGGTTTCCTCACGATGTTTTCCCTCACCACGACGAGCTAATGGTAGAAATACGCACATAAAGCTAAACAAATCCAGCGTAAATTTGAACCATAACCCTCCGTATGGAAGGCGCATTCTAAACCACTAGAACATTTATTATATGTTACGAAATCATTTGCTAAGTAATGCCTGCTGGAAACAAAGAAAGGTAAAAGTATTAATGGAAGAAGTATGAATCGCTGTCAAAGTGTACAAATGGTTGATGTATGATTGACTGGCAAATAATTAATGAGTGATTGTCTGACTAAGTCTTAGTCTAAGTACGTAAACTGGAAACAGATGAGTACCAAAACACAACTTCATTAGCAAAGTGACATTGCTTCGTTTTTTTGGAAAGGCATACAAAATGGCCAAGTCACATGACCAACTTTGTATGAAAGCTGCATTTTTTTATGCGATTTTCCAAAAGTCATAGAACAAATGTTGTTTAGAATGGTTGGTATAACACGTGGTTAAAGGGATATAAACGTTCACATTATAGTAGATAGTATTTTTGTGGTTTTCTGACGTGACAAGAAGAATACGTCAAAAGAGGTAGCCCTGAGTATTACAAGATTTTTAATGGCATATTGCAACACTAGGTACCACATTCGCATATTTTCCCACTCTTCCAACTCATCAATTGTTTCATACATTTTTTGTTTTCACGCCATAATTGATATATTATTACTTACATTGATAGGTATAGTCAGACGAGGCTGCGTTTCTGGCTGCGTGACTTCCTTATGGAAAATCAATGTTAATAAGTGAGTAGGTTCTACGGTGGAAATTCTTTAGAAAGTATTTTAGAAATTCTGTGATAATAATGAAAATTTAGATGAAACGTTGAGGAAAACTAGATGTGTAGTGGAGATCGCGTTTCGATAAACTTAGTGTAGGACGCCCTCAGGCCAGATAGAGTGACAATTTGCGCAAGATGGTTGGCAGGAGCTGGATGCGAGTAGCCGAAGATGGATCGGAGTGGCGAACATTTTTAGATTCCTATACCATAGTGCCGCTTACAATGTGCCGATTAAGAAGGCTCAAAGTCACACAAAGAGCAATGGAGAGGGCTATGCATCGAGTCCCCTTGCGTGATCGTATCAGAAATGATGAGATCCGCAGGAGAACTAGGGTCACAGACATAGCCCAATAGGATTGCATGCCTGTAGTGGCAATGGGCGGGCACATAGCGAGGAGAACAGACGGCCGTTGGGGCGGAATGGTCCTTCGAGTGGAGGAAACGTACAGCAAGTCGCAGCCGTGGCAGGCCCCGCACAAGGTGGACTAGCTATCTGGTGATGATAGCGGGAATCCATTGGATGCGGGCGGCACAGGATCGGTATGTGTGGAGAACATTGGGGGTGGCCAATGTCCAGCAGTGGACGTCTATTGGCTGAAATGATGATGATGATATAAGATAGAAGTAACTTATACTATATACTGAGATAGAGGCATCAGCTGGCTAGCCAGTGCTAGCGTCATATAGAGGATCAGGAACCCGACCAAAACTCAACGGCTGTAGAACGGTCACCTTCGAAAATCAGTCAGGGAGACGATTAAATAAAATATTCCCAATACCTACTTGACCCCTAATTTTTATCCCGTACTGTTTTAATATTGCTAATGTGGGCAGGCGGTTTGAGATCATTGTTTAGGAAACACGCTTTACTAGCGTGATTATTAAATGTATAATGACATCTACCGAAACAACGCCGAACCATCTGCTTGATTGCTTTTTAAAGCTACATCTGCTTTTTACAAGCCCCATCTTTGCGCTCTGCTGAACTATTTGCAATACTAAGGAAAAATTTACTAAGTGAAATGACTCTGGTTGGCAGGAGCTGGATGCGAGTAGCTAAAGATCGATCGGAGTGGAGAAAATTTTTAGAGGCCTATAACCAGCATGTGGACGGCAACAGGCTGATGATAATGATGACTTAGGTTTTATTGAAATTCCCGCTAGTAAAATTTTTATGGCACCGCGTACCACGAACTTTTCCTCGGCACTAACACGGTACATAGCATATTGCAGACTAAAATACAAAAGCAATACAACATTATGACAATCATTGCATCAGTCACGCAACGGAATTTAACTCTTACAACATTACAATAAGACCTATTACGATTGCACAATAGGCGAAAAGTGACCAATAGATGGAAATGAGAAAACGATGCACGTTAAAGTCAACTCTTACACAGTAAAGATAAGACTGATATTGAATTAAACTGCCCTCAATGCAATCTAAATTTACTTTCACTGGGCACAAAAATAACGTTCTCGAATTGAATTTATATTTTTAAACTTAACATTGTTTGTTGAAGAATTTTCAAAATACATTTAAATTGGTTATTATATATCATGGAAAGAAATCAAAATAAACTTATAAGTATGTATGGTGGCAGACACTGCACGTTTCGGATAGTTTCTGAAACGAATCACCATGATTCTGTAGATCTGGTTCCCCTGCCCAAGGATCGCAAAGGTCTGACGGCAGTCGCTATAAGGTCCAATCGTACCTCAAACTCCAAAGCGGCCATTTCGGACGCAACTGAGACCATATGAACAATTGTATATATTGTAAAGACTTACAAGATATACAAGACAAGAGCCAAAAAGCGGATCATAATCTTCGATCTTATTATTATCATAGCCCTCTCTTCGTGTCAGAATATTAGTTCTACTTTATACCAATAGATGGCGCTAGGTGTCGATTAGATCGCGCAAGCGATGCGTGTTTTACGCTGTCTGTAGGATTTACCTTTTAATATTATAGAAGATTATAGATATAGATTATAGATATACCTACAATGTTAAGAAGACGGAATACATGGTCTTTGAGGCCGCTGGTAAACGTCCCGAAACTCGTGGACTTATCACCCTTAACGGACTGCCCATCAAATATGTCACGCAATTTAAATACCTTGGACATATTCTCACTAGCGACCTCAAGGACGATGCAGATATTTGGCAGAGGATTTGGCAGTGAGAGGCAACATGTTGGCTCGTAGGTTTTCCCGTTGTACAACACAAGTCAAAATTACACTCTTTAAAGCCTATTGTCAGAGTATTTATACCAGGAACCTGTGGGTGAAACACACCGATCGCTCGAAACCCTGCGCATAATAAATGTATGCGCACGCTAGAAGTTGTTTTGATTTGTAAGCCGTAATAATTTTATATTTAAACTGTAGATGCCCACACTCCTATTTATTCTTTATAATAATTTAATAGTATGTATCTCATTATTATTTGATATTTTCTTCTTAGTAGATATATATACCCACATTACACATATACGTTAGGTACACAAAATACACTAGAAAAGCGTCCGTGGCACTCATTCAGCTGGTCTCACTGAAAACCAGGGTCATGGCCTTTGTCTGGGCTGTGACATAAGCTGAGTGAGGGCCATTTATACTAGACGTCATAACACATCATAATATTCATTTGTCTGGACATGATTGAATATAGTTTTGTTTTTTTTTCCTTTTGTTTTATTTTTATGTATTTTTAATTGTTTTACGTTTTGTTTTCTGTTTGTGCCAAATTGTTTTCTGTTTACAGTTGTTATATGTACTGTGTTGTGATGTCTTTAATAATAAATATTTTCTTTCTTCTTTCTTTCATTCAGTACAATAATGTATTCAGGATGCTGTTGAGACTACCTCGAATTTGTAGTGCGACGGGAATGTTTGCGCAGAACCAAACCGATGGCTTTAATGTTATCATCCGCAAAAAACAGTATCCTTACAACACAAAACCTGTACCTATGTAACATTGTGGAGCAAATAAAGTATTGAGTATTGAGTATCCCTGATTAACAGGATCCGAAACGGCCACAATAGCATCCTGAAGACATTGGCGGACAGGTATACCTCACCACTTTGAAGGTGCTTTGTGATGAGAGTGATCCCGGAAACTAGCATGTCTCGGTGATTACTGTATTCACCCTAAATTTAAATTTATTTTCAATACAATTTATAAATTAAGTTACTTATTTACAAACAATAGTCCTTGAGCTGTATGTTACTGACACATCTCATATGGATGTTACTAATCTGAAATTAATGTTGTTTTATTTTATTGTTTATTTATAGATATTCATTATAAACAGTTTTAACTTTGTATTCACAGCGGCATGACTGTGCTCCGGCATTGTTGATATCTATGAGCGGCGGTTACCGTTTACCATCAGATGGGCCGCAAGCTTGTCTGCCTATTTGTCATCATCATTCTCAGCCCATTTAAGTCCCCACTGCTGGGGCACGGGCCTCCCTCAATGACATGAGGGGTAATTGCCATACTCACCACGCTTGGCAGACGGGTTGACTATGGTTTTGAAATAAATGCAGTTTTCCTTCTCTGGGTGCTGATGATCATGCCAGCAGCTTTACCTTAGTCGCCTTTTACGACACCTCGGTAAGAGTGAGGGTGGCCTATTCTACTCTGCCGGGGACCACACGGCCGATTTATTGTTTATTTGTAGATATTCATTATAAACAGTTTTATCTTTGTATTCACCGTAGGCAGCGGCATGGCTGTGCTCCGGTATTGTTGGTGTCTATGAGCGGCGGTTACCGTTTACCATCAGATGGGCCGCAAGCTTGTCTGCCTATTATAAGCAATAAAAAAAGGCAACTCTAGATTTTTCAAATAACTATAACTAAATATTCACCCACTTATTAGTTAGGCGCTGTGGGAAAATATAAAGAGGAAATAAATAGTACGTCTCTTGAACCCATTCCACCTTATTATAAATCGCGATCTAAAGTTATTACCGTACTAAAGGTAATGTCATCCCGTTCTAACACGCAATGTTAAAAGGGGCTAGTAGAATTTTGTTCCGAGACTATCCTTAGTTCGCGATTTGTAATAAGGGAGACGGGGTAATATTTGGTTATGGACTAGTATTATAATATCTGTGGTTATGGCATTAATCGCATGACTGTAAAAAAATCAAGTAAAGTATCAGCCTATAAACAGTCCCACTGCAAGGCAAAGGCCTCTATCATAGAATTCAAGTCATAATCACCACGCTTGCTAATGCAGATTGGTGATCACAAACCTGAGCTATGGTGGAAAATACTCGAAAAGTATTTTTGCTCGACCCGGGAATCGAACCCTGGACCCCGAGATCATGGCCTGGTACTTAAGGTGACGGGTAGGGCACACTAGCGACGCCAATCGATTTTATTTTTTAGCTACTTAACCGGATCTATTTTAAACAATAGATAGATAGATACATATTATTTATTGCACAAAAATAAAAAACAAGCATGATACAACACCAGCAACAGACAGTACAATAAGGCGGACCTATCGCTTGTAGCGATTTCTTCCAGACAACCTTTGGGTAGAGGAAAGAAATATCGGGGTTACAACCTCTCGGCAAACACTTATACTATTTTTTAAATAACTACGCCACAAAATTGATTCACGCCAAAAGTAGCCGCTTTTGGCATGAATAAATTTTTCGCGTACGCGTTGGACCCAACATTTGTGCATGGTTATTTAATAAATAGTATAAGTGTTTGCCGAGAGGTTGTAACCCCGAAAATGTTTAAAATAGATCCGGTTTAGTAGCAAAAAATTAAAATCGATTGGCGTTGCTAGTGTGCCCTACCCGTCACCTTAAACAATTAGACCAACAGGGCGTCTATTAGACCAATAGGGCAATTATTGTCATACTGCCGCATGACTATAATTGCACTAAAATAGTGCATGCATTTACTAATTAAGTAATGTCTGAAACTATTTCCTAGAAAGTTAATATTATTGGTCACGTCATTGAAAGTCATACAATGTCTCTTCTTCGTCGTTGTAGCTTGTAATTCCCGAGAGCATGATTCAGGATATGGGGAGTCTGGTAACCCTTTAACTGGGAAACCAGACCATCAGAATCATTGGTTACAGGTCCGAAATGTGCAGATTTTTCCTCACAATGTTATCTTTTACCGCAAAACTAATGGTAGATAATAAGCACATAAAGTTAACTAATGAAATTATACACATATAATATCTGCATTATATGTATATATTTGTAATCCCACTTTTGATTCTGATATCCGTAACACAGGTGCTTGAGTCAGATCAATGTATGTGATGTTGTGAAATATTTATTATTATTTATTAATTGGAAAAAAAATTAAAAAGCTCTCTCCTTGCTAGCATAACATTACACACAGCCAAGCACTTTACTAAAAGGAGCACTCGTCGCCCTAGTTTTCTCGCACTACCCAAAGTCAGAACCAATTACGGCAAAAAAATGATTACTTCTTCTTCTTTTTTTATTTGTGGCAATCAACTTCTCGACTGAGAATTACTCCTGCCATTATCATGTTTTAGATTTTGGGCATTATTAAGCGGGACAACCGAAGATAATTCGCCAATGTCAAGTAACTTATTGAGAACAAGTAGGTAGTTAACAGTCGAAGTCAGTCAAAGCCACAGTCACTCAATAAAACGCCGGTGTTTTGCGTTTTATCGACCTAGGGATTCAGCGGATATCACTCTAAAAGCAATCGCGGGTTTTAAGACTCTATTAGGTCCAAGCAAGTTGTCACGACACAACGCAATCGACACACAATAGCAGTGTTAAAAACGATACAATCCAACGATTCTTATTATTAGGATCACTTTGCGGCACTTCACTGCACAAATAAACACCAAACTTGCAAACTAAAAACCACTAGACACTCATTTAAAACCTTTGAATTGCATCAGCCCACGCGGTTTCTTTTAGCCCTACCCGCCGAATCCAAATGATTACCTACTTTTGAGGGAGCGCAATTGTATAACAAAATACCCTCAGAAATAAAAATGTAAACTAACACACTGCATTCAAAATACAACTCGCAAAACACATTTTGGAATGTACATAGTAATATTAATGTTTTTAAGAAGGCACTAGGTGAGTATTAACGATTTGACTGACCGGATGGCGCAATTGGTAGTGACCCTGCCTCTTACGCCATAGGTCGTAGGTTCGATCCCCACCCTGGATAAATATTCGTGCGATGAACACTTGTGTTTGTTCAGTGTCTGGGTGTAATATATGTGTTTAAGTATATATTTGTGTTCCTCTGTTGTCTGATATCTGTAACACAAGTGTTAAATAATTGGCCATAGTGTTAATGCGGCCAGCAACGAAGGAGTTCGCCATCGTGACAATATCATCCATACTGTGCATAGTTGTATACAGTGCGTAGTTGTGTTAATGAACTTGTAAGTTCCTAGGCATACATAATTTGGGACTTCAATCTCGACATGTACATATTTCATTCCGTAAGCAAATTCCGTATTCGATTGTAATCTATCTTGTGTGCTAGAATAAATAAATACTATTAATAAAGAGGTGAATCCAAAAACACGAATCGCTTGCGCGATGAAATTGACCCCTAACGCCATCTATTGGTATAAATTGGAACTAATGTCCCGAAACGAGGAGTGGGTCCACTAGTACAGTTAGAAAAAAACAAAAAACAATCCCACCATTTCGGATCTGTGCTTAACAAGTCCAATATCATTTGTTACTAGCCTCGAAAAATGTTCACAATAGAACCGACGTCATCTTCCCATACTGCTGACTACTTCATTGTGATATGACGACGGATGTGATATGAATGTCAAGTAGTGGTTTATTGTTAGACTATGTAAATTCTGTTCCAACTTTCTTCTGTTGCTCATTGGCCAGTTGATTTAATATCCAGCAAGTTGAGGATATGTCAACCTCTAGAGACTATATTGTGCTGTGGCCGTGGTGTATGGTTAGACTCTTGGGACAGACTTTTTATTTATTTTATTTCATTCAGAAGACCAACAGCTTTCTTACTACGGTATCAATTACAATGAATAGTTTATGGTGACGGGTAGGGCACAATAGAGACGCCAATAGGTTTTAATTTTTAGCTACTAAACCGGATCTATTGTAAACAATTTCGGGGTTACAATCTCTCTGCAAATACATATACTACGTATTAAATAACCATGCACAAATGCGGACCCAACATTTGTACGCGAAAAATTGATTCACGCTAAAAGTGGCCGCTATTGGCGATAATCAATTTTTCGCGTACAAAAACGAACGTTACATTTGTGCATAGTTATTTAATAAATAGTATAAGTGTTTGCCGAGAGGTTGTAACTCCGAAATTGTTTCAAATAGATCCGGTTTAGTAGCTAACAATTAAAAACGAATAGTGTCGCTGGGTAGGGATACCCGTCGCCTTAAGGCCGGATTGGCGCCACGTGGCTGAGAACAGAACAGAAGGGCGAATTCTCGTGTCGGAGCCCATGATCCACTTCAGGTCCCTAAGTAAGCGAAGTAAGTATTGTATTGTCTTATGAGTCTGTGACCCTCTGAAAATAAAGGTGAAAATAAAAGAAATTGCACATTTGTTTTGCTGATGACAGAAGTTTTTATTGGCACCCCTCACTAGTGTGTTATACAGTCCAATCAATTGCGTAGAGATGTAGCATCACTGTGCATCTTCTATCGCATTTACAATGGGGAATGTTCCGAGGAGCTGTTCGGCCTTATTCCAGCTGCAATTTTTCACCACCGCACATCACGTCAGAACGCCAAATTCCATCCACATCACCTGGATGGATTTATATCGACTACAGTGCGTTTCTCACGTCATTTCCTACCACGCACAGTAAAACTGTGGAACCAGCTGTCATCCGTGGTGTTTCCGAACAGATACGACCTGGTGACCTTCAAGGATAGGGTGTACTCCTTTCTTAAGAGCCGGCAACGCATATGTGATACCTCAGGTGTTGCAGATGTCCATGGGCGGCGGTGATCACTTTCCATCAGGTGTGCCGTCTGCTCGTTTGTCCGCTATAATGTAAAAAAAAAAAGCCACACTAATCAAGTAATTTGTATTGATGCGCCTTCTGAACCGAACCCATAACTTCCCTTGGAGACGGCATACGTTCTGGATTGTTTCAAAATGTGTTACCATGATCTACTTGAAGCTGGTCTGGTTCCCCTGTCTAAGGCTTGCGAAGGTCAGACTATAGTAACTTCATTGTAATTACCAGATAGGGTAAGGTGGGGCACAGTGTTACACGGGGTACAATGTTACAATGCACATATCTCCACCCTTGTCTTGTAGTTTTATAATGTTATATCTACACATTTGTCAAGCTCACAAGCAGCCATCTTTAAACATTTATCAACGCCACAGTTGGTACCGTGCTTGAAAAATAACAAACAAAAATGGTTTTTAGGTGATTAAACGACGAAAAAATAGTTTCAAAGTTTTTAATTTCATTCCGGACGTAATTTATTAAGGTATGGTATGGTAATTTTCCTATAATTAATGTTTATTTAGCTACATATTACCGTTAAGTACCTAGTTTGTTGTAATCATAACCAAAAATATTCATTCCATTTTTAGGGTTCCGTAGCCAAATGTCAAAAAATGGAACCCTTATAGATTCGTCATGTCTGTCAGTCTGTCCCTCTGTGTATCCATCCGTATGTCACAGCCACTTTTCTCCCAAGTTATAAGAGCTATACTATTGAAACTTGGTAAGTAGATGTATTTTGTTAACCACATTACGATTGTTCCATAAAATTTGCAAAAAAGAAAAAAATTGGGGGGTCTCCATACTTAAAACTAAAACTGAAAAAAATATTTTGTATCAAAACTATACGTATGGGGTATCTATAGATAGGTCTTTAAAAATGTAGTTGAGATTTTTAACATCATTTTTTTCTAAACACAATACTTTGCGCAAGAGACGCTCCCAAAGTGGTTTATTGTGCCCCCCCCCCCCCTCTAACTTCTATAATAAATTAATCATAAAACTAAAAAAAATATATGATATACATTACCATAAAAACTAACAACGAAAATTGGTTTGGACTAGATCTAGTCAGTAGTTTTTTTAATACGTTATAAACCGTAAACCGCAATTTACCTTCGATATATCTTGCTTGCTGCTACGGAACCCTTCATGGGCGAGTCCGACTCGCACTTGGCCGGATTTTTTTAATATGGTTTGCCTCTCCGGGGCACTTTGTGACAGTGTAATAGTTAGCCCCTATTAACATATTATTATTGTCTATTTCAAGTTATTGACTTGAAATAGACAAGTTATTTAGCCGTGTGGTCTCCGGCAAAGTAGAATAGACCACCCTCACTCTAACCGAGGTGTTGTAAAAGGCGACTAAGGTAAAGCTGCTGGTATGATCATCAGCACTCAGAGAAGGAAAACTCTGCATTTATATCAAAACCCTCGCCAACCCGTCTGCCAAGCGTGGCGAGTATGGCAATTACCCCTCATGTGATTGAGGGAGGCCCGTGCCCCAGCAGTGGGGACTTAAATGGGCTGACGATGATGATTTTAAGTTATTATTCTAAGAAATTGGTGCGAAATCGTAAGAGGAAGACGGATTACGGTCTTCATAATGAAAAAGATATGGCTTGTAACCCCAAAATTGTTTAAAATAGATCCGGTTTATTAGCTAAAAATAAAAATCGGTTGGCGTCGCTAGTGTGCCCTACCCGTCACCTTAATTAAAGTGCAATTTAAATTAAGTAGTTGCTAATATTGTCAATGTTTGATTAATTTTAATTAAAGGGAGATTGTCAAAGCTTATGTCCATGCCAAAAAGTAGCTGATTAAAATATTTTTCTCATTACATTCCAATATATTTTTTTATACACAAATCCTTCATGTTCGAATCGTAACCCGGGCTACAATATGATAGCTTTAGACGCAACCGGGAATAACAAGATAAAAAGAATGACGTACTCATCTAAAACTAATTAACAGTAAGTATCTTCTAACTAATAGGCCTTACAATTATTATAATCAAGAACACGTGGCGAGTCAACGACATGTACACATGGCCGTCGCTTTATGGAATCCGGACGCGAGAGCATCCGGTTTTGAAAATTCTTGTTTTCCCATGCGAAGGGAAGCTACTTTCGTATCGATGAAAATATCGATATTTGTATGTATCTTACCATACTTTTAAAGGGATACGTTAATGATACATTGTAACACTATCGTTACATGGGCTGATAAGCCTATGCATTTTCAATGGCGTACCTACTATGTATGACATTTTGACATATTGAAATCGAATCCACGATCTTTCACGTGCTGGGTGGCTATTTACCAACTAATCTACCGAACAACGAACTATCGAATTCAATAAGATTTAAGAAATACCAAATTCCAATACAAATTCTTACAACAATTCATATATTGACCTGAATCCGTATTAAGTAGCTTAAGCACTTGTGTTACGGATATGAGACAACAGAGGAAGTACAATATAACATTTAATTACATATTACACCCAGGCACTGAACATACACAGAGTTCAGCTCATGAATGTTTGTCCAGGGTGGGGTTCGAACACACGACCTTTGGCGTACGATGCAAGGTCCCTACCAAATGCGGTAATCGGGCCAAGTTATATAAGTGATAACAATATGCATCTTTTTTTCGAGCATACAAAGCAGGAACCCAATTCTTGGGATTTTCGATATGAAAAAACATGGCCGGATGTCGCATGAAATCCGTACAAAAAAACTATGTTTTAGTGAATGTCGTATGATGATAAATATCACGAGCAAGAGAATTGGGCTCCGGTCATTTTTGTTTTATAATATTTCAATAAATTATTATTGTTAAATAAAATAATATAAAGGAATAAAAAATATCAGTTTAATTTTATCGATGTAAAATTTAGGTTTATTGATACAACTCTACACGTATGGATGAGACCTACTTAAACCCAGCGCGCTGCTTATGAATATTATGGCTCAGGATAAGTTATACTGATTAATATTGATTTCCATAATGCTTTGCTGGTTTTGACGTTTAATATGAAATTATTAATACAACCTTCAAAGCACACTTCCTTGAAAACTAAAACCCTCTTCTCCTTTCTTTACCCTCTTATTATAAAACGCGATATAAAGTTATTACCGTACTAAAGCTTATGCCAGCCCGTTCCAACACGCCATGATAAAGTGAGCTGGAACGAATTTAGTTCCGGGACTTTGCTTAGATCGAATTTGAAATAAGAGGGTTAGTAACTCCTTTCCTGTCATTGACGTTTGCGGTCGTTAGTCTTCTCCCAGATCCATATTATAAATAAATAATAAATATTTCACAACATCACATACATTGATCACACTCCGAGATAGGTAGCTCAAGCACCTGTGTTACGGATATCAGAATCAACAGTGGGATTACAAATATATACATATAATACTTTTCTTTTGTAAAAACATACTTATAATACATAGCAAACACCCAGACCAATACAAACAAACATGTTCATGCACACAAATGTTTGTACTGTGCGGGGATCGAACCCGCAACCCTTGTATCAGAGGCAGCGTTCACTACCACTGCTCCAATCGGGTCGTCTATATTATATTGTTGGTATATAATTTCTCTTTTCTAATCTTATAACGTATCTATAAGTAGTATATTTTATATAATTTGTGTATGTTATATTGTATTTTAGTTGGATAACATTATTAGTGTATGATACTTTTTATTTATTATCTACATATTTGTATTTATAATATAAATGTCTTCAATCAATCCTTATTATCACAAGGATTTGCAAACCCCTCTTCTTTCTAATGTCTTTTACCTGAAGGTTGACTGGTAGAGCGATAAGATGATGTATGTTATAAAGAGTTTTATCTATCTATCTAATCTTCATACTATAGTTCCCATGAAGATAATCTTTTGGTTCATTCTTTTTATCTTTTCTGTCTAATCATTGTTGTCCACCTACGAGTAGAACTGTTACTTTCAACATTCAAGCATGTAAGGCCAAAGAAAGGTCTTAGGTCAGCATGCGGTGATATAATTTTATAAGAAAAAGCATCTATAGCAGTATGCAGGCTCATTGAAGCACAAGGAGTTTTTTTTTAATTTTGTATATGTAACTTACAAAATTCGATTTTTTACAAAGACGGCTCGAGTTAGACGTTTGATGGTGGAGTGAATTGTCTTTTTAAACAGCTGATTTACATTGACAATATTGTTTTAGGAGTATTTTCGGCTACGACTTAGGGATCTTCAAGAGAAGAGCGTACTCTTTTTTAAAAGGCCGGCAAAGCAATTAGCGAACTCTTTATTTCGCGAATACTTATGGGCGACGTTAATTACTTTTTATCAGGAGACTCGCTTGCTCGTTTGTCACCTATGGCATAAAAAAGCTGGCCAGTTTTGTCTAACAGCTGTTTTTAAAGTTGATGAACTGCGCTCCAATTCGTTAAGTGAAAGGACAAGAGTAGTAGAACAAAGATGTAGGTAGAAAACAATCGACTCACCAGCTTCCTCATCATCATTTATCTCGTTCTCTTCATCCAGGTACCTTCCTTCGTCCTTCCCTTCAGCCTTATTCCCACTGAGGTAGATGTTGTTAGCTTCCTTACTGTACTTCCGGATATCCACATTGTTCTTCTTGAAACACACACCGTGACCTAAGTCCACATCACCATTTAACTTCAAATTGTCGTCTAAATAACTATAAACGTTTTTCTGTAAACAACTCACAGAAGGATTCACTGAACACTTATTCAAAATACTGTCCCACAGTGAGTTACCAGTTCTGAAAGTTCCGTTTTCATAAACATCACTGAAAAACCTACCAGTCACACTTTCTATTATTTTCATTCGTTTAGTTAATTCACTTTGAGTTTTATTTTCACTAGAATCTTCTTCTGCACTAACATTTTTAACACATAAAGCTAGTATTACGACTAATGATAGCTTTGCTATGTGGTCGATGGTAATGAGTCTAAATCTCTTTTGGATACAAGGGTGCATACCGCCGCTGGCGCGCTCATCGCGATCTCTTCTTGCCATTGTCAGAGCATAACTACATGTGTTTCTGTTATGATACTAGTCATATACTTTTAGACCAGACAAAGGATGCTGTTACAGTCACTGCTCGTGTGTGGTTCTATTAATGCCATTATCTTCGAATCGAGGAACTTTCGAAAAGTTTTACGCGTTTGGCGTTATTTTGGTTCGATGCTCTGGTAACAGAGTGGAAGATTGCAGTCAAGCCAAATGTCTTGTGTCATGCCGTCTGAAACAAAGAGCAAAACATATATAAGTACACGACATTTGTAGTTGAATTATGGGAAATTGGTACAAATCACAGCATTTCCAACGTCGAAATGTATTTTTGCCAAAACAAGATATTATGATATTTATAGTAAAGTGCCGTTAACTGTTCAATTTTCTATACTTTCTCAGCAAAGAAAGTTGAAATTAGGTTGTCATATTAACTCCTCAAATGATTGTGAAACATTTGAATCTCCACGTTTCAGATATTTCCGAAATTTTGTATATAGAATTGTTGCGGTAGTGATTTTAAAAGTGTATAGCCATGATCCTCATGGTACTAAATAATTACCCTGTCATGGTTAAATCAAAGTTGTCTGGTCTGACACGCTGATGACAAACTTCTCAAATAACATAGCAAATGCCGTTTGTCATAAGCGATAAGTACGAGATGGAAATCTTCAAGAAAGAAACTAACTTAAACCCCCTTATTACAAATCGCGAACTAAGGATAGTCCCGGAACAAAACTCGTTACCAGCCTCTTTTTATATATATATTGACATGTGCTTTAGTACGGTAATAATTTTCGCGATTTGTAAATAAATAAATATTTCATAACATCACATAAATTGATCTGACTCCGAGATAGGTAGCTCAAGCACCTGTGTTACGGATATCAGAATTAACAGTGGGATTACAAATATATACATATAATACTTTTCATTTTACGCCGTGTGGTCCCCGGCAGAGTAGAATAGGCCACCCTCACTCTTACCGAGGTGTCGTAAAAGGCGACTAAGGTAAAGCTGCTGGCATGATCATCAGCACCCAGAGAAGGAAAACTCTGCATTTATATCAAAACCCTCGCCAACCCGTCTGCCAAGCGTGGTGAGTATGGCAATTACCCCTCATGTGATTGAGGGAGGCCCGTGCCCCAGCAGTGGGGACTTAAATGGGCTGACGATGATGATGACTTTTCTTTTGTAAATGCATACTTATAATACATAGAAAACACCCAGACCAATACAAACAAACATGTTGATGCACACAAATGTTTGTGCTGTGCGGGGATCGAACTCGCAACCCTTGTACCGAAGGCAGCGTTCACTACCACTGTACCAAACGGGTTGTAATTAGGTGGAAATGGTTTTAAAAAGCGAACTACGTACACATCTGCATTACTGCTGGTCATTGTATATATATGTCATAAATGCGACTCCATTCATAAGAAACACGTACGCACTATACAATGAGCATTTTTCCTAAAAGGTAGGCACATTATAGAAAGTGGCGTTTACATCTGATTTCCCAAATTCGAGATCAACAAAGTACAGTTCTGACACAAAAAACTTACGTTCGACGTCACACATTAGTTTAAAATATGTTATAATCACGGCCTAAAGTCGAGAGAAAGTCCAACTTCGATTTCGCAGTCATCGTATTAATCACATCGTTAGATCGCGTTTGATCATCAACAGGCAATGGATGTAATTGATGCACATTTTCAGTCAATTCTAATGCGTGGTCACGCGATTTTTTTTCTTGGAAACCGGCGACGGTCGCTTTCGAACGATACGTGACGGGAATGAGGAATGGGCGATTTTAGAATCACGCACATATTGTCAGGTTATTTTCGGTTAAAATTAGATCGGAAGTGCCAATTTCCTTAATCAATTTAGTTACTTAACTAGTACGAAATTGTAGTTCTTTAAAAACGTGGCTACATTTTCAAGGCTGACAGCGTATTTGCAATGAATTAGGTGTAGAGGATATCCAGAGTCGCCGGTTAAGATCATTTAGTACCACCAATGACCCATTTACTCGTTTCTCGTTCGTTTAAAAGGTAGCTAGCTACCTCGCCCTCAAAAGTAACAAACGTTTCGCAAAAGCTTATTCAGTAAATGCACCGCCGTAGCATAACAGTGCTGCTACATACAGAAATATAATAATGTAGAATTGTAATTATGGTTATGAATTTGTCATTACCTTATCAAATCAATCTCTTTTGATTAATTTGAATATGATATCGATAAGGTATGCATTTTAGGGTTTTCAAAATGTCTAAGATGTCTTTCCCTTTCTCTTTTTGCACTTGACCTTTAGAAGGAGCTTTCCAGAATGGACAACATTTCATATTTTTAACATGTCCATATTGTTTTTTATATGAAAATAGACATAAAATGAACAGACCCTTATTATTTCTTTTTTCAAAATTTTGCCATTTTCATACACAAAATAATTATTGAAATTCTTTATATTCTAAATAGACGTAAGCGCCAAATGCCGTCATCGGGCGGCTGAATACAGCGATATTCCTTTGCTTATCATTGCTTTAATAAAAGAAGGTTCTACTGTCAAACATTGTCAACGACATTCATTCATTTAACGTTGACAAGTTGTCTTCTTTTTTTGACAGTTGCAGCCATGGGTTTGACATTTCGTAAATTTAAAACTATAATGTGCTAAGCAAAGAAATATTTTACATTCTGCTGTCCGATGACGTCATCTTACGTTTTTTAGTTTTTATTTTTTTTCTCAGTAAATAAGCAATATAAAATATAAATAACTATATATTGGAGAAGCGGGAAAATAAATGAAGAATTGGTATTTTTTGTTTCATAGCTCAGCAATTTTGAAATGTTGTCCATTGATAACACCTGGAGGTGGAGACCTCCTCACAGATGTTTTTAATTCTGAAGCAAAATTTTGCATTAACTATTAGTAATCTTCGAAACAAATTTTGTTTCGAAGATTACTAATGCTTACACGTTTTCTAATATCATTACAGTTACCTACTTATGTTTACTGATATCATTAAAGGACAGAATTGTATTTTCATTTATACTTATTTTCATTAACGCCCTGTTCGTTCTGTTCTAATAGTTTAAGTACCGGGCCGTGATCTCGAGGTCCTGAGTTCAATTCTTGAGTCGAGCGAAAAGTATGTTTCGAATTTTTCAAACATAGCTCGGGTTTGTGATCACCAATCCACATATAGCAAGCGTAACCCCATCATAGTAGCGATAACTTGATTTCTATGATGGAAGCATTTGCCCTGCAGTGGGATAGTTTATCGGCTGATACTTTTCTTTTACTGTATTTTCGTGCATTTGTTACGAATAAAGTCAAACACTAATGGCCAGATTTCAGACTTGAAAGTACACTAGCGGAAATTGTACGTAACTTGTCCCTTTTAGTGACTCTACATTTTAGTAGAATCACTAAAAGGGACAAGTTTTAGTTTATCAAAAATCCTTCAGGAACACCTCAATTATTCTTCGCTAGCGAAACTGTCTGTAATACATAAATCTGCAAAACGACTATTAAAACGTGTTGAAAACAGACTAAAACTAAGTATGATTGCAAATCATCATCATCAGCAACCCACACTCGTCCACTGCTGGGACATAGGTCTCCTCTAATGCACGCCACTGCTCCCGATTTTCGGCCACTCTCATCCAGCCCACACCAGCCAGCCTTCGAATGTCATCATCCCATCTTGTCGCAGGGCGTCCTACACTTTAACAGTGGGAGAGCCACGCTTCGGCATGAATGGGCCGGCTCGACCGGAGTAATACCACGTCCTCACAGAAAACCGGCGTGAAGCAGTGCATGCGCTGTGTTTCGCTGCGTGAGTGAGGGTACCGGAGGCCCAATCCAGGGGAAGGGGGATTTAAAGGTAAGCAGCGCACTTGTGACACCACTGGTGTTGCAGGCGTCCATGGGCGGCGGTAATCGCTTACCATCAGGTGATCCGTCTGCTCGTCTGCCACCTATATCATAAAAAAAAAACTACGCTTATCGAGTCGCGGTCAAGGACTTGATTGCAAATACTAATGATTAAACATGTTTAAAACACATATTTTAACTAGTTGACATGAACTTAAACGTCTTCATTGATGAACGAAGAAACCAGCTGCGGTTGGACTGAACAAGTTTATCAACTCGTTCCTGCGCTATTTTATAGCATTTTCTTATCGTGATATACTAAAAAGAAGAGGTAGATGCGGTATAATCATCGATATCTAGATATAGGTACGTAATTATTTTAACAATTAGCAATTGCTAGTACAGTTGTATAAAATATTGTACACTTATTTATTAGTGTCGCTCGAATAAAAAGAAGAGGAATATAAAAAGAAGAGGTAGATGCGGTATAATCATCGATATCTATATCTATATATATCGTCAGCCCATTTATGCCCCCACTGCTGGGGCACGGGCCTCCCTCAATCACATGAGGGGTAGTTGCCATACTCACCACGCTTGGCAGACGGGTTGGCGGGTTTTTGATAAAAATGCAGATTTTTCCTTCTCTGGGTCTGATGATCATGCAAGCAGCTTTACCTTAGTCGCCTTTTACGACACCTCGGTAGAGAGAGGGTGGCCTATTCTACTCTGCCGGGGACCACACGGCGTGTGAGTACTCCATAAACCAAGTGAGTATGGCATTACCCCTCATGTGATTGAGGGAGGCCCGTGCCCCAGCAGTGGGGACTTAAATGGGCTGATGATGATGATGATGATTATTTATGTGATAAGTACATAAAATTTATAAATTAATAATAATTGTAACCTGTATATCAAAACTCCTTTTTTGAGAATCTCATTCTGAAGTCTCCCGGGAAAACCTCTGAGGGCAGCTCATTCCACAGTCGGAGCGTTCGCACGAGGAAAATTCCTCTGGAACCGTACTGTGCGAGACCATTCGGGTGTGAATTTAATGTTAAGCCTAAAACACTATTTTACGCTACAAGATTATGAATTATGATACAACAGACAGGCGTTTGGCCTCAATCACACCTGATGTTAAGTGAAACGGTTTATTATATTAATAATTTGCCCATAACGGTAGATTTCCTTGACGTCACATAATCCTAGCATTACTTCCTACTACCCTACATGTCCTAGAAAAAACTTCACATGACATTACATACGGTTTATGGCAACTGACATAAGCCACATTAAAATAACCATGAACGTTTTATTATAGACCGAAGTAAACCAGAACAATGTAATTGTTAGTAACTGTGAAATGGTCCGTTATTACTCTAAAGTTGTTGTTTGGTATAATGGTGATTTCATGTTTTAATATTGTATTGAAATTGACTTTGGTACGTCAACAAGAATGGTTGGTGAAAAAGTAAAATACAAGAGAGATTTTAGTTGAGACGTCTACATATTTTTTTTAAAAGTACATTCTCCTGAAATTTTTTTCAACTTATCAACTTCATTGTTGGCCGTGTGGTCCCCGGCAGAGTAGAATAGGCCATCCCTCACTCTTACTGAGGTGTCGTAAAGGCGACTAAGGTAAAGCTGCTGGCATGATCATCAGCACCCAGAGAAGGAAAACTCTGCATTTATATCAAAACCCTCGCCAACCCGTCTGCCAAGCGTGGTGAGAATGGCAATTACCCCTCATGTGATTGAGGGAGGCCCGTGCCCCAGCAGTGGGGACTTAAATGGGCTGATGATGATGAACTTCATTGTAGGAAAGTAAAATTAATAAATCCATAGATATTGTAAAAGAAAGAAGAAATATTTTACAAAGAAACATCTAATAAACTAAGCGCCGAAACGGTCCCTATTCTGTATTTAGCTATGGCTTGGGCCATAGCGCTGATTTTCAGTAGAGACCGAATCGCAGACTACCTAATAGTTAACATTTTTATTGCGCTTCAATTTTGCTCGCAAAAGGTAATAAATATCAATGGTTCTGTTGACATCTTCAAAATGTCTTAAAAATTACACGTGAACGTATCTTATATAAAAAAATATCTTAATAAAAACATATATATTATCCATACAGGGTGTACGCCGTGTGGTCCCCGGCAGAGTAGAATAGGCCACCCTCACTCTTACCGAGGTGTCGTAAAAGGCGACTAAGGTAATGCTGCTGGCATTTTTTTCGACGAATTCTGAAAAGTCATAGAACAAATGTTGTTCAGATTGGTTTGTAGAACACGTGGTTATAGGGATGTAAATGTACACAGATACACCCTGTAAAATCTTGAAAGTAGATATTACTTTGCAAGTTCTTGTAAAATTTTCAAAACAATTTAGTTAGGTATTGCTTACCTATGTAATTAAACTATAACTGTTATTACCTATGAAAAACACATTTCAAACGTTACAGGTAACTAGAAAACTAAATACGCTAGTTAAAAGTGCAGTAAAAACCGTTTAACGTTAAACCAAACTGTTTAAAATAACTTAACGTTATTAGCATGTGTTAGAAATCTTTCTGACAGTAAAAAGCCGCAAATTGTAAATCCTACGGTCGGTTTAATGACCTTTTGTGCTCTCTTGTGGGACAGAAATAAGTCATTGAGTATCGTAGAGGTAGGAAATACGTTTTGGATTACGTACTCAACAGTTTGACAAGATTTCACACATGCTTAATGTTATTCTCTTGGTTTGGAAAGTTTTGACGCGGAAACGTGTTACCAGTAATATTTCTGTGTGACACCACTCTTGGCCCGTGATTGTTGTTAGGTCTTTTTTAGGGTTCCGTAGCCAAATGGCAAAAAACGGAACCCTTAAAGATTTGTCATGTCTGCCCGTCTGTGTGTCCGTCCGAATGTCACATCCACTTTTCTCCGAAACTATAAGAACTATACTATTGAAACTTGGTAAATATATGTACTTTGTTAACCGTATTACGATTTTTACATAAAAAATTGGAAAAAATAAAAAATTGGAGGTCTCCATACTTGAAACTGAAACTCAAACATTTTTTTTCATCAAACCTATACGTGCGGGGTATCTATGGGTAGGTCTTTAAAAATAATGTTGAGGTTTTTAACATTTTTTTTTTCTTAACACAATAGTTTGCGCAAGAGACGCTCCCAAATTGTTAAATTGTGCCCCCAGTAACTTCTATAATAAATGAATTATAAAACTGAAAAAAAAATATATAATGTACATAATCATGAAAACTAACAACGGAAATTGGTTTGAACTAGATATAGTGAGTAGTTTGTTTTAATTCGTTATAAACCGTAAACCAGAATTTACCTTCTCGCTCGTGACGGGACTCGCCCATGAACCCTTCATCGGCGAGTCCGACTCACACTTGGCCGGTTTTATAACTTCGGGTAGAGCCATAGCTCTACGCGAAGATATTTTGAAGCTGTCAAGTAACAAGTAACAGTCAAAGTCACTCAATAAAACTCTGGTGTTTTACGTTTTATCGACCTAAGGATTCTGCCGATACCACCTCTAAGCACAATCGCGGGTTTCAGTCTTAAAATCCAAGTCTATTAAGTCCTTAAGTCCAAGCAAGTCTTCCGTGACAACGCACTCGACACACTATAGCAGTTTAAACGATACAATTCAACGATTCTTATTATCAGGATCATTTCGCGCGGCAATTTACTGCACAAATAAACACCAAATGTGTTCACTTAAAACCACTAGAAAAACTAATTTAAAACCTTTGAAATGCATCAGCCCACGCGGAGTGTTTTAGTCCTACCGCCAGAATCTTAAGCCACCTTATTATAAATCCTGATCTAAAGTTATTACTGTACTAAAGTTCATGTCATCCGGTTCCAACATGCAATGTTGAAAGGGACTATCCTTAGTTCGCGACTTGTAATAAGGCGGTAGGTCTTATTCACCACAGATACCTCATCCAAAGATTTCTTACACACATCTGTGGTAGCAAATTATCTCCGCGACAGGTTACCCGTATGACCAACAGACACACTTTTAACCATCTTGTATGCCAGATGCGCATGCGCAAGTCTGTGTCATATTAAATGTAACCATGTCTGAGACACGAACCGTGCATTTTTAAAGGCTAACATACATACTTAGGTATTTTTAGTACGCATTGAAAACAAAAAAAATCTCCAAAGAATATAGAGTGAAATCTCAGTAAAATTCATTCGCCAACCCATACTAAAATGCTCAGTTTATTGATAATAAATTGCGATATATGACCGTATGCTACTCAAAGAGCAATCCTCAAGGTATAAAGACCAGGTTGTCTCTAAAAAAATGTCTTCATTTCTCTCGTTCAATGAAAGACACTGCAACTGGCGAAACGGCCGTTCTGTTATTTTTATATATTAGAATAGCCACAATTTGGCCACAATATCACCTGATGGTAAGTGATAATGTGGTCGAGGATGGATCATGTCTGTCTAGTAACAGCCTATTCAGTCTTTTCTAGAATACGTTCAGATCATATCGTTCAGGTAACACATCTTCCGGCAGAGAGTTCCATTCCTTACCCGTACGCAAGATAAATGTACATCTGGATAGTTCACTATACCTAGTTTGCCAGTCATCTTTTAATGCTATGGATGCGCGAGGCAGAATATCATGGGTAAAATTTTGTTGGCGAGCGGTACCAAGCTATATGGCTTCTCTAGCCAGAAAAAAATATTGTAATTTCAAAACTTTGATTTGACTGAATTTGACAGTTGATACAATGAGACATTCATAGTTATTTGTGACAAAAAAGCAAAGATTTTCATATTCAGCCAATAGTCTATGGTTTTTGCGTTCCGTTTGCAATGCGGAAGTTACCGGTTTTCTGTAAAATTCTGGAAGGAAAGGATTAGAATGTCAATTTACCGTATTATATTGGCAACATCGAAACCGAATGATTCAAAAATAAGGGAAATCGGCTTCATGCGACTTAGAAGGCGAATGTGACTTACGTCGCATGCGACGACGCTAAGTCATACGAGTTGAATCAAAAATAGAGCTCCGGGTCTGGTAGCCGCGCGCAAACAACGCGTACAGCGCACGCACCGTAAAGTTCCTACTGCCTAGGTTTTTCAATAATATGCCGCAGAAGTTGGTGCATAAAATCACAGCAGAAAATATTAAATTCAAGCTTAAAGATTACTTCCTTGGGCTACTGTGGAAATGTATTATTCATTGCTATAGTGGTTATGGGTGGTAATCATTATAAACGTACCACGTATAAACGTATTAGTATTTGTAAATTTAGTGTTAGTTCTTTTTAAAAAGTAATATTATTTGAAAACTCTTTAGAGTAAACCTTAGTGGTTTTTAAAAGCTTCTTTTTATTGTTCATAATAGGCAGACGAGCTTGCGGCCCATCTGATGGTAAACGGTAACCGCCGCTCATAGACATCAACAATGCCGGAGCACCGTCATGCCGCTGCCTACCGTGAAAGGAAGAACTCTTTTCAAACCTCGTTTAAAAAAGGACATTTAAGGAAAGCTTTCGTATACGTTTTAGTGTAATTTTTTTTTATAGAAAGGCCAATGATGACTTCGCCAGATGGTAAGCAGGCCGTGAAATCCAAATATGAGGTTGACAGGCACAAAATAACTAACAAAGTACCCATTGAGTCTGCATCCTCACCCTAGAAAAAATGATTTTTTTCATGTGATAAATTAAATAAAAAATAAACAAAAACATTTTTTTTTGATAATTTTCCTCTGACCAGGATGAAGTAGGAAGGAATGATGAAATAAAGTACCTATGTATATCGGTTCCAAAATCACGGGCAAATATTTCCCAAACTTTTGAAAGGCTTGGCGCGGGCGTCATGCAAAATACCGAAGACATTTTGATTGGACGATTAACATTCGTAACTGCACGTAACGTCAAATTACTCATAACTAGTGAAAATGTCATAAATGCCCGCAATTATCTGTTACGATTATATGTCGTAACAATAATTAGCCTTGAACTTGAAAAGTACATTTTATTACAAGAATTTTAATGAAATCTGATATTTTTATAATTAAATAAAACACGCGACGGGTTATCTGATGACAGGTGGCTATCTTCGGTCTGCTCTAACACCTGAACACAACGATTTGTTCGCTTCGCAAATTTTGAGAGCAGTTCAAACATGTTTTTCTAACATTTGACGTGACAAGACAGTATGGTGCTTGAGAAGCTTTCAAACAAAAAAGCAAATGAGTTTTTTACCGTGGGAGAGACACGATTTGGCATGTATAGGCCGGCTCAGCTCGAGTAATAGCGACCACAGCATCATAGAAAACAGCGTCATAAAGGTTGCACTGTATGTCAGTGAGTGTGTGATGGTACCGGAGGCCCGATCTAAGGGAAGAGGAGTTTAAAAGTTGGTTGCACTTGTGACTCCACTGGTGTTGTGAGTGTCCACGGGCGTCAGCAATGGCTTACCATCAGTCCTCATCTGGCACCTATCATATAAAAGAGTGCTATTGATTGTTGCTCATGGATAAGAACAACCAGTCTCCTGTCGCCAATAAGCTATTTAGAAAAAGACAGGATTCTTAAGAAGAAAATCAGATTCCCAGTGTCCGAGGCATACCAGCAGATGACGCGGGATCCGTTCCGCTTTCGAGGCGGCGCGTGCGCCGAGCAAAGATCTAGCGCAATTGTGCGCAACTAGTGGCTATGATTACTTAGGTACGGGTATGAAATGTGTACGAATATAAATTGTACTGGAGTAAGTAGCACCACAGTGTAAGGACGACCAAAATAAATGAGCAAGCCATTAGATAGAATTTGTAATCCGCGAAACAATATATTGTTTTAACAGTGCCGAAATATCGGAAACTCAAAAATAAGGTACATGGTAGAAATCTCGTAAATAACTATTCTATTACCGCCGCAGAACTGACAGCCGTTGGAGCCGTAAAGTCCTTGAGTGGAGACCGCGACTCGGTAAGCGTAGTGTAGGACGCCCTACGACAAGATGGGATGATGACATTCGAAGGCTGGCTGGTGTGGGCTGGATGAGAGTGGCCGAAAATTGGGAGCAGTGGCGTGCATTAGGGGAGACCTATGTCCAGCAGTGGACGAGTGTGGGTTGCTGATGATGATGATGAACTATTCTATATCCGCGAACAATGTCTGGCAATGCCAATATCGAGTTTTATTTTTATGAGAAAGAATGCAGAATGTGCATCTACCGTTAGCCTCGGAAATTAGTGTGCGAAAACATCGTGACGAAATCTGCACGCTTCGAGTAGTTTCTGCAACGTGTAACCAAGATTCAATTGGTCTGGTTCCCTTGTTGCGTATTTTATGAGGGTTATAGTGTAGACGCTTCATTTTAATTACCACTCTCCCCAAATTATGAATAATGGTCTAAGCGTACCGCGGGTTCCAAAGTGATACCTAGCTTGTATGGAAGCAACCAAGAATGACACGCTAAGATGAGGAGAAGATTTTGTGTTTGGAGCCACTGACTCTATGAATACTGGTGGTATTGTAGTACTTTTGATTTCAAGTGCATACCAACCGCACTCGCGTGGTGAGCTAGCGTTGCCAACCAACTGGAAACTAATTGGCTCTGATAGCAAGTAAGCAGCATTATAATGATTGATGATGTGGTTGTTAGAAATAATAGATGTAATAAAATAAGACCTGAATAATACACTGTCGTTATTATAGATAAAAGATGGACCAAAGTCTTTGATATAGCGTGGCGAATTAGTAAGCTAAGTGGCAGTGGGCTGGCCACGTCCGTCCTAGAACCGACATTTATTGGAGCGACTTGTTTTGACGGGGACCACACAGTCAAACCATCAATCAACAGATTGATCTTTAAATTAATTAAGACGGGGATTAACGCGAAGTTTGTTTTTGAGTACAATATTACTTACATATTTTCCTTGATGTTTGTGATACGTTACAGCAGCCGTGATCACAAAAATCGGCTTGAGTCCATCTCAATTGATTAATATTTATAATGCAACGAACTCTAAAAAAACAATATATTGATTGATAAAAATGATGATGATTAAATTTTTGATTTATTTAATGACTATGAATCTTCCTAACTTTAACACAAAAATGATTCTAGCAATTACAAGGCGACATAGTAATAAGGAGTGGTTAAAATTTGTGTTTTGAAAATAGAGTCAATGATCTAAAACGTATATATTAATATGGACATTTCTCAGAATATTTATAGTTATTATTTTAGATTGGAGATAAATAATGACAAATAAACTAATATTCGTAAATACGTATTTTTTCACCATCGATACAAAAATGGTTTTAAACCCGCTTAAATGGTTATATCTCCAAATTTTTCTAAGTTTAAATGTAGGTAGTTTTACATAACTTACTAGTTTTGAAGTGAAATTGTGGACAACATTTTAGTGAATCTCAAAATACCCAAACGACAATTCCGGTAAAATATCAGTAAGTACTGAAGTAATAATATCCATGTTATTATTTTATGAACATTACCCTTGTACATAATAATACTCCAATCCGTGGTAATGAGTTATTATTTCACCTAGTCTAGTGAACTAGTCTGTTATAGACTAGTTGCTTACTTTCAGGTGTAATTTGCTTATACTATTGTTAAGTCGTAAAAAGAATAAAAAGTATTTCAAAAATAAATTTAAGAAAATAGAACCGGTTCTTTAAATTGTTCCTTCAATACCTTATTTACCACTAACACAGATATACAAATGTAAATGTTTCAAATAGAAACGTAACGCAATTGCTCATAAACGGCCATTCCATCATGCCAGTTTTATTGTCCGGCTACAAAGCTTTTAGCACTTTCGACAAAGGTTTCTTCAACAGCCGAAGAAAGGGCAAACACGAAGTGCTAATAGCCAAGGTCCGTAGCTATGTGGAATGTATCTACTGTGCGCTGCTCTGGAGAAAGTCTATTTGCACATTTGGTTCGCGTATCGTGCGTGCAATACGCTCATTCTTGTAGGATGTAGCTGTAGACTAATTTCTTTTACGATGCAGTCTGTCTGCCTTCATTGTAGAATTTATTATTATAGCTTGCATAATCTAATTATTATTTCTCTTTTTCTATCCGACGTTGTCTGGTCGCTTTCCAGCAATAAGAGTTGTAAGGTTATCTGGTAGAGCAATAAGGTTGCTTACATGTAATTTTTGTTTAAATTTAGCTATACTAAGGCAGATTAGATCAACATTGAATTTCTATTTAAAAAAAATTTAAGGGCAAAGAAGGAAATCCAGTATACTGATAAGTGTCAAATCACCAAATAAATTAAGGATACGTAGCAAGTTTTCATGGAGAATCAAGGCTTAATTGTAAAATTTTCAATGTCCTAACGGCTGTAATAAAGATGATCCTAGAATAAAGTGTACGTAACAGAGTAATCATGTTACATAAAAAGCAATCATAAGTGTTTATCACGACACGACGATAGAAAGACATTCGGGGCAGTCAAATTCATTTATAGCTTTACAATTAGCAGCAATTTCCTTCAAATACTGTACTGTTATCAGCTTTTTTCGACATCATACTTAAAGGCCGTGGGGAGATTTCACCGTTGATTTCCAAACTTTTCCATTGATTTTATTTATTATTAAGTACCTTCTTACATAAATCATGGCCCTTATCAATAAGACAGTCTATATCATTAACCATTTTTAAAGCCCGAGTCAAAACTCACCTTTTAAATAAATAAATAGTAATCCCTTTAAGACTTTACAGGTACAGTCATCGGTAGGAGTCAATGGTCCGTCTAAGATCCTAATTTATATGAATGTATAGTCTAGTCCTTAATATTATTTTATCCAAGCATAACATATCTATTTATTAGTATATAATATTGTGTTTATTTATGTATTAGCATCATATATATTTATTTCCCTTTTCAATATTGCACCAGCTACCCCTTCTCTACTATCAAATGTCCTTTGCCTGCAGGTTGTCTGGTAGGAAATCGCTTCCAGCGATAAGACCGCCAGAATTGTACAAATAAGTTTCTGTAATGCCTAGTTTTTTTAAGTTGTGTTTTTTTTGTGCAATAAAGTATATCTATCTATCTATCTACTTCTCACCATTATCGATAATTTCTAAAGCTCTGTTATTATTGAGTGTCAGTTTGTCATTTTGTGTGACTAAACATCAATACAAGGGTTTTCTATATTTTCAGTTTTCACATCGCAAACTAACTGGCTATGTTCTACGCAAACCGTTTTGTAACGTGGGTAACAAATGTATAGGCAAAATGCCACCACCGGCGTCGGGCAAGTAGGGCTAGACCTCAAAGTCAAACCCTCAATAAATGAGAGTGAATACCTGGCTTTTCACTATCAGATTTATGGTACTAACAACCACTGGGTTGGGTACCACAAGCTATCAAATTTCTATAATTGATGTTGAACTAAATGTGTTTGAAATTGAGGTAGGAAAGAATCATAAACAATTGATTGCAGTCCCCCATTTAATGAACCCAAGTGTTTTTGAATAAGATAACTAATTATAGTTAGGTTGCATTGTAAAGCTATTTTTTTGCAATATTCTTCCAACTTTGAAAAATATCTTCGGTTATTCTATTTAGACCTATAATCTTCCAGAAGATTCTATTTCGAATGTTACTTGAATACTTTCCCTTTTATAGTATTTATGATACAGGAAATGTCATTTTAATCTTGAAAAGGCACAGCGTGAGCGGAGAAAGTAAACATGTCATACGATCCGGTTTTATTTTGTTTTTCATTTAAAACCTTCCAGCCTCGAACCGCCATCTTGCATTTTAAAATATGGCGTGTTCCACTCCGCCATTTGTAACTTACGTATAATTTATTATAATTCTTTTACTTTCTTTCGAAACTTAATATCATTGAACATCTTCACATTCTTGATTAATTTATTTATTTTAACTGAGAGAAAGATTTACATTTTTGCGTCTTTGTAACGAAAAACAAGATTTCTTGAATTAATTAAAAAAAAACAAAAAACTCATTAACATGGGTAACTAATTACAGTAAACATCTTATATCTACGAAAAACCTGATTATGCCTACGCTGATAGCACTGCGAGTGAAAAGCTAATATCTAATTTATATTCTTGTCAATGCCTTTCTATATCATGAATCATATCTACGCTTATATAGCTGATAAAATGATTTCAATTAAAATGACTTATTTTTGTTGTAGCTCTCTTATTTGAGGCAATCAATTTCAAGCGTAACCTAAAGAATCTTAAAACTTTCTTATAAGATTATTTTTGTACGCATAAATTATATCGTGACAGAATTCCTAAATGTCCTCCTCTTCAAAACGAGACTCACAATTTTCAACTCAGCACGTAAAAAAGTCTTTCGAGTACATGTATACTTTATCGATAATGGATAGGGTGGCACTACAAAACCATTTTTTTTCCCATTTTGTATAGGTATACACTTTTTTTTGCAGTTATGTCAGTTCCTGCAACCTTTGAACCACTCAAAGCCTGTATCTCATTGAAAATCTTTATGTCAAACATATTGATATTAAATTTTACATAAAATTGTTGAACAAAAAATTTTGAAAGCTCAAAATCCCGATCAAGTCTTTTTACATGGACAACAATTACGAAAATGTTAAAAACAATGAAGATGCAAGTTGATGAATCAATAACAGATAACATTGAACACATTGACATAGATACTATATGAAATAACATTTCAATTCACCTGATAAGCAGTTACAATTATCTGTAGTCCGCAAAAGATAGAATAATAAGCAAACATGTTACATCAAATTGATGACATCTACCATTGAAGCACAACCGTAACTTCGTGCAACGTTACAAATAACCTTCAAGATTGTGACGTAATGGTAGTACTAACCAATTTAACGGTACATTTCCACTCGGATCGGGTTTTGAACGGTACGTCGGATATACTTTTATTTTCGACTTAAATCACTTTCACCACTCTAATCGAAGAGTGTGGAGATTTAGAAGAATTTCTCTGCAAGATAAATTAGATAAGTGAATTGTCTTTACCCACGAGGACATTACGCACAAAGGACCGAAAGAGAGTCTAAATGCGGAAAAGGGAGTCAACGTTAAAAAAAGGAAAAGTAGTAGGTAGTATTTGTCGCTCAAGCACTTTCGTAACACACGGTACAGCATGTTGATTTTCCGGACAGTATCAAGACTTTTCTACCGTCTACAAGCATTGATGCCGTTAAATACCAAAACCCAGTGGACGAAATTACCGCTAAAACCACATTTCTTAGAAAAGCGGAATTAAGGAGCGCGATCGAAGAAAAACCGCTGTTTTAAAAATAAAAGAATATACCTAATATAGCTAGCGCGTTTTAGCTACGACATCTCGCGGTTAACGACATAATATTCCTATCTTAGAGACTAAAGCAGGATATAAAAAATGGGAAATATGGTAAGTTTCAACATTTTTTTCTGATTTAGATGATACACATTCAAATTGACTAATTGTAGGTTAGCGGCATTATAGCTACGAGTAGAGGATGTCAGTTTCATTCTTAGACGTAGCTAGCATGTATGAAAAGTTGAAAATATTTAGACGTGAATTTGCTTGAAATCAATATCTAAGTAGAAGAATTTCCGCATCGGAATTCTTTAAGATCCAAGATTTACTGTGCGGGTAATCATTAGATGATTATCATTGCACAGTCAGCTTCTGAACATGTTATAATGACTTTGACTATTATTACAGTAGCCGGAATGTGACAAGTCGTGCGTTAAAATCTTATGATCTTCAGGCGATGCTCGTTGCAGTCATATCTTGTACCTAAATATTATCTTTTGTTCAACGGTAAAGAGACAGTCTAAATTATTGCTTTGTAATGAAATTGTAATGATGAAAGTATGTTATTTAGTCAGTATGAGCCATTTAACCATGAACTGGAGGCACTTATTAATCGTGAAACGTTAGTCAGATTCATCAAGTCGCTACGTCTCAGTTGGACATGTTGAGAGAGTGGACAAAAGCAGAGCATCAAAAATACTGACCGAATGAAAACCGCAGCAGAAGAGGCTGAGAGATTGAGAGGAAGAGCTTAATGCGATAAAAAAGTTCGATGCGGACAGCTAAGGAATCGTCGCACTTGGCAGTCCATAAAAAGAAGAGGCCAATGCCATAAAAGAGGTCAAGACCCACAAAGGATGATTGCGCCGAAGAATAAGAAAACACAATCAATAAAGAAAGTACGGAATCAGGTCAACGTATGAGATGTTGTGAGAATTATTATTATAAAAAAAATGTAGTAGGAGCTTGCACTAGAGTCATATTACTAGTTCTTGTATAACTACTAACAGTGTCTAAGGGTGGGTACATACGTTCAAACTCTTGCGTCACTCCCACGGTTTACTCACGATATCCAAAAGATGTCACTCGATGATGTGGCACAATACCGTGCGAAGTGGAGGAGTCAAATTCGGAAAACGGACCTCGGGATTTGAAGCTTGGGATGCAAGCGAGACAAAACGCTAAGATAATGATGATGATGATGATCCGAGAGATGTCACTAATAGTGGCACTCCTCAAAATCCTATGTTCCACTGTACTCGTAATTGACATCAGAATCTTACTTTACCGATCAGGTATATTGAAGGGTCAACGTAATTTTAACACTCATTTGCAAATACAATCTTTAAGGTTTAATAGCGTCTTTAAGCTCTAATGAACTAAGTATAAGTAGTTACTCTAGTCTATTCAGATAATAATGTCAAGATAAATTGTATGGTTAGCTTAAAATAATGACCAAAGATTTGTAAACAAATCTTTGGTCATTATTTCAAGCTAACCTTACTTTAACATAATTCTAAAGAATTAGCGGAAGCGAGTAAGCATTAAAAATAATGATTGATTGAATGAAAGTTGTGTACATGAATGGTAGTCATTACCGAGTATTTTCTGAAAAGAAAGTTAAAACACTTCGAAAAGATTGGGAAGATACAAAAAATGTATTCAATAACCAGACAGGCTTTGGAAAATTAATGTTTTAGATAGTATTCGGTCTATGGTCCATTCTGTGAGGTTCTGGTGAATGAAGTTAATATTTTGAGCCAACTATTGAATATTTCCAGCCGGTTACTTTCAACTTGTATTATCTATACCTACATAATTTCAGAAAACGAATGTTTTGAAGAATAAACCTCTTTCATTGTATGCTTTGTCATTCTCTTTCATTGTATTCTTTGTTATTGTCATAGTTTTGAAAGAATCCTAGTCAAGATTAATAATAGTAATTTTTTTTAGTTTTGTTGAAGTATAATTTGTTGATTTAGAACGTGTAACTATGAGTCACTTGATCTCATTTGCCCTATATGCGAGATCCATCGCCAATTGGCTTTTACGCGCGGATTAACATAAACTTCTTTATCTTGTATACAAAAAGTAAAAAATGAAAATGAGTTTCTAAAGGATAATCAATATTTTAGTGCAATCAAAAATAATAACAACATACAGATCGCGCTGATCCCAAAATATGTTACGATCTTTTCGAGACAAGAAACATTCCGATTCTGACACTATATCTATGGCTGATGATATACCATAAATCTATCTACGGATAAAGATTGGTCGAATCAGGGCTTAGTATGGTACTGGCGAAAAACCTCAAAATAAGATAAACGTGGAATAGAATAGAATAGAATAGAATATTTATTTGTGATAAATGTGGTATTACAAGGGTGTTATATATAATAATTTGCTTCTCACACTTAGCTACACAGTAATAGCATACAAATATTAGCACATTACCTAATTTTACAAAAACCTTATTGGTCTATACGTATATACAATAATTAATTAATGTAATGATTCTACAATTATTCAATTCACATTATATTTACATTATATTATTTATATTATATCATTGCTTGTTAAATATAAGAAATCATGCAATCGATGTCATTATGTCTCAAATAGTCGTCAACTTTGTGAAATGTTTCATGCAGCAACCATTTTCGTATGACATGTTTAAACTTTGGGAATGACAATCTTTTTACTGTATCGGGAAGTTTGTTATATATTTTTATGCACATGGCGTTACAGTTCTTTAAGTAGCACCTTGTTTTAGGAGTAGTTTCCAGTACCAACCTAAAAGGATTTCTAGAGTTAGTCCTATAGATGTTCCTCGCTTCAGTGAAAGTGTCATAATTTAATTTCACATATTTACATATCTCGAGGATATAGAGGGATGGCACCGTCAGTATACCCAGTGACTTGAAGTATGGTTTGCATGAGGTATCCGGCGATAACTTGCATATAGATCTGATACACCTTTTCTGAGCGATAAGCACATTCTGTATATCTACACTGTTTCCCCAAATTATAATATTGTATCGGAGTATAGATTCAACGTAAGCAAGGTAAGCTACAATAGCTACTTCTCTACTTGCTAATGTTGTGAGTTTATAAAGGGCAAATGAGAAACTACTTACTTTATTACATAATTTTTCTACGTGTAGCTTCCAGTTTAATTTTTTGTCAATGATGATGCCCAGAAAATGGGTAAATATTTAAAAGAAACCTTTTACTATACATAATCTCTTCTGCCTTAGCTTCTGAAATATTTAAGACTGTCTTATTCGCATTAGCATAGAATCTATTTTGTAACGTTTGCACATAACTGTGTTAGCGGTGCCAACAATGAATCGTCCATCATACGAATGGAAATTCAATTCATGTATTAACATGAAAATCTCTTTGTCAAGGAAAACGCAAGATGTACCACTATAGTAGAAAATATGGAAAGTGCGTCCGTGTTGGTTTGGCGACCCAGTTTAATCGGGTTTGGGCGTTCTGGGAGCCATCCGAAGCATGTGCGGTCGTCAGTGAATGAACATATGGGCAATAAAAAGTGGCCCTGACACCAAATTTTAAATTTCCGTTTTACGACTGACTTCAAGATCATAGTATTATAAGATGTAGGTATAACAATATTGGATCAATAGTAAATTTATTTCACCTAGGTGTTGTTCTGCGGGACAGGGAGAAACCAAGAAGATGTCGAGAAGTTAGTGTTTGTGGTAAGATAGATTGGTACTTTGGATTGGTTGGTGGTATGACAACATAATCCTAAGCCACTTGTTGTCCATTCTTGGACATAGGCCACTTCCATATTTCTCCATGCAGCGCGAAATCGTGCCTTTATCATCCAAACCTGTTCTCCGCTTTGTCTGATATCTTCGACCCATCTCATAGGCGAACGGTCCCGAGGTCTTTTATTCATCCGGGGTCTCCACTCTAGTTGCCTTGTCTGCCTGCATTCATGTGTGCTATGATGTCCAGCCCATCTCCACTTCTGTTCGGCTAATAGGTAGTTAGGTCACATCCTTAATCTTCGTCTTTTTTCTGATCCAGGCTTTCATTTTATGATCCCTCAAAGAGATTCCCAGCATTGCTCAATGCAGCAGCCCAGCATATTGGTACTATTACAAGAGCTACAATACTACGCAAACAGACGTTCTTTTATTTTTTAATTATTTTTCCTTATTTTACGTAGTGTCTCCCTTTCTTCTCCCTATTGCATCCCCGTCAGTCTATAATGTATCTTTTATGTTCACTATCTCTATTAATTTATTTGACTGCCTTGCAGTGGCGCAATGGCGCAGTGATTAGAGAGTCGCACTTTAAAGCGACGGCTGCGCAAGAGGTCCCGGGTTCGATCCCCGATCGAGGGTCGGGCCAAAAATTTGTACCTAAGTTTTTCGGCAAGAAATTCTTAGTGGTAGCCCGGAGTCTGGAAGTTGGCGGTCTTGTACCCCCGTGCCTCGGAAAGCTGTTGGTCCTGCGCTTGATCCCTCTCCGGTCGTAACACATTAGTGTCCCATCGGATTATGAGGGCAAGGGAATAGAGAGTGCACTTGTGTTTGCGCACACACTTGAGCACTATAATATATCCTGCGTACGTGGCTGATCGTTGAGATTGGCCGCCGTAGCCGTAATCGGTTGGAGGATATTATCTCTATTAACATTGTGGTGTGCAATAATTTATTGAGAATTGAGTAACTGATCAATAAAGGCATTCCTCAAAAACCACCACCTATCCTTGTTCTAAGCAGTTAGCATCTAACAACCACTAGCCATCTTTCTGAAATCATCAGTCCAACGTACCGCAGAGTATCCTACACCAAGCCTACGCTTCCATACTTAGCAACCACTCCACTTTAGTACTCATCAGTAGATGAGAATTCTCAGTGAAATGTCTATCTAATTTAATCAAATCCCTCTTACAATTCTGACCATTATGATTATGAGCTCGAGAATTATCTGAGACTGTCTTTAGACCATTTCTCCAAATCGGAAAGGTTAAGCGCTTTCCCACTGTTGAATGATGACAAGGCGGCAATGATGTAGCTGGATTTGAACTTTAATATCAATATGATTTTAAAATTTCTTCTATTATTGAAGAAAACAATCACAAAATGCATGGTGAAATCAAAGAATTCGGTTACATCAATCGACAAAACATTAGAGACCAGGGATGTTAACTGTGACCCGTGACCGTAACCACAGATATTCCGTAACCGAATCTGACAAATATCCGAATGAAATGGCTATATGTATTCCGTAGAATCACGTGTCTATATTCGTTATTAACTGCTTTCGATTCGCAGATGATATCGTAGTCATGGCTGAGGCCTTGGAAGACTTAGGCATAATGCTCGACGACCTCAGTGTCTGCCTACAGTCATCTTTCTAAATATTATTCCAAAATCGGAATTTGTATGCAAAATCTGAAATGTCTGCTGGTAACATCTCTAAAAGAAACGAATGACTCCTCCTCACTTCGTTTAGGGACATTAGTTCCACTTTATAGAAATATATAGAAATATAATTTTCTTTGCAAGGATGAGGTAATAATATTACAAGTGTTTCAAAAAATTCATGTTAAGGAGTGCTAGACACATTAGCCCATTGCATGCCCTAGAAAATTAATTGTTTCTTATTTATAAAATTTATTAATTATTCATGTAACACATCACTACGTACCATCATCATCGTCAGCCCATTTAAGTCCCCACTGCTGGGGCACGGGCCTCCCTCAATCACATGAGGGGTAATTGCCATACTCACCACGCTTGGCAGACGGGTTGGCGAGGGTTTTGATATAAATGCAGAGTTTTCCTTCTCTGAGTGCTGATGATCATGCCAGCAGCTTTACCTTAGTCGCCTTTTACGACACCTCGGTAAGAGTGAGGGTGGCCTATTCTACTCTGCCGGGACCACACGGCTACCCAACTACGTACCAACTAAACATAAAATCTAGATGTCGCTAGGTGTTGATTGGATCGCGCAAGCGTTTCGCGTTTTCGTGATTACCTCTGTTTGTAGTTTTTTTACTGTCTGTAGAATTTACCTCTTTATATATAATAGCTTCTCGTAAGTAGTCGCTATGACAAAAGAAACTGATTAACATTTTAGTTAATATGTTAGCAGTAAATAATTATCATATTATTTTATGGTTAAAATAATTGCGTGCAACTATCTTTTGAACTGTTTTACTGTGCTTCCGATGCCTATTACGAAACCGTCCCGTAACGATCGAAAACTATAGCTCTCGCACCCACACAAAAGAGACGCATACCCCGTATCAACGGTACAAGAATAAAGATTCCGGCGTAATTACGTTTTGGGTGTAGGTAAATTTCTCTGTTGGCAGCATGCAGAATATTGATTTCGTTTGGGCCGAAACCCGTATTACAGGATTTTTAAGGATGTTTAGTTTGGATTTTTTTCAAATTTAAAGTAGTGAGATTCATTCAATCACACTTCCATGTATAGTTGATATAGTTTTGCTACAATTCATGTGCTCAGATGACGTGCTAATTCCTCCCGGCCCCCGCTTCTTACCCCGCACGAAGGTCGCGTGTGAAGTGCGTGTACTATAAACATGAAGTATAAACAAACATAGAGATTGACCTACAGACTATCAGGTGAAATCTGTCAAGTAATTAGTAAGATCTAATGACGAATAGATGTAGCACCTGTTACTTTTTTTCCCGTTTAGCCTCAGGCCGTACTACGATGATCTACTTTCAATCACTGATCACCACATGTTATTGCTTTGAGAATGTGTAAACATACTCGTAAATACGAAACGTTCTAGTATAATGCATTAGAAATTAATTTAGAGTATAAAAGTTGCGGTTTTACTTTCTTTTAATTTACGGAAGCAATCTCTTCCTGCCTAGATTATTTCTAAATCTAACTAATCTTCATGCTCTGGAATGTTGCTCGCTGGAAGAAATTAAATTTTCCCATAGTAAAGACTAAAGTCATATAGGAAGAATTTTCGCGCTGCATTATAACTATATAGTTAATTAGAACGGGGATTAATGCAACGATATTTAATAAGTATAAAATTATGAACTTATCGTCATGTTCCAATTAATCATTGTAGTAGACAAATATCAAAAAATATGGTAAAATGGCCTATTTGCTACTGTAACACATTATTTTGTCAGGGATACGAAAGT
The DNA here is from genome assembly GCA_019059595.1 of Marasmia exigua. Taxonomy (NCBI): domain Eukaryota; kingdom Metazoa; phylum Arthropoda; class Insecta; order Lepidoptera; family Crambidae; genus Marasmia; species Marasmia exigua. Next base: position 8,247,972 of record CM032484.1, on the reverse strand, counting down.
TTTGTAATTATCCTAAAATTCATAAGTTTCTCTTCATTAAAAAAGTCTAACGAATAATAAAATTAAAAAATAATTAGGCTATTATATGTCATCCCCATACCTACAAGCTTTCAAGTTCTTTCAAATTTCCTTTCAAACATTAGAATAGTAATAATCTTTTAATTAGTTTTCTTTTATTTAATTTTTGTTTTTGGTTAATCATTCTTCTGTTTGAGTTACAAACCCAACACAACTACTCAACTCAACACAACTTTGTATTTAGTAACAAATTTAATGCGTGTAATTTCTTTGTATTTATTATGTTGTGGTGTCAAAATTAATAAATGTATTTTCTTTCTTTCTTCCTAATAGAGAATTTAGAAAAGTTTCTTTAGAATTCTATCATCTCAATCAATGATCAACCAATATTTTCGGATATATGTAGGTCAGCTTTATTTTTAAATTCTTGACGGCTTTACAGTCATGCCGAAGCGCTAACAAGTCATCCACATTAAATAAAAATAGTGTGTCATGTCAAAATTATTGCATGATAAGAATAAAATTAAAGAAGAATGTCAAAAATATGCTGTGCCGTAATTTTTTAGGCTTTGCTGATCCAGTTAGCAGCAGTCCAACTGATGGCATTGTATTGTATCCTACACTTGCCTAACCGACATGATTTACTGATAGCGATTCATTCGGTTATGGCATTTTGTCATTTTTTTATGCTAGAGGAGACAAACCTGCAAGCGAGTTACCTGATGGAAAATAATCAACGCCGCCCATAAACATCCGCGAAATACGAGAGACCGCTAATGTGTTGCCGGCCTTTTGAAAAAAGAGTATATACGCTCTTCTCTTTTCATTGCTTTATTTTTGTGTACACCAATGATTGTTACAATAATACATGCAACTTAAACACATAATGGGATTAGAGCTAAGTGTACAATTTCTTAGAGTAAACCACACCCAATACCCTTCGTTGTCTTATTAACAATTTAGTTTTTTACAATTTGTTCATTTTTTATGTCATAGATGGCAGACGGATCACCTGATGATAACCGATTGCCGTCGCCCATGAACACCCGCTACCAGTGGAGTCACAAGTTTGCTGCCCTACAATTACAATTGTCCATCTAGATAGAATTTCGTGTATATTTCCACAATTAGTTGCAAATGTGCCGTGCTCTTGTAGTGTTGACAAAAGAGTCAGAGAATGAGTCAAATCGGTCAATTAAGGCATTTGAGAAGCCTGCAGAATCGTGAGATCGAAGATTTAGCTCCACAGACCTACGAAATTCGGATAAGAATACAGTGATTGGTTTATGAGGAGGTCGGCGAGGGACTATAAATGTAAATCAACTCAAATTTCGTAGCTAAAAAAAACTTTTTTTATGAGAAAAGGAAGGACATCAGAAGGTGTGGAGATGAGTTGCCGGCCTTTAAGGAAGGTATAGGCTCGTTTCTTGAAGATCTCAATGTCGTACCGGTTTGGAATTACCGCTGCGGGAAGTTGATTCCACAATGATGAGATGCGGACCAAAAAATGACGTGAAAAGCGCACGGTGGTGGACCTCCACCCATCCAGATAGTACGGGTGGAATCCTAGTTGGTTTGTTAATATTAGTTTAAAATGATAGTGTAGTCCGAATTAGCAAACTGAAGCCGATTCGAGAGAGAAGCCAATAGAAGAATTCAGCTAGGCTGGGCAGCATTTGGTAAACTTCGTCAAGTCTTCTCGTCACCCATCCCTCAAAGTCTTAAGTCGAAAGTCTTCGACCAGTGCGTCCTTCCGGTCATGACTTACGGTGCCGAGACGTGGACACTCACGGCTGGACTAGTCCACCGGTTCAAAGTCGCTCAAAGAGCTATGGAAAGGGCTATGCTCGGAGTATCTCTGAAGGACCGCATCAGAAATGATGTAATCCGACAGAGAACCAGAGTCACCGACATAGCCCACCGAATTAGCAAACTGAAGTGGCAGTGGGCTGGTCATATTAGCCGCAGAACTGACAGCCGTTGGAGCCGTAAAGTCCTTGAGTGGAGACCGCGACTCGGTAAGCGTAGTGTAGGACGCCCTGCGACGAGATGGGATGATGACATTCGAAGGCTGGCTGGTGTGGGCTGGATGAGAGTGGCCGAAAATCGGTAGCAGTGGCGTGCATTAGGGGAGACCTATGTCCAGCAGTGGACGAGTGTGGGTTGCTGATATGATGATGATGATAGTGTAGTTGATTCTAACAAACACTATGAAAGTAGGCAGGTAGTTCGAAATATCTATCGTGATTCATTAATAATGCGATTCCATTCATTTATCATTTATATTCATCAACCATACATTAGCATTAAAAGCACATCAATATTAAATTTTATTTACATATTTTAGTACAGGCACTAATGAAACTACTTGCAACTACAATCTATGGCATTCTACAGATGTTGTAAGTTAAGAATCAAGTTCTACAAAAATAAAGTTTCTCCTCTTAACCTTGTTATTGATGCTATATAAAGTAATCTTTATTGTCCTTCCTTCTATGCCATACAAATCTGTCTAAATTACGAGAAAGCGGTCTACGTGACTATATGGTCGTATGATTTGAGATTTGTATTTAATATTAAAGATGAATATCATACTGTCACTGTAATCATAATTAGTATAAGAATGAAAATTGTAATTACCATATTATTTGAAAACAGTAACTACTGAGTTTCTTACTGATTCTTCTCGGTAGAAATTGACATTCCGAATCAGCGGTAGATTACATAATATTTGACGTTCATAAATGTTCTGTATGGACTTAAATTGAATAAAGATATTTTTGATTTTGATGTAATGTCATAATCTGCAACTTTTGCTCCATTTTAAGTGTTAGGCTAGTAGGTATATCATATTAAACATACATTGTAATTTTTTGATTGATTGAGACAAACAAAATTAGAAAGAATCCAGTCAAACAATATAGAACCTGCTTCTTTTTTGATGTTGGTAAAAACTAGCTGAAACCAGCTTAAAATCTCGAACATATGTTTGTTTTAATTATATTTGAAACTGAAATTCCACTAATAGCTGAACATAAATCTAATAGCTAACAGCTTGCCATTCCGTTGTTGGATATATGTAGATCTGCTGCGAGTCGTGGGGTCAAAACTGGAAAAAAAGTACCAATTGTCCACTGTAATAATGAAGAGGAGAGTTGGGAAAATGTGTCATTCCGGTGAAAACTGGGAAAAACCCAGAAGGCCAGTACTAGAGGGGACTAGTGGGCAAGATCGACTATCACTGCCAACAGTTCTGTTAGAGTGAGTAGTCCAACATCTTTGGCGTCGTTAATCATGCTGGCGGCAACTCACAAAGCCAAAACCATTTGTTTGATCAGATTAAGAATACTTAATTCTCTAAAGAACTTTTTGTTTTGGTTTGTCATTGCTGAAGATTTACTTTATGAATAAGTAGATCTTGGAAATTCTGATTTTCATCATCAGATCATAGCTTTTTTTTTATCAAAACATGCAAAGTTTCTCACGAATGTTTTGCTTCAATACCGAGCTGGTGGTCAAAATTTGCAGATAGGCAGAAAAATATGATTATTCAATTGCTTCAAAATTATTAAAACTGCTTATTCAAATTCGAACCCACAACGGTATATGTTCTAATCTACTGCAACAAACTAAAACAGTAAAAAAGGTTAATGCATGATTTGCATTCCATAAAACATCTTGAAATAACGAACTGATTACATAGTCCACATACCATTTCTTTTCCTCATTTGGTCAACCGATTACGAATGAATACTAATCAAATTAATATAGAAATGGTGAATGGTATTGACATTTATACGCCCTAGATATTATACTGACCTAAATAGTGATGTCAATTTCAATTAATTTTATTTAACTATCTCTCGTATTGAAGTTGAAGCACGTAGACTTCGAAATGTTGGAGTAACGAACTTTATTTTTGCTTTTCTATTAACTATTGAGTGACCACAAGCCTTTTGCTGTAGACATAGGAATGTAGACCGGGGTAATTTAGTTTTCTCCCTTAGTACCCAAGTCCCATAAAACCGCTATAATTGGCTGTCGCCATGTTAATCTTCTTATTGTGTTACTAGACCCCGGTATCAGAGTTTCTAAAAATCCAAGGAGTTTCTGTGACCATAACGTAAATATCTATTAGTTGAAACCAATAAAGATTCTAGAAAGCATTTAAACAAAGGAATGAAAGAGTATGCTAAAAAATAAAAAAAATGTGTTGCTCCCGATAAAGAGCTCCAAAAAGTGATTAATGAACCTCAAAATTGATTGACATACAGAATTGAATAACCGATACGTTCATAAAAATATCAAATGACGACCCGTTTGGAACAGTGGTAGTGAACGCTGCCTCTGGTGCAAGGGTTGCGGGTTCGATCCCCGCACAGTACAAACATTTGTGTGCATGAACATATCTGTTTGTATTGGTCTGGGTGTTATCTATGTATTATAAGTATGTATTTACAAAATAAATTATTATATAAGTATTATATGTATATATTTGTAATCCCACTGTTGATTCTGATATCCGTAACACAGGTGCTTGAGCTACCTATCTCGGAGTGAAATATTTATTATTATTATTAAAAAAGTAGATTGAAGAAATTCTAAAGATCCTAAAGTACCGACTGCAGACTGTGGAAGACCTAAATACATTAGGGATTCCAAAGGATTCTTTTGGAAAAAAATAAATGTAACTTATAAGGAACGCATCACAATAACTGTTATGTGGTTTCCGCACTATTGAGTAAACAAGTAAGGTAAACATGAAGAATTATAGAGATTTGGAATTTTAAATGCACCTCAATCTAGCGTGTCTGAGTGGTGGAACAGTTGTGAAACTGTAAATGATATAAAAATGGAAGTAGGTTTGAGATGCAGAAAAACTGTGACAAGAAATGACCAATATTGCTTGAAGCTGATTGAAATTTCAACGTATTCAATGTGCCTTAACATCATCTCAGTGTATTCCCGTCCGACCGTATTGAGTCCAAAGGTACGATTGAACCATGATCGAAGACGTTTTGAATCCGGATATTACAATGAAGCGACTGCCTCCTGGCTTTCACATTATTAAACAGCGCGTTCAGAATAATTTCCGAATCGAGCGGGTTTCCTGACAACCGAGCTAAATGTAGAAATATGCATATAGATTTGAACAATCCGGAATTGTGTAAATCGGATTCGAAATTTCGAATTACAACCTCCCGCACTTAGAAATAAGAATAAGAAATTGTTTATTTAAGGAACCAAAAAAAATATCAGATTCCAATTTACAAAAATATTGTATATCATGCACGTGGCCTCCATTCGAGGACCTTTCCGCCCCAACGGCCGTCTGTTCTCCTCGCTATGTGCCCTGCCCATTACCACTCGAGGCATGCAATCCTTTGGGCTATGTCTGTGACCTTAGTTCTCCTGCGGATTTCATCATTTCTGATACGATCACGCAGGGAATACTGCCGCCTGTTGCAGACCTGTTCATTTGTCCAAAAATATTCGGGATAGATATTCTCAGTTTGATAATTAGAGCCTCGGTTCCAAGAAGGCCTCATCATGAGAGTCTTGAAACATCAGAACTTGCTAAACTGTTGCTATTTTTTCTAGATATAAGCATCAAGTCCATTGGTTCCACTTCGCCACCAAGCCCAACGAGACAGCAGACTCAAGTGGCTTGATAATAAGCACAAGCAGGGCCCATGTTGAAATTACAACGAATTGGCTGGCGTCTCTTGCGTTGGCACTCCCATATTGGCCTGTGAGATGCTTCTTCACGCTTCGTTTGAAGGAATTCATATTGTATGACGGAGGATCGTTTGTGCAGACATGTCCTGAAGTGGAACCAGTGGTTACAAAAGTGTTAAGTAGAACCCCTGCCACTCGTTGGACTGCCAACCTTAGAAAGACTGCTGCCAGTGACAAGATAAGTAAAGTCCGGGGCTGAAAGCAGTCTTGGAATGTGTCTTAAAGATCAATCCAAATATAAACGGAAGAAGATAAGCAATTTGCAAGAGTCCAAGTAATGGCATTCATGGTTCATTTGCCTTCAAAAAGATCGAGGTTTATATGGTTAAGTTTGAATTGATTTACCCCATAGGTTATTTTTCTTAGTATGAGCTTTTCCGCAATTAGGTGCCAGGTGTGCCCATTTCACTTGTGGAGAGTAATGTTAGCCAGTTTTCACTCCAGCCAGCCAAGTTCTTCCAGAAAACTTAAACCCCAGGGGTTTTTGTTAGTGTCAGAGACCCACACACCACCTTATTCCCCACATTAACAGTGGGAGAGCCACGTTTCGGCATGAATGGGCCGGCTCGACCGGAGTATTACCACGTCCTCACAGAAAACCGGCGTGAAGCAGTGCGTGCGCTGTGTTTCGCTGCGTGAGTGAGGGTACCGGAGGCCCAATCCAGGGGAAGGGGGGTTAAAAGGTAAGCAGCGCACTTGTGACACCACTGGTGTTGCAGGCGTCCATGGGCGGCGGTAATCGCTTACCATCAGGTGATCCGTCTGCTGGTCTGCCACCTATATCATAAAAAAAAAACATGAGACATAATGACGGTCATGATAGTTTCCCCAAGGCCGCTAATGAATGAAATGTGTGTAGCCATTGTCAAGAGAGGTGACCATTGGAAAGAGGTCAACGTACAGGTTCCAAAGCTTTTCCTTTCCACGAATCTACGCTATCTCTGCATTCATTGACCTGATTGCATATTTATGTAATAGGGGGTACCTATACCGTATCCCGATCTTTTAAAAATGTTCATGTCCATCCATAAAATTAGGTCTACAAGCAATCAAAGTCACGATGGCATTCTAAATGTAAAGTCAATGGCTCTACATAGCACAAACCGGCTTCCGATCACATGGCACAAACAAGGTTAATCTTGGTAATTACTACATACTTTCATAAGTCCGACCTTCCTGGATTCTATCAGAAGAGAAATCTGTAAAACGTGAAGTAAGAAGATGACCAAAAGAAATACTTTCTACTTTATCGACTCACGGTCATAAAGAAGTGTTTGGCAACCATTTTACAGCCGAAAGTGTGATCCTTACCTGTATTGTAAATAGCCATTCCTGGTCCATAACTTTAAATCGTACCTATAAATCACATAAACATAAACGAATTTCATTTTAATGTCATAATAGGAAAAGTTACGAAACGGGAAAACCCCGAAAAAGTGAAATCTTCTTAAAACGAAAACCATAGACAAAATATAAATAAACTCTTACCTCCTTTTCAGTCACTCAACATCCAAGCTCGTTGAAAAAGAAAACACAACGTCCACATAAGAAAAAAAGTTTTGTTTACGTTCGAAATGGAGGTCAAGAAACGTCAAATTCGAAATTCGAACGGCCGCGCAAGCGTCTCGCTAGGAAACGGCTGACTAACTAAGTTGGAGTTTATCTCTGGAAACTGGTGAGCGGGCGAGGTCTCTCTTTCGCACGTTTGGCACGTGGGGCGGTGAAAGTATCGATGTTGGTATCGATAGGATCGATGTTAATAATAAGAATCGTTGGATTGTATCGTTTTTAACACTGCTATTGGGTGTCGAGTGAGTTGTCTCGCGACAACTTGCTTGGACCTTATAGAGTCTTAAAAATCGCGATTGCTTTTAGAGTGATATCCGCTGGATCTACAGGTCGATAAAACGTAAAACACCGGCGTTTTATTGAGTGACTGTGGCTTTGACTGACTTCGACTGTTGACTACCTACTTATTCTCATTAAGTTACTTGACATTGGCAAATTATCTTAAGGTAGAGCACTATTAAAAAAAATGTGCTGTTGGTGAACCTAAATAAATAAATATCTTCCCGGTTTATTATGACCACTATTGCTATGGGCGGTGGTAATCGCTTGGCATCAAGTCATCCGTCTGCTCGTTTACCACCTATACCATAAAAGAACTCACATAATCTCAACAGTGTATACCAAATCATTAGTCAAAGAACTAAAACGATAAAAATTATATTCCATTAAATTCTTTCCCCATAAACACTTTTTTTTTTAGAAAGGGAGGCAGACGAGCAAGCGAGCCACTTAATGGTAAGTGATCACAGCCGCCCATGGTCATCATCCTCCTCCTCTAGTCGTTTTCCTCATTACTGAGGGTCGTGATTCCTCCCGTGGGCGGCCACATTCGAAGGAAATATGAAATCCTAAAGGATTGTAATTGAACTAGGTAGGTACCTACTTTGCTAAACAATAGACTTAGCTAGGGCTTATCTATTCCCACGGTTAATACCAATGTCATACTTAAATTTTATTTTTGATAGACTCTACAAAACTTACAATAAATCGATAATCGATATCGACGAAATAATTCCAAACACTGACATCACTACAGTTTGTCAAACCGTGCTCAAGAGCAAGGTGAAGATCTGGGTCTTTGACCGCAAATTGCGAGCGGTGACCACCATATCGTTAAGCGGAGTTTAAGTTTTAACACAGGTGTGTGTATTCTCTGCTAAGGTGTCACCTTTCCTATCCTATCCCACTCTTCAGAACACCCCCTTACCAATACAGGATAGTCTCAGCATCCTTGGCATCGGTGTTCGTAGCAACCTAAATCAACGGGACTATATCGAGAGCGTAATAAGAACTGCTTCCCGTAAACTCGGGATTCTGAACAGAGTGAGACGGTATTTTACTCCGGCGCAGCTTTGTCTCTTGTACAAGGCACAGGTTCGCCCGTGTGTGGAATATTGCTCCCATCTCTGGGATGGTTCTGCTAAGTACTTGCTAGAGGCTCTCGATAGGTTGCAGCGACGTGCTATCCGTATTGTTGGAGATTATGAGGTGACTAAGTCCCTAGAACCTCTTCAGCTACGTAGAGACATTGCCAGTCTAAGTGTTCTCTACCGCCTCTATAACGGGGAATGCTCTGATGAGTTATTTCAACTTATCCCATCCTCCCCTTTCCACTTCCGAACAACACGTGCTGGACAGCGTTGCCATCCGCATACCATCCAGACAATGGCGGCGCGCACCAAGAGGTTTTGCTCCTCGTTCCTGCCCCGAGCCATCAAGGCATGGAATGCCCTCCCAGCTCATGTGTTTCCTCCTTCATACAATCCGGGGTCTTTTAGGCGGGGCGTGAAACGGCATCTCAGCAGGCCATTAGGGTGAGGATGGCAGACACAATGGGTACTTTGTTAGCTCTTCTGTGCCTGTCAGCCTCATTTTTGGATTTCACGGCCGCTTACCATCAGGCGGAGTGAGGTCATCCTGATTGGCCTTTCTATAAAAAAAAAAAAAAAAAAACCAAGGTTAACTTTAACAAGTGCTTACCCTGACAAGTGCGTAAGGCTTACCTTCTTTGGGATCAAGTGAAAATAATTGATAAAGTGAATAGTCAAGTTCACTATAGTTCTTAATAAAACTCATAGTCGCTCAAAAAGACGCCAGGAGCCCAATTCTCGGGTTTGTGATATTTTGAAAACATGGTGGATATCACCTGAAAACCATACAAAAAAACTATGTTTTAGTGATATATGTCGTATGAAAATAAATATCACGAGCACGAGAATTGGGCTCCAGTTGTTGTGTCATTGCGTTTTAAAATATCGATCTGTGACAACCGCAGGTTTTAATACTGGTCCAATGCAACCCTATTTTAACCCAGGGGCAATGTGTTACGCATACCCGTCCGCCGGGGAGCAGACGGGCTATGTCGGACTCCCCCCGCATGACGGCAGGGGTTTACCGACTAAAACCCCTGGGACTCTCCCTCATCTTCCAGAGCGGGAGATGAAGTAGTGGGCTATGGTACGAATCCTGCCACTACAACTTCTCCAGGATAGAAGCCCTCCTAAACAAGCCCGCTAAACGACGGGCACGGAGCATGAAGACAGCCGGGAGAGTCGAGCCGTGCCCACCAGGCCTAGGAGGGTGTCCGTGCAATGCCGGTGGTGGAACCCTCGTTCTACGCAACAGCAGACTTCCTCCTTGGAGAGGAAGGAGACGCACATATTGGCGTCGTCTCCTTACCCTCCGTAGTTCAATACAACCCCTGTCAACTTCCTCAACCGACACATCAATAACTAATGATTCTTATTAATATTTTTTCGCTGTACTCCACCACCACCACCACCAGTAGTATTAATTCTTTATAATGTGTTTTTAGCGACTTCTAGACCTACAAATTAGCGTTTTTTATGTGGTGGAGTACAGCGAAAAATATTAATAAGAATATATATTAAAATGTCGAGTGATTAACGAGACACGTTTTAAAAGAAAATTGACCGGTATGGATGATATTAAATTCTTCAGGATATTATTTTAATTTAAGTTCTTACACCATATAAAACGAAAATATACAACAAAACGTAAGTTTAAACAAACAGACAGGGCGACGGCGGAGATAAAAACAATAATATTTCGCCGTATCAAAATCGTCTGTGTCATCTGTCAGTCAGTCTAATCATTATGCAGCCAGTCTGTAACACACATTGAAATCTACCCGACAAAAACAAAGAATTTGAAATAGCTGTACGTGATTCAGCCAAACATTCACACATACGAGTATGAGCGTCTCCCAGCACTGACCCAAGATAATTTTGAACTTCGATTTCTAAGTTAACTGGGGAATCGAACCTGGAGCCTTCCGTTGTAAGGGACAACGCCATATCCACTTTGCCATCGAGGTCGTCAAACTCTTGACTAAAAGTTGAGTTGAGTTAACTCTTATTCGTGTAACCGGCTCTACGCGAAAGTGACAGCTTGGGTGCTTGGTCACTCGATCACCAGTTGGGTAAACCTGATTGTATGACAATTTCCTGAAAATTATTAATACGGATGCTATTAGACCAAAACTTTCATCATAGACAATTTCATTTTTTTTTATGTGATAGGTAGCAGACGAGCAGACAGATCACCTGATGGCAAGTAGCGACTGCCCCCGCCCATGGACACTCGAAAATGATTCAATATCAATTGAGGAAATTTTGTAGTACCCGACCGAGTGTGGCTGTCTGTACAAAATGCAAATGGTCCGTAGAAAAGCGTCTTTTTTATGTGATAGGTAGCAGACAAGCAGAGTGATTACCTGATGGTAAGCGATTTCCCCCGGATTGGGCCTCCGGTACCCTCACTCACGCAGCGAAACACAGCACAGTGTTGCTTCACGCCGGTTTTCTGTGAGCTGTGTCACACTTGCAACCATAAACTTTAGTAACCTGCCTTTGTCATCTGCAATCTGACTTCGACGGTAGAAAAGTTAGGTAAGTATACTTTCTTTTACGGCAGGACTTGTAAGTAATGTAATGCTAATGCCAAAAATCGGAAGGAACTAAGAAATTCCGATATGAACAGTGACAAGTCCGCACAAAGAGGTTTGAATCCTGTTTCCTTATTCGTACTGCGAAACAGTGGAATCAGCCTGAGGAGGTGTTCCCTAGAGGCTACAATTTGGGGGTTTTCAAAGCGCGAGTGAATAGGTATCTTCTAGGTAATCGTGCTACATCTTAGACCATATTATCACATACCATCAGGTGAAATATGGTCAAACGCTTACCTATCTACAGTAAAAAAAAAACTCTATTGGTTGGTCTGATTATTTCCATCAACATCAAAATTCATCCATACATTTCAATACTCAATACTTAATTCTTTATTGCTTCAATAGTATACAATCAGATGGTAAAGTATAACAAAGCAACCATATAGACTCTGTTGGGGCGCTGCAATAATATGAGAGCGAACAGCATTTTATCTAAAACTAATATAATATAACCAGGACCCCAATTCTCATGCTCGTGATATTCTGAAAACATGGCGGAGATAACGCAAACACCTCACCGCTAATTACTGACTTTGACATAATAATAAATTTACCAGACTCCATAATGACCCTACACTCTAACAGCCCTTATGTAAAAAAAAAAATAAAAATGCGTTTATTGCTTTCTCATAAAACAAAACAGGTACATAGGTATTTCCGTAACACTAGAACGTATCTACCTTACATACTTCGTTTTTAAAATATTAACAATAAGCTAAGGAAAGCAAAAGGCGGTGGCTCAGCTAATGCTGACATAGGTCAGCGCTGATTATTATTATGTGATGTCCATAAAAAAATTCAATAAACTACCAGAAAAAATTAAGTAAGAAGAAAGTCATAGAAAAAAATATTAAACAAGTAAAACATTTGTTAACAAAAAAATGCTATTATTACTTTATCACAATTATCATAATACCTTAATAAATGGTGAACCTAAATAAATAAATACTAGCCTGTCAAAACTGTGATGTCAAAAAAAAGACAAATTGTCAACGTTGAATGTATGAATGACGTTGACAATGTTGACACTAGAATTATTTTTACCTTTGACAGTAGTACCTTTTTTTTTATTAAAACAATGATAAGCAAAGGAATATCTCTGTATTCAGCCGTCCGATGAAATCATTTGGCGCTTACGTCTATTTAGAATATTAAGAATTTCAATAATTATTTTATGCATGAAAATGACCAAATTTTGATAAAAGAAAAAATATGGGTCTGTTCATTTTATGTCTATTTTCATATAAAAAAACAATATGGACATGTTAAAAATATGAAATGTTGTCCATTCTCGGGACGTAATATTTTGTTTTATGAGAAAGCAATAAACGCATTTTTATTTATTTTCTTTACATAAGGGCTGTTAGAGTGTAGGGTCATTATGGAGTCTGGTAAATTTATTATTATGGCGAAGTCGGTAATTAGCGGTGAGGTGTTTGCGTTTAGTGGACAAATTTGCTTGGTTCTAAAATGTAAATGCACGGTAGAGAAAGGATTTCATAATATATTTGAAAGTAAGGTTTTCTAACCAGTAAAAGTACGTCCATAAAGAAAGTGAAGCAAAGATCCAGATTCAAAAAGTTTTCCGATACCGGGAATCGAACCCGAGCCTCCTGGGTGAGAGCCAGGTATCCTAGCCACTAGACCATATCGGATGTTACGAAAAGTGGTGAATTAGTTTTATAAAAACCCATGTTTAAATTATACTGAAAAGTTATTAAGTGGAACATTATTTTTTATCATGAAAAGCTATAATTTTTTTTTTATTCAATTGACACAAATCATAATAATAAAATTGTTTATGCTATATCTCTAGTGACATCTGCAGTAAAATAATTGAACTATAGCGTAGCATGCACACTAAACTCAACAGTTCATACAGCTACTGATAGATGGCACTGTTAAAAGTCACAACTTGGTATTATCATTAAATTATAGATGACGCTGTTCTTAATAACTAGTTCTATAATATTTTTATAGATGGTGCTATATCAGAATTTGAGAAATAAAATAACTTTGGTATTTTTTATGCGCTTATTTTATTAGCTTACTTTAGATTGACTCTTTATTATAAACAAATAGGCATATATTCGAGGTTAAAATCAACTATTAAAATACAATGATGTAGCATTTTATGAATAAAAACGAATTAATAAATAATAATTGTACAATAAACAATTTCTATAAAGTACCGGCAACATAAAAAAAACATAATCGTAAATATTTATTGCTTCATTAGTATACAATATGGACTATTTTATAATTAGTTCATGTATAAGAATAAATCTTATATCATTTTACAAGATGTTTTCGAAAGATTGATAGATGGGAGCATATTATATGAGGTAACCTCGGTCAGCATCAAAAGTAACACTCTAGTACCATGTCAAAGTAACTGAGCTGCCTATTATAGTCAGTTTCTAAGCGGTACGTAAAAAATACTACTTTGACTTGGTGCTAAAGTGTTAAGCTACTTTAGATGCTGACCGTACTATTTCATTGTGTACCATCAACTTTGTAAAAACATTTCAATTCTTTTTAGTAGGCTATCTATTTTAGCTACTAATTAAGTATGTACCTCGCAGCCATTACAAAAATTATGGTTACTTGTAGGAAGAAATTATGACATAATTTTGTCACAAAAAATCTTAATACATTCCCTCATTGGTTCACCGTTGTTCTTTTTGAAAAAAATGTCTCATATTCGCCAAAATTAATGCAAATCCGTTGGCGGCGCTAGTTTCGTCGATGCGTCACCAATCAAAAATAATACGAAATCCTCTTTTCACTTTTGAAGGTAAAATTAATTTAGTTTTTTTTTATCCAAATATTTTTATCAGGTAAGTACCTACTTACCTATCTACTTCACGCAATTGGTCCGACGATGGCACGATGGCACATTTGCTAGTTGCCCTGCCTGCCAAATGTTATGGGTTCGATTACAATTACTCTGGACAAACATTCGTCTTCTGGATTAGATACTTGTAATCTGCGTGAGGATTTGATCAAGCAATTATTTATTTATTTACTTGTATTATTGATAGTTTACGTCACTATATAAAAAATGATGACTGTGTCAATATTGAAGTGCGGAATCCCCTAACACAAGCAATTCTTTTTGCTTAAAAAGAGATTCCCACCATTGTAAAGCGTCTCTGTAAGTTGTCGAAATAAAGATTTTTCATTTTCATTTACTAATATTATAAATGTAAAAGTGTGTGTTTTTGTATGTTTGTCCGTCTTTCTCGGCAAAACGGAGCGACGGATTGAGGTGTTTTTTTTAGTGGAGATAATTGAAGGGATGATAGTAACATAGGCTACTTTTTGTCTCTTTCTAATGTGTGTGAAGTCGCGGGCAAAAGCTAAAGAGATAATAAGACAGTAGGTACACAACGTCATTGTCAGTAAGTAACTTAACTATAAAAACACAAATGCTCTTATATCAGGTTCCACAATATTTTCCAGCACGTACAACTTCACCAAATAAAATAGTCATTCCCACGGATTCTCATCCACTGTATCATTGACTGAATCTTTCATTTTATTGAACTTCTTCTTGTTCATTCTGCTTTCAACATGTCCTTCTATGATCTCCCCTTTATTGAAATCATCTGCTATCACAATCGGTTTGAATTCATCAGGCGTTTTCACATGATTCTGCATTTCCTTTGGTGATTTTACTTTTTGCAAAACTTTGATAGGATAATAAACATATTTGACGCCATTAACAATCTTGTAATTGGGTTGATTCAGCTTCCTCCGTATATTGTTACCAAGGATTCTATTGAGCCAATATTCATAAGCATTTTGTAAGACGTCGATGATACCTCTTCGTTTTCTTGATTTGATCTTGATTTCACTTTTGTACTTATTGTTCCTCATCATCGGTGTGACGTAGGATACGACTGGTTGGTTCCATAGATTCGAGTTCTTTGTCGTAGATGGACCTGCTCTGCCATTGGCCGTTGGCGTCGTACCCTCCTCCCCCGCCACCGTAGTCGCCACCTGGATTGAGAAGGGGTTTTATTTTCAAATCGAGGGTTCTATGGGAGGTTAAATAGGTATGGTAATACCTGCTGGCATCCATGCTCCGCCACCTCCTCCGGCAGCTTGCCAACCCTGGAAAAGTGTGAAATGTTAAAAGGAGATAATTATACAACTATCAACCAATCTCTAGGTACTAAATAAGAATAAACGCCCAATAGGAAAAGATCAATCACAACACAAACGAAATGATTTGCTTTCACAAACAAACTTGTAAAAGAACGCCTTGAAAATTTATTAGCAATAAGAACACGAAGACTGTTTATTATTGCCTTAATATTTCCTACAGGCTTTACCTAATACCTACATGAGTCATGTAATGATTGCAGTAGGTATAGTAATACTAATCACCCTTGATAACTTAAGCTGCATCCACCTTACTTATTACCATACTAAAACTCATGTCATCCCGTTCCAACACGCAATGTTTTTTTTTTGTCAACATGGCACGGAAAAGTGTCTCTTTGTTTTGTATTTTCCATGCTTCAATTATGTTTGTAATGTCTTAACAAAATAAAATTTTATTATGTTCTAACATGTATCGCGCAGGTCTATGCTTTATTCGCTGCAACAATAGTATTGCCAGTGAACGAAGGGTAGAAGTGCAAATGCAATCATGTGTGGTGAACTGGTGATAAATAAAAGCTTTCTATATATCCAGCATTAGATATATTTGGAGTGATCTGTAAGTTGTTGATTAATAATAATAATAACCTCTAACCAAGGCGGCCAATCTTAAAGATCCGCCACTTATGCACGCTGAATAAGCCGTGTGGTTCCCGGCAAAGTAGAATAGGCCACCCTCACTCTTACCGAGGTGTCGTAAAAGGCGACTAAGGTAAAGCTGCTGGCATGATCATCAGCACCCAGAGAAGGAAAACTCTGCATTTATATCAAAACCCTCGCCAACCCGTCTGCCAAGCGTGGTGAGTATGGCAATTACCCCTCATGTGATTGAGGGAGGCCCGTGCCCCAGCAGCGGGGACTTAAATGGGCTGACGATGACGATGACTTATGCAGAATATATTATAGTGCTCAAGTGTGTGCGCAAACACAAGTGCACTCTCTATTCCTTTGCCCTCATATTCCGATGGGAAACCAGTGTGACACGACCGGACAGGTATCGGGTGCAGGACCAACGGCTTAACGTGCTTTCCGAGGCACGGGGATACAAGACCGCCAACTTCCAGACTCCGTGCTGACACTAAGAGTTTCTTACCGAAAAATTAAATATTTTTTTTGGCCCGAGAATCGAACCCGGGACCTTGTGCCGTCAAGTGCGACAAACTACCCACCGTCAAGTACGATTATTACGGCGTCACGTCGAGCTACCCTTGTTGAACTATGGAACGTCCTTATGTCTGAGACACAAAGTTTTTTTTTTGTTTGAGCTGGAGCCATCTCTAATTGATGAAGAGCATCTTACCCCGTCTCCCCCTCCACCGCCTAAACCGCCTCCTCCGCCTCCCTTCTTCTCCAAAAGTTTCATCAACAGCATCATCTATACAGGAAAAATTAAAAGTTACCATTTGGATCAGTGGTACGTAGTGAACGCTGTCTCTGACGCAAGGGTTGCGGGTTCGATCCCCGTACAGTACAAACATTTATGTGCATAAACCTGTCTGGCCTGGGTGTTATATATATAGTATAAGTATGTACTTACAAAAAAAAAGTATTAAATGTATATATTTGTAATTGCACCATTGGTTCTGATATCCGTAATGCAGGTGCTTGAGCTAACCTACCTTGGAGTCAGATCAATGAATGTGATATTGTGAAATATTTATTAAATAAAGAATTTAGACGGTAGGTACGAAGTACTGGAAGTACTTATATTGATACCTAAGTAAGCTAATGCTCAAGTGTAGGCAGATACAGACAGTCACTCATCAGATTCTCACAATTGATATTGAACCAAAGGCGTTTGACATAGAGGCTCATCTTTATGTCAAACATGTTCTCAAATAATTGATGGCGCCACTGTCGCTTATGATAATATTGGTTTGACACCCGCGAATGCCATTTTTTTTGTTGTTTCTTTTTTTTTTGTGTCTGTTTTTTTTAAATATAATTTTAATGTTTTTAAATGGATTATGTATGTATCTCTGTGTTATTATTTCTTTGTTTTGTATATGTAATTTTTCATTTTCTTTTTACTTGTATATATTGCATGTCAATCTTTTATAATATTTTTTTTCAATGAAAAGGCGTCACCCAAGGTCCAGCCTGAAAACCAACGCTGCAGCTGCTGTGTGTGGCAGTTGCAGCATATGCTGAGGCTGAGCCTTGTTGGCCGCAACTCTTTGTCTCTGTACCTTGTTTTCTCTGTTTTGTTCTGTGTGTAATGTGTTGTGGTCAATAAATTGTTTCTTATCTTATCTTATCTAAATAGGTTGAAGAAATTTGACAGATTTGTATATGTACATTGACGTGTTCCTGTCCGTACCTAAGTAATGGATGAGATGCCACATATAAAACGTGTACATGTCAAGTGTTAAGTGCAAATATACTTATGTTAAGGAAGAGGTCTTACTTCTGTTACGGGTGTATTCCGTGCTCAAAAGAAGAAGTCCACCATTGTTAATACTTATTGTTAGAATTTGTTTATGAATAAATATTTTAAATTTTCATTTAGTAGCTATAACTTGACTTCTATGATGGAGGCCTTTGCCCTGCAGTGGGACAGTTTATAGGCTGATACTTTACTTTTTTTTACTTTACATTTTCATTTCAGCAAATCCTCACTCAATCTAGCCTCCACTCGGACAGTTAGAATTGGATAAAAAAACAAAAATATTTTTCTTACTTTTGATAGCATGAATGACATCATACTGAACATCATTCCTTTGAATGACATCATCCCCATCATTCCCATCATCGCTGGGACCATCTGTAAACCGAAAAAAATATGTTAGAGAATCGTTATCACCAGTAGCAGTTGCGTGCATATCCTTCGTTTTGATAACCAAAGCATTGGCTAGGGCTTAACCCTACCTGGATCTTAGTCCAATAGCTTACTATGGGACTTTGATCCAAGTTTGGGTACGTACGTCCGGTTATTAAAATCTGTTCGCAAGACCGACCGAGATAGAGCATCCCTCTTATTATCGGAGGCAAAGACTCACTATGGGTCGCTATGCAATATGGTGCGCCAACCTAGTTAGTTCATCATCATCATCAGCCTATCGCAGTCCACTGCTGGACGTAGGCCTCTCCAATTGTTCGCCACTGTGATCTATCCATGGCTTCTCGCATCCAGCTCTTGCCAGCCATCCTGCGCAGATCGTCCCCCCACCTAGCCAGAGGGCGCCCTACATTACGTTTGCCAAGACGCGGTCTCCACTCTTGAACTCGTTTACCCCATCGGTTACCCTAATTAGTTATTCTTTGTTAATTTGTACGCTTTTTTCTGTTTCTTTTATTTTTGTACAATATCCGCCACCTTGTTGTGTGTCGTGCGTGTTTATCTTTCATCTTAGAGTGGCGTATTCTAGTGTCGGAAGCCAAGATATTTCGGGTTGCTGAGTAAGCGTAGAGGCTAAGTAAGAAATTCGAGGTTCCAGCCTGTTAGTAATTACAATGAAGCGATGGACGGTTGTATCAACTTCGCAAACTTTAGTCAAGAGAATCAGACCAGCTGGATGGTTCCAAACTTTTTCTTGCAGCACATCTGCACTGCACTGATTTCTATCACAGGCTTTCCTCATCCAGAATTTGCCAGCAGTCTTCGTCTGAATGGTTTGAAGTCCTGCACCACGTTAACTACTCAAAAACACGTTGGCTCCAATGAGGTATACTATTAGATATCACAAGTTAATGTTACACGGTCACATACCATCATCAGCTTCATCTTCATGCACATCATAGCCATCATCATCATCTTCTTCTTCCCTCCATCATCATGTCCTCCGCCGTGCCCTCCCCCTCCTCCACCTTTTCTTTTTTTTCTGCCAACAAATTCTTCACCTGCAATCATCGACGTAAATTTTTCGACGTTAACGACTTTTTTTCTGCCTATTTGTTTTATATGAAAAACGCAATTAATCATTATGTAAATTTAACAGGGACACAGCAGCTTGTATTTTCTAGTTACATAATGTTAAAAAAACTCGAGATATTTTGGCATTCGTAAATGCACACAATTTCAGGTAGTAGTTTAAGACTAAGTAGATTGCAAACTGTCACGGCTCATAGGTTACGATCTGGACACCTTCCATTAAACAAATTTAAATGGCTCATGAATCTAGTGGAGTCACCAAACTGTGAAATATGTGGTGTATTAGAAGACGTACATCATTTGCTGATGGAATGTGAGCGGAATCGCCGTAAGACTGACATAGTTTATAAACTGCTGAACGTTAATATGCATGATGAAGGCTCATTGAATGGCCTCTTAGCAGAACCAACATCAAAAAATACTAAAGTGCTAGTAAATTTTGTGATTTCTAGTTTTAAGATAGATTAGATAATAATATAAGGGTAAGATGGAACTAGCATGATCGAATGATATTAAATCGATCAAAGCTTCAAATAAACAGCCATCATGCTGTTTCTACTCGCGCACAAGGCTCGCGGTGGCGCGACCGGATAACGAGATGTCGGAACCGCGAAGCTTGCCACGAATTGAATTTGAACTGACCTCTGCAGGACTCTTAAGTTGAATACGAGTTCGGATTACCTACGAATCTTCTTCTTCTTAAAGTGCCTCTCGACTAGCGAAGGTTGGCCGTCAATCTAGCATATTCTTCTCGGTTCTCTAGCGAGGCGAAACAGCTCGGCGGCGCTCGCGATCCCCGTCCACTCCCGGATGTTACTGCAGCCATGTTTTTTGCTGCGACCCACACGCCTTTTAGCAGCTACTTTCCCCATCATAATTAAGTTGCAATGCTACGAATCTTGTCGTTGTCTAATTATAGGACTTACTTTTATAACTATTAGTTTATAAATGTAGATTTCTCTTACCAGTGGGAATGGAGATATCCTTCCCCAGAGCAGTGAACTTCATTACGTGGCTGTTGAAAAATCTGTCCACGGCTTTATCTATCATGAAGGATAAATCCTCGTCATTAGCTTTGTTCTCCTCTGAGCTGATGTCTTCATTCTCACTAGAGTTTACTTTCACTGCAAAAACACGTAAATATTCATCAATCAACCACTCAATCACATGAGTAGGTAAAAGGATCGGCTATATAGCATTGTCATTTTATTTATAGCTGCTAGCAAATAAAACTGGAACTTCAGAATGTTTTTTAGTATTAATTTTGACAACCCTTTCAAAATAGATTAATCAGATTTTGTTTTTTCATTATTTACTCACGTTACTCAATTTTGCATTACAATTTGAAGCTCACATGTATGTTCTAGAAAATTGGAACATATCAGCAACATTGTCGATTTTTCTATTACTGGATCTTTCCCTCTACCTACTTTTAACCGAACCCAATTTTTTTTTATCAAATAGGGGGCTGACGAGCAGACGGATCACCTGATTGTTAGCAATTACCGCCGCCCATGGACACCTGCAGCAGCAGAGGTGTCACAAGTGCGCTGCCGACCTTTTAAAAAGGAATACGCTCTTTTTTTGGAGGATAGCTTGAAAAGCTTTTTTATTATGACAATCAGAACAGGTGGGTAATTAATATCAATTAGCTCGTAATACCCATAAGAACACAGAGGAAACAAGTACCTACATTCATCACACTTGTATTGGTCTGGGTGTTTTCTATGTAGGTATTATAAATATGTATTTACAAAAAAAAAAGTATTTTTTATTTGTGGTTTCGCTGTTGGTTCTGATATTCGTAACACAGGAGCTTGAGCTACCTATTTCGGAGATATATGTGATGTTTTGAAATATTTATTAATTCATCACACAAATATTTGTTTAGGGTACAAATTGAATTGATGGACCCTCATGGAGCATGAGGCAGGGATACTACCAAACGTTTGCGTTCCAAAATAGTCAGTAAAATATAATTATACGCATGCAAATAAAACGCCCTGTTGGTCTAGTGGTTGGTACCGGGCCGTGATTTCTGGGTCCTGGGTTCGATTCCCGGGTCGAGCGAAAAGTATGTTTCGAATTTTCCCGACGTAGCTCGGGTTTGGGATTACCAACCCGTATTAGGCAAGCGTGGAGATTAAGCCTAATCCCATCATAGTAGCGATAACTTGATTTCTATGATGGAGGCCTTTGCCCTGCAGTGGGACAGTTTATAGGCTGATTAAAAAAAAACTTATATATTTCTATTCAAAAGAAGATAGCAAATAAAGCTAACTCACCAAACTTCACGTAATCACCAATAACAGAAACTTCTTCCAGTTTCCCTAATTCCTTCAAATACAGCAATGTCTTCCTCTGCACACAAGAATACGAAAGATGAAAAAAACACTCCGTGTACACTCCATTGAAGACCTTCGTCAAATTTCCCTCCCCTTCTTTAACTAAATCACTTTTCCAACCCTCATTCTCTTTACCAATAATAAATGCATCTATCAAAGATATCAGTGCTAATTCTATAAGAATTCTCCAAGCAGCCATCTCTAGTAATAACAGGAAATAAATGAAAAACCATCATTGTGGTAGCTATATTTATTTTCTTAACGTTTATAGGTCTGTAGGTCAAAAGTCATGGTGTGTAGGTGAAAACATACAATTTCATGAACCTTTGTAAATTATTGCGGTTTTGCTCAAGGAACTCTAGGGTGTATCATTTGTGACAAAGGTGGGATTAGAAGAAAATGACTTTTCTGGATATATCTTTAAAGTTGAAAGTTGAGATGTCTTCAGACTTATGGATCAGAAAGTATTTGTTTCCTCTACCTTATTACGAATACGATATTTCTTTCCTCTACCCAAAGGTTGTCTGGAAGAAATCGCTACAAGCGATAAGATCGCCTTATTGTACTGTCTGTTGCTGTTGTTGTGCTTGTATTTTATTTTTGTGCAATAAAGAATATCTATCTATCTATCTCAAATATCTACAACTTTGAGTAACTATCCGAGACGAGCAGGCTTTTTCGCATTTTTTTTCCTTCACCGCCGAGCTAATAACAGAAATATGAACAAAGATTTGAATAATCTATGGGCGCAGGTTCTGCAGGTTCTGTCGCGAGGACGAGGAGACGATTATCCACGTCCTCGGCGAGTGCATAGCGCTACACCGCTTCAGAAGCCGGCACCTGGGAGCACACATGATCTCGGCAGATGAGATCAAAAGCTCCCCCATCAGATCCATTCCCGGGTTTATCCTGGAACTGGAGCTACATGAGGGCTGTAATAGGTTCTGGGGCTGCCACAATAGATCATCTACTGGTCGCAGTGGCAATGAGACGCAAGGCTCAGCCCATTTCTTTCAAATAATAATAGGCGCATGCTTGGATTCGAACTATGACCCCCGTATGTTCAACTTGTCTATGGTATTATCTTTATACTAAGCAAAAATTATATTAGCCTTATTACAAAACGCGAACTAAGAATAGTCCCGGAACTAAACTCGTGCCAGCCCGTTTTAAGGTGACGGGTAGGGCACAGGGTTAAATTGTTAGCTACTAAACCGGATCTATTTTTTTAAAAATTCTGAGCGGGAGTCTCTATGCAAACATTTATACTATTTATTTAATAATTGTGCACTACTCTTTGATCTGCTTTTGCACTTGAAATTTGGATTAACACCATAAGTGGTCGGTTTTGTCGGTAACTTGAATTTACAATTTATTTTGTACTCTAAATTTAAATTACCGACAGAGTAGAATAGGCCACCCTCACTCTTACCGAGGTGTCGTAAAAGGCGACTAAGGTAAAGCTGCTGGCATGATCATCAGCACCCAGGGAAGGAAAACTCTGCATTTATATCAAAACCCTCGCCAACCCGTCTGCCAAGCGTGGCAATTACCCCTCATGTGATTGAGGGAGGCCCGTGCCCCAGCAGTGGGGACTTAAATGGGCTGATGATGATGATGATAAGTATTTGATAAGTATTTTCCGAGAGGCTACAGTTTCGAATTGTTAAAGAGATATGCGGTTTAGTTGCACAATTTAAATCAAGTGGCGTCGCTAGTGTGCCCTACCCGGCACCTTAACATTGCGTGTTATAACGGGATAACATGAGCTTTAGTACGGTAATAACTTTTGATTGCGATTTGTAATAAGGTGGTAAGTCTCGGGAATGCTATTGTTCGAATATTTGAAGTCCATTTAATGGACGCAAAATAACTTTGACAAATTGAATAATAATGACGATATGACAATGGATAATGAAACCACAGATTATTTAATATATCATTTTCTTTGTCAATAAATAAATGCGTTGAAAATAAGCTTACATAGTAGGTAAATGCAAAGTAACATAATATTTGGTACAAACTATACTTTATAAAAGCATACATACAGAAGTACATATATCACAGACATACATACCGCGTTATTTTATAACAATATATACAAGAAATAACAAATTAATAAGACTTTTTACATAATATACATAATAAACAAGTAATATACATAGGTACATGAGGTAGATATTATAAACAGCTATACAATTAAATAAATAAACAATAAATAAAAAAACTAAAACTTGAAAATGGTGCAAATTCTTTCCGGTGGGAAAATATTACATAAACGAGTAAACATCAATTACTTTATAATATTATCATAAATATGAAATAAACTTTAACACGCCTAGCTACAAAAGACTGCAATAAAAAATTCAATAGATCAACAAGGAAGAAATAAGTTAACTTAAAACTAAGGAAATAAATAGCTTAAAACTAATTTTTTTCGTTATATAAATCATTCACAGTCCATAATACATTTTGATCAGTTCACTCAATATAGAAAAAATCGTGAAAATCATTGACGTGCCTAAGTCTTTTATACTTAATAAGTTTCAACTGATCTGCAATACATCACATCATTTCAATAAGTATTATACCTTTCCCTAATAGTGCAAAGAAAAGAGATAGATTAATTAATGAATGAATCAGCCGTGTGGTCCCCGGCAGAGTAGAATAGGCCACCCTCACTCTTACCGAGGTGTCGTAAAAGGCGACTAAGGTAAAGCTGCTGGCATGATCATCAGCACCCAGAGAAGGAAAACTCTGCATTTATATCAAAACCCTCGCCAACCCGTCTGCCAATGCGTGGTGAGTATGGCAATTACCCCCTCATGTGATTGAAGGAGGCCCGTGCCCCAGCAGTGGGGACTTAAATGGGCTGACGATGATGACGATGAATTAATGAATGGAAAAATAACACTCCGTCGTTTTTGCGTCGGGGGTTAAAAACAAAAGCGTCCACGGAACATAAAAGCTTTTGAATCAATGCTGATTTGATATAGATTTACCCGGTCTCAATACATGATTCATTTTCCCCATTAGAATTTCTATATCTCACGTACAAAATTATTACCCACTTCATACTGAATACTTACGGAAAAGTTATCTAAGAGAAGGTTCGTCAAGAGTCTCTGCTAGATTAGCTATCCGAAATATATCCAGAAGTGATGAGACCTGTGCTGTCCTATCTCTCTGGGTAGGCAAATACAGGTTATATGTAGGTACCTCTGATGTTCTAGTAACTATTTACCATTTATCTGGAGTTGTAACTTCCCATCCAAAAGGTCTGTCCATCTTATCATTTTATCTTATTAAAATTTTCAATTTGAAATACACACAAAAGTTTTTCCACCTAATATAGGGACGAGAGAATACTGGGCAGTGGACGTCAAATAGGCGAAGGCTAGTCCAAGCCCAAGATACTCTGGAAATGCGAGGCTCGGACTCTTCAAAGATGACTGCAGGAAGGCAGGGAGTGGTGCAACTTATTTATCGGAGGCCAATACTCGTTTTGCCAAATAAACTTTTTAAAAGGTAAGTGACAGGCTATATATTTACTTAACTAGTCGCAGTGTCATAAGGCATATAGCTGGTATCATAAGCTCTCCTGTACCCTCCATGATGCCCATGTTCATGTTGTTCCTCGTGGCTGTGGGAATGATGATGGGAAATTTCTGGCTTTGTGATGATCTCGTAAGTGGTGTGGCCGCCGCCTCCTCCGTGGCCTTTGAGACCGACGAGCGCGGAGAGGAGAAGCGACATCAGGGCTGTCATGAGAGCCTTGCCAGCTAGCAGGGCTAAGGCTCCTAAAGCTGCTGCTGCTAATGCTCCTGAAAGAGAGAAATCAAAGATTTATGATAAGGAATATATTTGTGTAGTTGCTGAAGATTCTAACACGATAGAGTAGATAGTATAAGATAATATACAGACAAGAAAATCTGATAAAAATATTACAGTTACTTCACTACTATGATCAGTTTAAAATCAAAGGCGTAATAACTATGCGAGTATTATTTATGAATGTGGTGAAGATAGAAATAAAGCCGTTTTAATTGAAAAATAATGAATCATAATTATCTAATGAAAATAAATTATTCAATGTATGCTAACTCGCTTTTGCAACTAAAAAGATACCTCATCACTAAATATGAGGTCTCAATATTAGATACAAAACCATTCAGTATAGTTTTAAATAAATGACGTAATTATTCTCAACATGGTAATAAGACAGCTAAAGTTACATCAATACTCTATCAATGTACATAATATAGCCGAAATCAAAGGAGGAAATTGGAATCAAAATAAAACCAATTTAATTAAAGTAAGTAAAGGATTTGAGCAGACTAGTGGTGGATGAGAGGGAGGAGGATACGTAGGACCGACCTCTGACTCTAATTATCGTAGGACAAGGCTCGCTTTGGGTCGTTGCGCCCACCCAGTTAGTTATATTTTAGTAAATTTTTGTCAGTGTTTACCTTTCATCATCATAGCTGCAGCTATGATGGCGCCGCCGCCCCCCTTGCCACCCAGACCGCCGCCGCCACCTCCCTTCCCTCTTCCTGTTGCTGAGTCGCCTTTAGCTACCTCCATCGCCTCTTTAGCTGTCTGAGGATCCAACAGCCTGTACCTCAACGAATGCCCGTCTAAGTAGTTCTGTAGTCTATACATTAGGTATTTGTTCAACTTCTCTTCTGGCTTTCCAGGCTGCTTCGCCATTTCCTGTGCTATCTCCTCTGGACTTATCGAATTCGTGAAGTTTTCTTTCACAATGCTGAGTCCCATAAGTAAAGGAAGCTCATCGCGAGAGTTTAAGTCCTCTAAAAAGGATAGGACGTGGATTTTAAGGCACTTTGCACTGAATAGGGTGTTGCACTCCTTATGAAGAGTACGACCTGTCCTTTCTGTGAAGTTATGAATGTTCCTCTCAGGCTCAACAGGTAGAACGTTCGGCTGGTTTCCATCTTCAATCAATCCAGTTGTATCGTACACGAAACACACAAGCACTGCAAGGCTTATCACCACAAATTTCCCGCACATCTTGTCACTTTTTCACTTCACAAGGTAATTCCAAAAATGTTATTTATAAAAGGCGAAATGAAGTCATTTCGCTGAAAGACTGTTTGGTTCTGATATTGGTAAAGCGTCTCCGATTTATTTATAGTTACCAGGTTAAGATAAAAAGTGCACGTTGACACTTCAGTTGGGAATTGGCAAAAAGAGCAATGCTGAAGATTGGGTGTAAAAGTATTGTCCGCGGCGAAACCGACTACTTTCGAACTGCAAATAAATAGAAAAGTGAAGTGGATTTTGTTACTTTAATTTTTTTTGTACATTTCTATTAAATGGTGTTACGGCATAATGCATCATCGATTTCGATCTAGGTGAAGCGAAAAAAAGCGTAGCCAATAGCGAAAAGGCAGCTTTTTTCTTTGTACTGATACATACTTGTAGCTCATAAAACACCTACGTAGGTTAAATATTTTTTCATTTAATGTAAAACAAAAATTCGCCTCGTTAAAAAATGCTAGTTACATTGTCATCACCAATGCTACGCTTAACCCAAAGCTCTCCACCCGCATCTTCATTCTTTCATTCCCGCGAAATTTATCGGGTCGTTAGCCTACCTTAGAGAGAGCCTGCCGCGGCTGCGTCTCCCTGCATGTAGCATCAACTCGAAGACCTTTCCACCCCACGGCAGTCTGCAGTTCTCCTCGCAATATCCCCGCTCATTGCTCTCAAAGCTTCAGGGTAGGTAGTTAGGCAATTTTTAGGGTTCCGTAGCCAAATGGCAAAAACGGAACCCTTATAGATTCGTCATGTCTGTCCGTCCGTCCGTATGTCACAGCAACTTTTCTCCGAAACTATAAAAACTATATTATTGAAACTTGGTAAATAGATGTATTTTGTTAACCGCATTACGATTTTTACACAAAATTTGGAAAAAATAAAAAAAATTGGGGGGTCTCCATACTTGAAACTGAAACTCAAAAATTTTTTTTTCATTAAACCTATACGTGTGGGGTATTTATGGATAGGTCTTTAAAAATCGTTGAGGTTTTTAACGTAAACCGCAATTTACCTTCCATATATCTTACTTGCTGCTACTGAACCCTTCATGAGCGAGTCCGACTCGCACTTGGCCTTTTTAATCTAAGGCAGCCACATATTGGAACTAAGATGATTACGTATTGTACGGTTCCAAAACAGATTTATCGCGTGGAAACTGCAGTTGTGAGTGGGGGACTGCAGTGAGTATGAGGTTCTTCAAAAAAGGAGTGTTAAGGTTTTTAAAGTCTTCTAGAGTTGCAAGCGTACATATGCTGCGGTAATCGCTTACCATCAGGCGAGCCACACGCTTGTTAACCACCAACGTTGTATACACCGTGCTTTTTTAACCGTCTTACTCCCTTATTGAGGGCAATATACTGATGAAAACAAACATTCCCAACAGCTTTTAAATGATGTAATGTAATGTACCTATTTTGACATTCATAAGTTTTCTCTATGGACCTAAATTGAATTAACATTTTTTTCTTTCTACAATTTTTTATTGAGTTATTAACACAGGTCTTTACCTATTAAAGTGCCGTTTATTTTCTAGACACAATAAGATGCAATAAGCAAAAATTCAAAAAAATGGAAAAAGAACTTGGAAATTACCTTTTTTAACACTTGGCAGAATTGACGTTTTTATCAATATTTTTTTTTATTAAAATATTTTTTATGAAAGACTATCCCACAGGTTTCTAAGTGTTGTCCTAAGCACAATTATGGAGTAGTAGCATTAATAGTTACATTATAAATTAAAAAAAGTTAGTATGGAAAATACAACTTCTAAGAAAATCGCCATAAAATACGGCAATTTCATATACAACTTCTAAGAAAATTGCCATAAAATACGGCAATTTCATACACAACTTCTAAAAAAATCGCCACAAAATACGGCAATTTCATAAGTAAAGATGGCATTCCTAGTTGCGTTCAAATCCGCTTCAGAGCCCAGAGTGAATTGAGAACATATAATAAAAGCAATCTTAAGTCAAGTAATCAAGGTACAAGCGACTTTCGTATGACTGCAGCAATTCATAGACAGGGAACCAGAGCAACAGGACCCAAGGATCAATGACCCTCAAGAAAAGATAAGGCCAAAAACTCTATTATTTATCCATTTTGCAACTAACAAAGCCCAAAAAATATAGAAGTATCTGCGAGTTTATTGCTTTTTCATTATTTTTTTTAAATCAGCCTATAAACTGTCCCACGGCAGGGCAAAGGCCTCCATCATATAAATCAAGTTATCGGTACTATGATGGGTTAGACTTAATCACCACGCTTGCCAAATGCGGATTGATGATCACAAACCCGAGCTATGTCCGAAAAATTCGAAACATTCTTTTCGCTCGACCCGGGAATCGAACCCAGGACCCTGTGATCACGGCCTGGTACTTAAACCACTAGACCAATAGGGCGTTTTTCAATATATATTGCTAAAATTATAACTTTAACCTTTTTGGCTTTACCGTAGTCACTTACTACTCCTTTTTAAAAGGTCGGCAACGCATTAGCGATTTCTGATTTCGCAGATGTTCATGGGCGGCATTGATTACTGACCATCAGGTAACCCGCTCACTCATTTGCCGCCTCTAGAATAAAACATATGGAACAACTTTTCTACCATTAGCTCAGTGGTGAGAGAAAACATCCTGAGGAAACCTGGGATGACTTACTTGACTTAATGTCCTATGTCCCCTAGCCGGAGCTTCGCGCTTTACTTCGCTCCAAGTTAATCCTAAGGTCTTAAGGAGGAAACCTTTGGATAGTTTCTCAAAATTGTGATGGTACCTACCTACCTACAATATGTGTGAGTATGTTAACTGCCTCGGTGGCGCAGTGGTTAGTGGGTCGCACTCTAAAGCGACGGCTGCGCCAGAGGTCCTGGGTTCGATCCCCGGGTCGGTCGGGCCAAAAATTTGTACCTAAGTTTTCGTTTATAAATTGTGATGATACCTACCTACCTACAATGTGTTAATATGTTGACTGCCTCAGTGGCGCAGTGGTTAGTGGGTCGCACTTTAAAGCGACGGCTGCGCCAGAGGTCCCGGGTTCGATCCCCGGGTCGGGCCAAAAATTTGTACCTTGTTGTTTTCGTTTAGAAATTCTTAGTGGCAGCCTGGAGTCTGGAAGTTGGCGGTCTTGTACCCCCGTATCTCGGAAAGCACGTAAAAACTGATGGTCCTGCGCCCTATCCCTCTCCGATCGAGTCACAGTAGTGTCCCATCGGAATATGAGGGTAAGGGAGTAGAGAGTGCACTTGTGTTTGCGAACACACTTGAGCACTATAATATATCTGCGTACGTGGCTGATCGTTGAGATTGGGTGCCGTAGCCGTAATCGGTTGGAAGATATTATTATTATCATCATCGTCAGCCCATTTAAGTCCCCACTGCTGAGGCACGGGCCTCCCTCAATCACATGAGGGGTAATTGCCATACTCATCACGCTTTGGCAGACGGGTTGGCGAGGGTTTTGATATACCTAAATGCAGAGTTTTCCTTCTCTGGGTGCTGATGATCATGCCAGCAGCTTTACCTTAGTCGCCTTTTACGACACCTCGTTAAGAGTGAGGGTGGCCTATTCTGCTCTGCCGGGACCACACCGTGTAACCGTGATTCGATTGGTCTGGTTCCCCTGTCTAAGGGGTGCGAAGGTCAGACGGCAGTCGCTTCATTGTAATTGCCAGACTTCCCAAATCCATGATACTGGATCATGATTCAAGCGTACTGTTAATTACACGCTAAGAAGGAACAACCAACTCATTTTACCTCAAAAGTAAGACATTATCACTTCATCAGCACAGATCTAAGAAATATTGTCTTTACGCTCAGACGCATAGGAAGCAGAGAACGTAGATAAAAATCCAGTGTAATTTGAAATAGCATTACAAACAATATACTTTCACTTAAAATGAAATAAAAGTGAGTTAGCTATGAGCCAATCAGCGACGAAAGTGGATCAGATTCCTTTATTTTTATTCTGTCATCCAAAATGTTACAGCTTTCGATTTTAGATACAATTCTGGCTTCTTACTGGTTGAACGTAAATTACAAGATATCTTTTGCTGTTTAATGATTAGAGTTTATATTCAGTTTATTGACTCGGTCAGTTTTATTCATGTTTGTCTAATTTATATAACAAGGATAAGTATAAGAATAAATATGAATTTTCGAGAGTTAAATATTTTTTTAGATATTGCCAAGAGACCTTGATATGGCGTCCGTTGCATTGTGGGCTCTTCTTTTGCTTACTATCAGCCTGAGGAGAGCCAAAATACTTCGTCACTATAAAAAAAGCAACTCGTACATAAGTTTCAAGTGTACTTTACTTAAATTAAAAGATGTTTGGATGTTAAATTGTTCTTAGACTGTTTTAAACTTTTATGGTCACTAACATTTGACCGTGGGAGAGCCACGCTTTCGGCATGAATGGGCCGGCTCGTCCGGTGTGATACCACGGCCTCACAGAAAACCAGCGTGAAGCAGCTCTGTGGTGTGTATCGCTGCGTGAGTGAGGGTACCGAGGCCCAATCCAGGGGAAAGGAGGGTTAAAAGTTTGGCAGCGCACTTGTGACTCCACTGGTGTCTATGAGCGGCGGCAATTGCTTACCATCAGCTGATTTGTCTGCCACCTGTCACATAAAAATAATAACAAGAATTGCTTCATGGATCCTATTATTAACATAGCGCCGAAATATTGGAATCTCAAAAATATGGTACGTACAGCCACACATCAAAGTAAACCAAACTGTCATATTTCTTCAATCAATGTCAAACACGTTAGGTTTTTTTTTATGAGAAAGGGAGACAAACGAGCAAGCAAGCCACACCAGAGGGAGTGGAGATGAGTTACCGGCCTTTTAGGAATCTTAATGTTGTACCGGTTCGTTAATACCTCTGTGGGATGTTGATTCCACAATGAGAAAGTGGTTGAGAAGGAGGTGGAGGTTCAATATCAGTTGAGGATATTTGACAGATTTTAGTAACCTGATATGTCTGTGATGCCTGTACCTACAATGGACATGCACCCTAAACAGACAATGATAGCCATACTTTGAAAAACCGCGCGAAGCCGTTTGTACTGGGATGACGTGACGAGCCCAATACTCGGGACGTGATATTTTGTCATCATACGATATATGTATATCACCAAAACATAGTTTTTTTGTATGGTTTTCAGGTGATATCCGCCATGTTTTTTTCATATCGAAATCCCCAGAATCGGGGTCCTGGGCGATGTTCTTTCTCTACCGCACCCGTATAGAATCTGCTTCAGGGCCGGTAGGATCTCTTTCACACTCTGTGACGTTATTTCTGAAAATGGCACATTCCGTTGCGCTTTAAACAGGCGTTTTCTAATTCCATGGTACTTACATCGTAGCAAACGTAACCATATATACGTAACTATGCTAAATTTTATAAATAATAATAAATAAAATTAACTTTATTTCAGTAAATCATTAACAATTAAATCGCCGGGGCCTCCCAGAAAGTAATCAGATGATACTTGTGTTGGGAAAGCCTCGCTCTTCCTCCTTAATATAAACAATTCAGATTTACTACGCTAGGTTTACAAACTTTATTTATTTACATATATATTTTTAGTCTATATGCAAAATTTTTGGTCATTATTATTTGTTGTTGTATGTATATGTATTACATATTGTTTTTTTGTATAGGATTAGATAACGATTGTTAGTAATGCTTATGTACTCGTATTATTGTAGAATATTCATATTAATTCATCTAATTCCTCTTTGTATGACACTGTAGGTTTGAGTGAGCTAGAATTTCACATTTAAATTTTAGATGGAAAGTTATAGTTTCCACCAAAACTTCTTAAGGTAAGATACACTAGTGGCGCCAATCGATTTTAATCTTTAGCTACTAAACCGGATCTATTTTTACCAAAACTAACATTTGTGTGCACGAACATGTCGGTTTGTATTGGTCTGCGTATTTTCTATGTATTATAGTATGTATTTACAAAAGAAAAGTATTGTATGTATATATTCGAAAATTCCACTGTTTATTCTGATGTGTTACGGATGTGTTACGGACGGTAACACAGGTGTGTTACGGATATCAGAATAAACCTGCTTTAGCTACCTAGATCTCGGAGTCAGATCAATGTCACTTGTTGTTAAATATTTATTTATTTATTACATGTTGATTATTGGTTCTGAACTTAATTAATAATTTGTTGCATGTTGTATAAAATCTATTAAAACACTTTTCTACATTTTTTTACTACAAACTACATAGTTACACGACATCAAAATAAAACCTATATTGGTTGCATGTTCATTTCATTACAACAATACTTGCTATAGATAACTAGTTTCAATTACGTATACCTACTATACTGATCAGAGGATGAGGAAAGAAAAACATATTTTTATAAAAACACCATTTTATTATCTTTGGGTGCGGAAGTTTGAAATTAATACATATGTACAGATATGACTATGAAATAAGTATACAATACAAGAAAATATATAACACTTAGAAGATATATTTACAGATATTACCATACGACATATATTACAACACAAATATCTATTGCTAAGAAGACTAATTCATCAATTATGATGCAAATATTAACAGTCTTGTGTAAATATAGGTACATAATGACGTTTTAATAATACAAATAAATAATGCATCACAAACTACATACAATATCAATACAAGTCAAAATAAATTAAAATTTAATACATAAAATACATTTATAAAGAAAACAAATAATCACAGAAGTAGAAAATGTTTACACATACGATATAATAATTGTTAAACCATAATAAAATAGAAAATATTCGTAATAATAAAATATACAATATAAAAACATATTAAATACATATAAAAATGAATAAAATTGATAGATTTAATAATATTTGAAATAAAAAAACAATACAAAAATAATATTGATAGAAAATATATACATAAATACGAATATAATAGTTAAAGCGTGTCTTAACCTAATAATAAATTAAATAATTTATGTTCGTGGGTTCATCGTTAAATAGTTTAGTTTAGCACACATTGTGACTACAATAATCGTTCAGTTTCGTTAAATTAAAAAAAATGGAGCACTATTTGAAATTAAAAAGTTAAGTAAAGAACAAATGAGTGAACAGATAAAAGAGAAATACAGAGCAGATGAAGTAAAAAAGTAGGTGTGTCAACATAACAAAAAGTGATAGGAAAGCATGAAGTGTTAAAGAAATTGAATTGAATAATAGTATCTATGCAGACGCGTGAAACAATACAAATAAGTAATATTTTACAAATACCATGGCCTAGTGTATATGTAAATATAAACT
This sequence comes from Marasmia exigua, assembly GCA_019059595.1. NCBI lineage: Eukaryota > Metazoa > Arthropoda > Insecta > Lepidoptera > Crambidae > Marasmia > Marasmia exigua. The sequence continues at coordinate 8,213,923 of CM032484.1, read as the reverse complement.
TTTTGGTAAGCATTTTGGGTGCAGTAGTAATCATAAATAGACGAGTATGCTATTGAAAAAGAAACGAAGCAGTAGATCATGAAATTAAACTTCTGTAAGAAATACGATACATTTAGGAAATGCCAGTCAAAAGAGAAATAATCAAAACCTTTGCCTTTTCTGTAAAATTTTGTTGCTTGAAGGCTTTTTCATATTCAAAATTTGACTATAAAGGAAAGATGCAATAATAAAGCGAACAAGATAAACATAAAACAAAGCTTCTAGTGGACTCCAAAATTTCTAATCACAAAACTGCATTTTCTTAACTTAACGCCTTCTTACATTCATACTCCTGCCGTATCCAGAATGTCCGTAGCCCCCAACATCCTCATGGGCCGTCGAGTGCGAATGTGAGTGGGTGTACACGGGCTTGGAGACGATCTCGTAGGTGGTGGACTTCTGGCCGCTGGTGAGGGACTTGATGCCGATGATGGCAGACAGGAGGAGAGACATCATGGCTGTCATCAGGGCCTTGCCGGCGAGGAGGGCGAGTGCTCCAAGACCGATGGACATCATGGTTCCTGTGGAGAAGAGGTTAAGTTAGACAATGACACACATAATAAGATGACTTAAAAAGGAGCTGCTGTATTAGCAGTGGGTACTAACAACGGTTTACGAAATCATTGATCATGTTTAAGTGCAGTCGCACTACAACCAATAAAGCATAGGAAATGACTGTAGGGCAAAATTGTCATTAATGAAGTATTAAATTATGTGGGACTATATTGTTTTTTTTTCATTACTACTAATAGTGATGATACATTGCCCCGTTAGTTTAGTGGTTTAAGTATCAGGCCGTGATCTCGGGGTCCTCCGGGTTCATTCCGGGGTCAAGCAAAGGTATGTTTGGATTTTTTCGAACATAGCTCGGGATTGTGATCACCAAACCGCATTAGGCAAGCATGGTGATTAGGCTTAATCCCATTATAGTAGCGATGACTTGATTTCTATGATGGAGGCCTTTGCCCTCCAGTGGGACAGTATATAGGCTGATACTTTTACTCTACTGCTGAACTCTTGTGGTTATTCGAATACATTTGGAATATTTTCAGTTTCTCTCTATCAGGACGCATAAGGAGAACGCAAATAATACCCGAGTTGTATTACATAGGATAAATAAATAAATTCATACAACATCCTACAGTCGTACATTGAAATGATTCGTTACAGTATGTAACACTTATAATACTGACAGACAATAGAGTAAACAAATATAAAACTTAAATACATATTACAGCCAGAAACTGAACAAAGAGTGTTTATCCAGGTTCTGGTATAAGGCACGACTTTTGGCGTATAAGACAGAGTCACTACCAAAGGTGCCATCAGGCCAGTCAAACCTACTTGCAAGGATACATTCTACATATTTAATTTTGTCAATCCAAATGTCTTTTTAAAAAAAAAACTGTTCTAAAAAGCTACTTTGAATATTAAAACAACAAGTTGTACGAAATGTGAAGTGGAGCATGGACAGCTTTATCTATTAGTTTAGTTTCTGCTGCTCAATTGAATAAAAAACTGTTTGAGTTACTTGCAGAAGCGAACTTACGACTTTGAGCTCTAAATGAAGGGCATTAATTGAAAAGATTATACCAATTTTAGGCACATTTCTGCAAATGTATACACCATATTTTTTCATCGTTTAAATCAGTTTACATCTCGAATATCACATAATAGGTATCGCGAATAAAGTCAATTTAGCATGTTAGATCAACAATATAAGCATGTAAAAAAGAATATCCACCCGGCAATAATATATGGAACAACAGATTTTTTCGCTGATAATGTTGATTTAACATGCTATTTAGACTTTATTCACGATACCTATTATAAGGTTAGCGGGATGAGAACGATAAAAAAATAACGGTGTATGTATTTGTATAACATAATTAATTGATGCAAGCCAGGTAGGTACAAAATAAAAAACAAATTCAAATTAGGCGACGAAGTCTTGAGGAAATGCCAAAAAGCCAAGGTTGTTCATAAATCGATCATCAGAATGAAATTCATAAGGCAAAGCAAATACGAGTAAAACCACCTTGAATGTCACATGTGAGGAAGCAGCTAGTATTTCAATTTCATATTACAATTCTTATCGCAATATTCCTCGTTTGCGCTTCGTTGTATAGAAAAAATGTCATTTGTTGCTATTATTTACACGCTCCGATTCGTTCACACTGGTAATGTCTTATTGCTTATAAAACTGTCACATTTAGGGTTCAGTGAAAATGTTTTTCTTGCAGAAACCCAAGCGAGTCGAGAAAGACATGTAATAAAGCACATGTCGCCTCCTCGTATTTGGGACATTTGTATGATTAAAAGTTACCCTCTCTAAAGACGGTAAAAAGTACTTGCTTAATATTAACTTTTTTTGTAGGGCTTATAGTATATGCAATGACTTAGGGACCTTTAAGAGAAGAGCGAACTCTTTTTAAAAAGGCCAGTAACACATTAACGATCTCTCTGATTTTGCGAATGTTTGGGCGGCGTTGATTACTTTCCATCAGGATGACCGGCTTTTTTTATATGCTAGAAGCGACAGACGAGCAGTTTGTTGCCTCTAGAATAAAAAAAAGTTTACTGAACCGATCACCCATATCTCAAAGAAGATTATATAACACTGTTGAGCTAGGAAATATCAAAATATTGCTAGTTTTTGGTTTTACTAGTTGCTGTGGATTTCTATCTTCCTTGAATGAGTAAATATAGCACCGTAAATATTATTACGTCTTACTTCGTAGATTTAGATTTTTTTAAAGAAATAGTAGACAGACGAGCAGACGATAAGACTATATTAAGATAATGTGAATGGTAAGTGATTAGGTATCGCTGCACATGGACACCTCCAACATCAAAGGAGTCACAAGTGTGATACCGGCCTATGATATGCAAATAAATAAATGCAGTAACAAATCAAACCAAAACTCTTAATTATCATATCAACCGCAATTTTTTTCTCCTGCCCAAAGGGTACAAGTGAGACGACTTTATTGTACTATCCATTGTTTTTGTTCCATGGCTTTATTTTGTTTCTGTGCAATAAAGAGTGTATCTGCAGCCCAATCTAATTCCGCTAGCAGAACCAACCTTAACTTTGAGCATCACGCTTCGAAGATTTCGGTTTTCATCTGATACGAGCATATTAGGTACCAACACAATGGCGTTGTGGTTACTAATTCAGCGGTAAAAAGTGAAATTCTATTAAAATGGGATTATGATGGAACTTTCCGTTTTGTCAAAAATGCAGAAAATAATGTTATGGTTTATGGCTTTTACGACAGTGAACTTTATTCCTTTTGTGGGCTTTTACAATTTCATGAAAAATCGATATTAGTTATTGTTATAGTTCCATTGTATTGTCCATTGATGCCGTGTGGTCCCCGGCAGAGTAGAATAGGCCACCCTCACTCATACCGAGGTGTCGTAAAAGGCGACTAAGGTAAATCTGCTGGCATGATCATCAGCAACCAGAGAAGGAAAACTCTGCATTTATATCAAAACCCTCGCCAACCGTTGCCAGCGTGGTGAGTATGGCAATTACCCCTCATGTGATTGAGGGAGGCCCGTGCCCCAGCAGTTGGGACTTAAATGGGCTGACGATGATAGTTCCATTGTATAGACAGCCAAACATCAGATTACTACAATCCGTCAAAATTCTTCAATTGATAAAGAACCAACTCAGCTTAATGTCCAACTGGACATTTGACAGTTTTTTAACTTTGATGTGAGGCCATACATAACATTTAGATCACATACTTGATTGCCAACCACACTTCTATGGAGATGTAATTTTGTACATATTTAGATATATGGATATTATATATATTTAGAGCTTAGTATAGTGCACAATAAATATTGCTAAATGGATTAAGTTTAGTAAAAAGAAGGTCAATGAAATAATTATCCAAAAATTTTTTTTTTCAATAGGTAGTTTAGAACTATAAACGTTACTAGTAAATTATGTAAATTGCAACGGAAAATATAACACTCCGCTGATTTTCCCTTTGAAAATAATTATAATGTTAGTACTATATTTTTGACACTGCACCGCATTCTAATTGAAAAAGTTTTCTTCACTCCCAATTTTTTTTTGCATAAATTGAATTAAAATTTTGGTAAATTGGTATATAACGAATAACAAATCACTTTTTATTGATGATCGGACATAATCCGATCTCCTAATACTAATGAGTATCACGCATTGATTTTAAATTAATGATTTAAAGCATTTGGGCTTAATTAGGTGTTCAAAATTAATTTCACCATATATCACTACACGTACCTTTGAACAACATCGCCATAGCTATGAGTCCTCCCATACCACCCTTCTTTCCACCACCAAATCCACCCCCTTTCCCCCGCCCTTCCCCAACCAAGGCCCTTGCTTCCTCAGTAGCACTCTCATCGAGAAGCCTTAACTTGATCGTATGAGTATCCAGGTAGTTTCCAAGCTTGAACAGGAGGTACTTGTCCAGTTTCTCCTCTGGCTTTGAAGGCAGCGATCTTGCAAGTTCAGCGGCGAATTCCTCTGCTTTGCTAGAATTTTCTGACTTCGGCTCCTTGACTAAGCTCACACCAGGAAGAAGCCTTAATTCTTCTTTGGAGCTTAATCTTTCAAGCATCGATATGGCTTCTACCTTTAAGCATGTTGGACTGAAGATCCCACCAGAACAATCCTTCTTCAAAGCCCTAGCTGCAGATTCAATATGTTCCACACTATTGGTGTTCCCGATTTCAGGGTTAGGTAGGGCAGTAGACCCTACCACGAGAATTAGAGCAACTAACTTATACATGGTCACGTCTGCTACGTTACGAATGTGCTACTGTTTTGATAAGACGTCTGATTCGATTCCCCTTTTATATGTCTCACTATAGAGTACTCTTATGTCAATTATATTTTCATAGAAGGCTGATTGCAAAAAGTTGAAACGGTAGCATGGGATTTTGATATCTTTGCTAGGACGGTGTAAGAGTGGTTTTCGTATGCGTTTGGGGCAACTTTTGGTTCATTATATGGGGCAGTCACCGGAGTGGTGTCGACTTATAGTTATGGGTTTTTTTTTTAATATTCAATCAGTTTGATTGCAACTTTTTATGTAAATTAGTTTTTTTTCTAGCTAGAAAATACATTCGGCTGAGATGTAAAAAAAATGAAATATCTCACTGCGGTTATTTGTGAAATAGAAGAGTCCCAAGCAAAGGGCCACTTTTAGCCCTTTGATAGTGTATTAGTTAGAAATGTTTTCGGCGACTGTGACGATTTGTTTTTGATTCTTTAACTGATTCGCATTCTTTTTAACAAGACTTGATGTAACTAAATACTAATCAATGGAATCAAATGTTGTAAGTAGATACTTTTACCTTTCTTTTGTTGAGTGATTGATTTAAAATAAAAATACTACTTATATCTTATCTTGGTTTGCTGTCGGCTTTAAGCTCTAATGAATGTCCTGAACCGACCGATTTAATGGATCTTTTTGCAATTGGATTATCAGCCTAATCTATCGATGGGACATGTAGCTAAAGAGAACCATATTATGTAATCTAACCCTACATGCATACATGAACTATTTTTACCGACTTCAAAACCGATATGGACTGAACAGGAAAAAACACGACTTCTTTACGAATTATCATCATCATTAAAGGCATCCGGATTAAAGTATCTGTGATAGTCCGATTTTGCAGGTGTTCGTGGGCGGCGTTGATTAAGTGCTCATTTGTCATTTTTAGCATAAAAAATAAACTATGTAAAACTGCAAGATGACGATTGAAAATGATCAGAAAAGACAAATGAAATACTATCGAATGGGATTCAGCGGGTAGGGCTAAAACAAGCCGTGTGGGCTGATGCAATTCAAAGGGTTTAAATTAGTGTCTAGTGGTTTTTAGTGAACAAATTTGGTCTTTATTTGTGCAATGAAGTCACAAAGTGATCCTAATAATAAGAATCATTGGATTGTATCGATTTTAACACTGCTATTGTGTGTCGAGTGCGTTGTCTCGTAAAAACTTGCTTGGACCTAATAGAGTCTTAAAACCTGCGATTGCTTTTAGAGTGATATCAGCTGAATCCGTAGGTCGATAAAACGTAAAACGCCGGCGTTTTATTGTGTGACTGCGACTTTGACTGACTTCGACTGTTGACTACCTACTTATTCTCAATAAGTTACTTGACATGTGCAAATTATCTTCGTGGAGAACCATATTAAAAAAAAAAACAATCGAAAGACTTCAACTGATTAAATGTTGACACATTGCGACCTCTCCATTTATACCACCTTATTATAATTAGGAACGTGTCTCTTTAATCACTTGACATTGGCAGAGTTGTCTCGTAAGAGCAACAGCAAGCAAAAAAAACAAAATAATTCGCGGGCTTAAGTCATTACCTTACTAAAGCAAAAGCCATCCCGTTCCAATACGCAATGTTAAACGGAACTGTCACGAGTTTAGTTCCGGAAATTTTCTTAGACCGCGTTTTGAAATAAGGGGTATATTTCTTGGAGATTTCCAGGCCAGCCACATTGTAGGTATACTAAGCAAAAGTTTGTCTGCCATTTGACAGTGTATTAAAACCTAGTTGAATTTTGAAATGAGAAAACGTAATGTTTTCATTTAGAACCGTTATTTTCATACAAAATAAGTCACTTCAAAGGTCACTTGATGTCACGCTAGACAGTATTGTTTTCTCATTTTGAAATGCTTATCGCACACACAATGGTCTGTAGGTACATGAGATGAGTCGTTAGCCCCATCATGACCCTAGCGAGTCATTCCCAGCTGCATCCAAATTCGTTTTACTCGATATTTGGTAAAAAATCCTCGCTAATAGCGGGTACAGTTCAAACTAGGTAAACCTAATTCTTTTATAAGCTTATTTGAATCGATGGCTAATCGATAGATATTCTTTATTACACAGTTACAGTGGGAGAGACACGCTTTGGCATGAATGTGCCGAGCAGCTTTGTGCTGTGTTTCGCTGCGTGAATGAGGGTTAGCAATGCACTTGAGACTCCACTGGTGTCGCGGGTGTCCATGGGTGGCGGCGATCCGTTTAAAAAAAACAGAAACAAAATAGCCTGTATTTTTTTTTTGTATTTTTTTGAACGGATTGTTATACTATGATATACGGTGCATCAACAATGAACAGTAGGTCGATTTCAAAGCTAACTAATTAGATAAATAAATATTTCACTACATCACTATACATTGATCTGTCTCCGAGATAGGTAGCTCAAGCACCTGTGTTACGGATATCAGAATCAACAGTAACTAGATTGCTGTAGTGAATCTTGGCCTCTGATAACAAGAGCCTCCATCTCGGTCGTTCCTACGCCATTTCCTGCTGGTCATCGAAAGTTTGAAGTTACCCATATTACATTGAAAATTGGACAATGCTAGTACAGTTTTTGAATGTATAAAATTCCACGAACAATAAGTGTCGAGCCACTTCCAAATTAAATGAAAGTGACCAATTTTGGCTGTAAAGTTCCAGTACAATGATCGCTATAATAACAGACATTGATTAAATCTACTTCATAGTTTGGCATGTTTCTTAAAAGCTTCGTAATGGAATGGAGAATAGAGCATAGTTATACTAATAGTTTTTATTATCGAAGTGTCTTTGTAAAATATCTGGTACGTAATGTAGTAAGACGACAGGTGGCTGAGAACAGAACAGAATGGCGAATTCTCGAGTCTGACTCCAAAATCCACTTCAGGTCGCTGAACTAGCGTAGTCAGTAAGTAACTAATTTAGTGAGGGGACTTTTAAGGCTCAGTGACCGTGGGAGAGCCACACTCTCCGGCATGAATGGGCCGTATCGACCGGAGTGATACTACGGCCTCACAGAAAACCAGCGTGAAGCAGCACTGTGCTGTGTTTCGCTGCGTGAGTGGGGGTCCGGAGGCCGAATCCGGGGAAAAGGTTGGCAGCGCACTTGTGACTATACTGGTGTCACGGGTGTCCATGGGCGGCGGCAATTGCTTACCATCAGGTGATCCGACTGCTCGTCTGCCACCTATCAGATAAAAAAAGTGGCGCTGCCAAATTAATTTAGGTACAATTCAAGTATCGCTGGAAGGACGTCATCGAGTCGGATTGGAATAACTGGCAAGAAATAGTGTAGAAGCAATCGAAGTGGCGATCTCTTGTTTCGGAGGCTAAGACTCTATTTGGGTCACTGAGCCAGCGGAGTAAGTAAGTAATGAATTTAAGACATTAAATAACTATTTTTTTGCACATGCCAGTCATGTCACAATCATTTCATGTATGTTTTTTAATCAAAAGTGGCCACTAAAACTTAACCCACTTAAAAGCGCCAATGAACTGTAACATCCATTTACTTATTTAAAGTATTTTCATTCAAGGGTATGTGGGATCTTGGATAAAGAACTTTTTGTCGTGAGATTCTTACGTATCAAGTAACCTACTAAATGAATGAATTGATTTATTTCAAGTAACAATAATTCATGTTGTATTATTATGTATGTGGTAATAATTGTATTCGTTATGATTTACAAAAAAATATTCAATCACGCCTGAAATTTGATGGTTAATGAGGTCTAGGAAAGTGATTGGTGAAGTAACAATTTATTTATGGTCTATAGGCTAACGCACCTTTCCATCGAAAGCGACGATGAGTTCTAGGATGCTACGCGTGTGCCTAGAAGATTCTGCCTAGGTTCATCATCATCATCATCAGCCCATTTAAGTCCCCACTGTTGGGGCACGTGCCTCCCTCCATCACATGAGGGGTAATTGCCATACTCACCACGCTTGGCAGACGGGTTGGCGAGGGTTTTGAAATGCAGAGTTTTCCTTCTCTGGGTGCTGATGATCATGCCAGCAGCTTTACCTTAGTCGCCTTTTACGACATCTCGGTAAGAGTGAGGGTGGCCTATTCTACTCTGCCGGGGACCAGACGGCTTTCGACATTCTAGGTTAGGTTTGTGGTTATTACCTAATTCTTAAGCTCGTAAGCTTACTTGTACGCTTTATACTGTAAATGCAGTGCAACCTAAATTAGTTGTGAAACAATGTCAATAGTAACAAGGTATCGCTAATAAAATGATTTTTAACGTATTGATTTCAGGAACAAACTCATATTTTTTTATTGAAACTGCAGTTCAAAACAGAATCCGATGTGATTGCGGTAATATGAGTTTTATTAGGCTAATAAAATAACTTTTATATTTTATTTTTAATCTTTCTTTTCTTGGACTAGTCTGAGCACCTAATTAAATCAAATTAACATTTAAACTAAGTCTCAACTTACGATTTTTAGCAACTAGATAGACGAAATTATCATAATTGCATCAAAAGAAATTAGCAAGTGTATTTTTTGCGTTCTTATCCGGGCGTGGTTTTATTCTATTTTATTTATCAAGATAAAATAAACGTACCTTTCATCATCATAGCCATGGCGATGAGTCCTCCCATTCCACCCTTCTTCCCTCCAATCGACAGAGGGTTCTTCGCCCGTCCCTCCCCCATCATGCTCCTGGCTTCAGCCACCGCAGACTCGTCCAGGAGTCGCAGCTTCACCGAGTGCGTGTCCAGGAAGTTCCCGACATGATACAGCAGATACTTGTCAAGTCGTTCCTCTGGTTCCGCAGACATCGCCCTTGCGAAGTCCACTGCTTCAGTTTTCGCATCCTTATCTTTCACAAGGCTAACACCAGGTATCAATGCCACTTCATCCTTCCCATTTAGTTTTTCCATCATCGATATAACTCCAAGTTTGAGACACGTAGGGCTAAAGATCCCGTTCGAACAGTCCTTTTTAGCACGAACATTTTCAACCGGTGCCTCCGTACTCTGATTGGGCGCAGCTAAAGCACTAGACACAAGGGTGAGTACTATTATTTTGTACATTTTGACTGTTTCACACGTCTGCTTAGCTCGGTATACGTTTGGACTATGATCATCTGTTATATTGTCACCCTTTTTATATTTTGTGTTCTGTGGTCACTTGATTACTCCTAGCCAGCGCGTGGCTTCGCCTCTGCTTCTAACTGTTGCAAGATTATCATCACTATTACCGATATTAAAATTACAATAGACGAAGCCTTTATTATTGGAGCTATAAGGTGTAAAATTGGATGGAGTGTTGAGATTGTAAGACGCTAATAGTGGCAAATGTAAATTTGTTGATCTGAACATTTTCATAGCGTCGTTAGTAGAATGAGTGCAGTGATTCATTTTTTTTAATTCAAATGTAGAGTTTGGACCTTTCACATACGGTTTAAAATTGCTTGCCTATTCTGAAGTATTGTTTTGAGTTAGTTTTATTTTGACAGATGTTCATCTAAACGCACATGTATGGTTTTTATGAATTTTAATTTTACGTTCGCTTATTAAAGTGCTTTTTTTCTAAAATTGTCTTTCTCTTTGTTATTATTATGTATTGCAATGTTCTCACTTTTCTAACATTCAAACTTTTTGTAATGTTTTACTTTCATAAGAAATTATACGCAAGTTTACACTAAAATATTTTACAAATTGAAGGTTTTTTTTATAGATATTCCACTTAGTTAAATACTAATTTGTAGCTCTATGATTATTTCAATCATGTATGGTACTATCTCCCATCTTCAAAACTTTAATTTTCAATCGTATGCTTGCAGCTTTTCATAATGGACTGGAATAAATATCCTTTTTTTAATTACTAAGCATATTATAGACTTTTGTCCCACCATGACGTCCAAGTTAATAAAGGGCTTCTTACCGTGGGAGAGCCACGCTCCGGCATGAATGGGCCGGCTCGAATGGAGTGACCACGGCCTCACAGAAAACCGGCGTGTTGCAGCACTGTGCTGTGTTTCGCTGCATGTGTGAGGGTCCCGGAGGCCCAATACGGGGGGTTTAAAGGTTGGCAGCGTACTTGTGACTCCATTGGTGTCGCGGGTGTCCATGGGCGGCGGCAATCGCTTACCATCAGGTCAGGTTATGATACGTCTGCTCGTCTGCCACGTATCACATGAAAAAAGGGCTAAAGCTCAATTGATAAGATCATGCCTTCCGAACGGGTAGTCATAGGTTAGAATCCGAGCATTCATCTCTGGATTTTTCAAATCTATGTGCAACGCTTGGCGCTGAGAGAAACATCGAGAGGAAACCTGCATGTTTCTATTAGTTGATCAATTTGTTGAGATAATTATTCTGATTGTATAATCATTGTCCAGTTGATTTGATTCCTGTTGGCAACTGGTTGAGTAGCAAGATTATTTTAGGGACATATTAGTAACACAAAAATTGTACTATATTTTTAAGTTAATGGTGACATTTTGTAAAACATTATTTTTTTTAAAAGAGTAACTGCTGAGTTTCTTGCTGGTGTCTTCTTGGCAGGAAACTACATTCCGAACCAGTGGTAAACATGTTGACATTCATAAGTGTTCTGTATGGACCTAAATTGAATAAACAATTTTCATTTCATTTCATTTCATTTCATTAGTTCTTCGGCAACTGGTTGTGAATCTTAGTTGCCGATTTGGCCGGAGGGGTTACGAAGGTCAGACGGGAGTCATTTCATTGTTATCACCAGGCTCCCTAAATGGATCTACCTAAAAGAATGGAAATCTGGATCATAGTCCAAGCTCACCCTTGGATCCGACGCAACTGATTTGGACGATTCTGGGAAATGATAAGCTGGGATGACATAGATGATGTTCGAATAGTTTGTGTTAAAATGTCAATTATCAATACCAAACCTATGCACTCAGAATGTTCAATAAGGTGTCGGGTAGGGCACATTAGCGACGCCAAACGATTGTAATTTTTAGCTACTAAACCGGTACTATTTTAAACAATTTTGGGGTTGCAACCTCTCGGCAAACACTGATACTATTTATTAAATAACCGTACACAAATGTTGGGTCCAACGCGTAACATTTGTGTATGGTTATTTAATAAATAGTATAACGCACCCTTAGTAAAATACCGACCTAACTCAAAATTTTAATAAAGATGCTAAGTGAAAATAGTATCGGCTAAAATCCAGGGATGAAAGGTCATCTAACAACAATTTTGAGTTAAGTAAATAGGTACACTCACATATGAACACGAGATGAAATTTGAACTGCGTTATTTACTCAAGACTACTCAAGAATAAATTGCAAAGAATTGCTATAAAAATATCAACAGTTTTGAGTTAGGTCGGTATTTTACTAAGGGTGCGTTAGTGTTTGCCGTGTACTCTACCAGTCACCTTAACTCATTTATAGATAGCCTTTATAGGTATTACAATAAGTGTCAATATTTTTTCTTAAGTAACCATTAAAGTTGATTAGCGTGTCCGAGTGCGGCAGTTAGTTGGTATTTATGCTAGAGGCGACAAACGAGCAAGCGGGTAAGCTGATGGTAAGTAATCAACGCCGCCTACGAACATCCGCGAAATTTCATACTACCTGTGCGGATAAAGAATGGGATCAGAAATGGCGGCTTATCTATTCACTTCTCGCTCGCCCACTATTTGCGTCTATACTCGCACTCGTGGGGTGCGAGTATAGACGCAAATAGTGGGCGTTCCCATTCTTTATCCCCACAGGTTGTAGTTATTTTAGTTATAGTGACACAGTATATTGACTCTCCTCAGCCTGATTGTAAGCAAGAGAAGAGCCCACGTCGCAATTACAACGGAAGCGATGTCAGGCATCACCTCCGTTGGGGCCATACTGGCCCGCGAGATGCTTCTTCCACGCTTCGTTTGAAGGAATCCGTATTGTAGGAAGGAGGAAATACATGCGACGGCAACGAGTTCCATTTCTAGATACAAAATGATAGTTATAAAATGATTCGACGACCCGATTGGAAAAGTGGTAGTGAACGCTGCCTCTGATACAAGGGTTGCGGGTTCGATCCCCGCACAGTACAAACATTTGTGTGCATGAACATGTTTGTTTGTATTGGTCTGGGTGTTTGCTATGTATTATAAGTATGTATTTACAAAAGAAAAGTATTATATGTATATATTTGTAATCCCACTGTTGATTCTGATATCTGTAACACAGGTGCTTGAGCTACCTATCTCGGAGTCAGATCAATGTATGTGATGCTGTGAAATATTTATTTTATTTATTTTATTTTATTTTAATGATTCCTCTTATATACAAAAGATAATTTAATATTCTTCTCAGTCAATTCCCAGTTGATTACTAAAATGTGGTATAGTTGTTTAAAATGAAACTCATATCTATTAATATAAAAAACTAAATCCAGTTACTTACATAATGCAAACAAACACATAGAACATATAAATTTAAATCTATTGTACCTTTTATTAGTATTTTTAGCCAATGCCAATTGCTTTTAATTTTTGAAATATTTTTAATGAATTGAAAACGTACCTAATCCAAAAACTCGCTATGACATTATACTAATTTTAAAATTTGACAGTTAATAATATCCTACAACTATTTACGGCTACGGCGGCCAATCTCAACGATCAACCACGTACGCATGATATATTAAAGTGCTCAAGTGTGTGCGCACAAGTGCACTCTCTTTCTCTATTCCCTTACCCTCATATTCCGATGGGACACTACTGTGACACGACCGGAGAGGGATCGGGCGCAGGACCAACTGCTTAACGTGCTTTCCGAGGTACGGGGGTACAAGACCTCAAACTCCCAGACTCCGCGCTGGCACTAAGTATTTCTAACCGAAAACTTAGGAACTAATTTTTGACCCGACCCGGGGATCGAACCCGGGGCCTCTTGTGCAGCCGTCGCTTTAAAGGGCCACTAACCACTACGCCACCGAGGCAGTTGACAGTTAACCTATATCCAGAGAACAAAATACTTGCATGAAACAATTATTGTTAATGTATTAAATTGCGTAATCATTGTTATATTTTAAACCCAAGCACTAATGAGGAAACTATATACTGCTAATCTTGCTACACCCTAACAGGGTAAATATAAATATTAATAAATAAATATAAATATTTCACAACATCACATACATTGATCTAATTCCGAGATAGGTAGCTCAAGCACCTGTGTTACGGATATCAGAATCAACAGTCGGATTACAAATATATACATTATAATACTTTTCTTTTGTAAATACATACTTATAATACATAGGAAACACCCAGACCAATACAAACAAACATGTTCATGCACACAAATGTTTGTACTGAGCAGGGATCGAACCCGCAACCCTTGGACCAAAGGCAGCGTTCACTACCACTGTTCCAAACGGGTCGTCAGAGGGTGAGGGTATATGTACCTACTTACAACCTGTGCGGATAAAGAATGGGATCAGAAATGGCGGCGCATCTATTCACTTCTCGCTCGCTCACTATTTGCGTCTATACTCACACCCCACGAGTGCGAGTATAGACGCAAATAGTGTGCGAGCGAGAAGTGAATAGATGCGCCGCCATTTCTGATCCCATTCTTTATCCGCACAGGTTGTACCATTACATTTGAAGATCTGTTGACATTGTACATGATGCATCACTAAATAAAAAAATAATACAGACTTGACAAAAATTTTCTCCACATTTTATTTTAGTATAATTCTGCACCTATCGACGCCCTGTACCTGGCCGTGATATCGGGGTCCTGGGTTCGATTCCTGGGTCGAGCAGCAAGTGTATTTCGAATTTTTCAACATAGCTCGGGTTTGTGATCAGCAATCCGCATTTGGCAAGCGTGGTGATTAAGCCTAATCCCATCATAGCGGCGATGACTTGATTTCCATGATGGAGGCGTTTGACCTGCAGTGGGACAGTTAAACGCTGATACTTTACTTTACTGTACTATTAGCTGAATAAGGCATATAATTTTTATTTACGTAGGTACTTATTATATAGCATCCGAATCTTATACTTTGCTGTACGTCTCCAAAAAATTCACTCCACATCTAAAACTTTACAACCTTTCACTATTAAAACTGTGATACAACTTACATTTCTGCTTTCATTCACTACTTCTCAACTTGACGATATATTAAACAAGCTATGTAAAGGTAATACGCGATTGTAAAGTTGCTCTTCTTCACATAGAGATCTGAGTGATCAATTACTCCTACCACTTTTTATACACTTTTACTTTCAATTTTCCTAAGCCATATTACATTTCTACTTTGTTTCTTGAATCTAAAATCTCGGTATTCGCGTAGCAAGCAATGTATGTTGTGTTAAGTGAATGTATAGTTATCGTATTTTGCGATTGTATGTAGGTGAGTGATTTCATTGATAAAAATATTTCCATGAGCTTTTGAGCGTCTCATACTGATTATCGTGTCTTTCCTGGTTGCATCTAAAGCTGTCGCTTTGGAGCCCGGGCTGGGCTCCAAACATTCTTTGTTTCGATTCGAAGCTCCTTGAGGATTGAAACGTTGATGCGGTGAGCAGTCCACTTCACTCTAAGCAGACGCCTCCAACACCACATCTCGAGGGCGTCAATCTTTTTCCGACATTTTTGGTTGATTGTCCATGTTTCAGCTCCGTAAAGGAAGATAGGAAATATTAAGCATCTCATAAGACGAACCTTGGTGTTTTTGGTTACGCATTTATCTTTCCATATCTTTGTTAGCTTCTCTACGGCTGATCGAGTTATGGCGCATCGTCTCTTGATTTCTTCTTCGCAACTTCCAGTATTTTGTAGATCCCAGATAAATGTAAATCTGGACGAATTCACTATCTTAATATGGTAGTGTGCGAATGCAATGTTACCTATTCTCGCTTGTTACGGGACGGTTTCGTTGCAGGTACTCTGATTTTGAATAAGAATAAGAATAAAATAATTTATTCAGCGCCAAACATACACAAAAAAAATAAAAATATAACGAAATGGACATTAGAATGGCACTGAAATGGGCTCCACTCAGCATGTGTCACAGTGTCTAAAGGACACCCCGACGCTGGTCTTTCGTGGAGTCCAAGGAATTAAGGGGCCTCACTGTGCGTGCTGACGTCATAAAGTACATAAGTACCTACATTCAACCTTATTTAAATTAATTAAGAAATTTAATTTAATTAATTTAGGGGACTAGAAATATGTACTAACATTTGACTTGTAATTATATTTTACTTTTGACTTGTAATTAAATTAATTTGTGATTTTACATTGAATTTATGATTTGACATTTCATTTATAATTTGGTATAATTTATAATTTAATTTAATTTATAATTTAACACTTCATTTGTTTATTGTTGTGTTAATTAAGAATAGACACAACCCAGACTATCATTACCTTACTTATTATTTTGTGTAGGTAATACTATAGTATACTTGCGCTGACCATAATAACATAGTTTTAAAGATAAACTTAAATTTATTACCTGAAATATGTCACGTATACGTTACCCTTTAACTTTCATTTCCAATTTCCACAAACTTTAAAAGTCGCGTTTACCCAAACCCCAATTAGTGACGTCACATCTCGTGCCTCGAATTTGGGCCCAGAAAGCGAAAAGCGGGGTAATGACCACCCCGCTGTATTCGTGGAGCGTGAATTGATAAATGAAGTACTGCATACGGATGTCGCGTTGAGGTGAGAATATTCAATACCTACTCTTTGTTATTATTTTTGACATAAAACCGGATTTGTTTCTGTCTGATATGAAGAGCAAGACAGGGCCTGAAATGGAGAGATGGATGAATTTTCAATGGTCCTAGAATTTTTTTTAGATGGATCATAACAAGGCGAATCTGGAACACCTCCATGGAGTGTGGGTATGTTCCGCGATGTTTTTTAGTTAAAAAAAGTATAAGAAAAAAAAACCAGACAAGATGAAACAATTCCTCACAGAAAACCGGCGTGAAGTAGCACTGTGCTGTGTTTCGCTGCGTGTGTGAGGGTACCGGACGCCCAATCCGGGGGATAGGGGGGTTTAAAGGTTGGCAGCGCACTTGTAACTCCACTGGTGTCACGGGTGTTCATGGGCGGCGGCAATTGCTTACCATCAGGTGATCCGTCTGTTCGTCTGCCTACCTATTACATAAAAAAAATTAAAACAAATATTTGGACCCCTGAAAATGGGCCATCCTTTAAGAAAGGACTTAGGAAAGAGCTTATTCCTCCCTTATGAGCCGGCAACGCATCTGTGATGCCCCATGTGTTGCAGATGTCCATGGGCGGTGGTAATTTAATTACTTATCATCTGGTGAGCCGTCTGCTCGTTTGCCATAATGTAAAAAAAAAAAACTGTAATATGAGCGAGCAGGCACATTTTTATTATACGACAAGAAGACGTCAGATCATTCACAACCGTCGCTTCGTCATTTGTGACGTTATGTGCTCGATATTTTAACAAAAGAAAAAGACATTAGAGATATTTTTTGTGCAAAACCGATTAGCAAGTAAAAGTAAATAAATTACTCGAAAGGCCTATTCTCACACTCATGTAGTGAAATCGATCGAGTCTTAGATTATGAATGAAAATAAACTACCAAGATTATGATGGCGGCTATGTCTTTTATTTCGTTTTTTTATTTGTAGAGATAGAAATCATACATTATCCGGACAAAGAAGAAAATATGCAGTAATATCTTTTGAAAGTGATATTGATCATAATATTGTGTTGATTATTGTTTTAGCGTTAAGAGTGTTCAGTGGCTACACGTGTTTGTAAAGTGTTAACTTTTTAACTATTTTTTTAAGATTTTATCTTGTGAGTTCTTTTGTTACTTGATATTATGTCCAACTAGTTGCTCTTAGCAACTGTTTCTCGTCTTAGTTTTTTCCATTTTATTCGATTCGGCATTATTTAAGTTATTCTGCTATTTGGGGTCAAGATCAATCCAACAAATTAAATATCGTTGTAATTTTTTTTAAATTCTATTTTTAGTTTAGGGACTTTAACCTTGTGTTATATCAGTCCCATCGTAACCTAAACATTATTATTACAATTTAAAAGATATAGTTAACTACGTTACATGATACATTTATATTAAATATACAATAATAATTGTTAATAGGTAGTTGTAATTTGTTAAGCGATTTTGATGTGTAATTAATAAATATAAATAAATATTTCTCATCACATACATTGATCTGACTTCGAGATAACTTTAACATTTTGCCTTTACGAGTATTTTAAAAAAAAAAAACTTAAAACACTATTCAGTTTCAAATTTTTGACGCTGTTCTTTGTAATGCATGAAAATTAGGATTTATTATATAATTCTTCCGTCTTTCATCCTTTATCACTGGCAAGAAATATCAAGAAGGGCAGGGTAAATCAAAATAGTGATCTCTGGTTTCGGAGACCCAGACTCGGTTTGGGTTACTGAGCCATCTAGCCAGGCGAAGTAAGTAATATTATCATAAAACGGAAGCAAAAAACACTCCACAGTCAAACTCTCACTGCATCGAATGACTTGTCATTACCGAGAACGAATGCTAGCAAAAAGAAATTCCAGGTTGACATTATAAACCAACCATCAATCTACATTATAACAGTAACACCATAACACTGTCCCTTTCTGATAGAAAAATACAATGCTAGTTGTCTTTGGAAATGCATACAAATTAATGTAATAACATCGGTTCTATTGTTGGTGACAGATTGATTGGCAAATTAAGTAATAGTAGCTGAAGACTACCTCGACTAGAACAGTCCAAGGCGTTGATATAGGCGTTCAACCAGAAACGAGCTGTAGAAATAATAAAACTGAGTAGAGGACATGTTAGGGCACTCGGACCCTCACGGGGCACTACAAATTAAACAAGCACCTGCACAACATGAGTCGCGAGGACGAGGAAACGATTCGTCCTCGGCGAGTGCATAGCGCTGCACCACTGCAGAAGCCAGCACCTGGGAGCACACATAATCTCGGCAGACGAGATCAAAAGCTCCCCCATCAGCTCCATTCTCGCGTTTATCCTGGAGCTGGGGCTACATCAGGTGCTGTAATAAGTTCTGGGGCTGCCAAAATAGATCTTCTACTGGTCGCAGTGGCTATGAGACGCAATGCTCACCCCTTTTCTTTCAAATAATAATAATGTATGATAGTAGCAACGCCGTGTGGTCCCCGGCAGAGTAGAATACCACCCTCACTCTTACCGAGGTGTCGTAAAAGGCGACTAAGGTAAAGCTGCTGGCATGATCATCAGCACCCAGAGAAGGAAAACTCTGTATTTATATCAAAACCCTCGCCAACCCGTCTGCCAAGCGTGGTGAGTATGGCAATTACCCCTCATGTGATTGAGGGAGGCCCGTGCCCCAGCAGTGGGGACTTAAATGGGCGGACGATGACGACGACGATGATAGTAGCTGAGTGCGAAGAATGCGACTTCCAACGCGGTCGTGGTTTCAATCCGAGCATTTGGATTTTCAAATCTTTGTACGTACCGTTAACTTGGTGTTGAGGTTATTCATCATGTGAAAACCTTTGAAAGTTTCGGATAGTTTCTGAAACGTGTAACCATGATTAAATTGTTCTGATTTCACTTTTATAGGGGTTGCAAAAGTCAGATGGTAGTCTCATCATTGTAATTACTTGATTCCCTAAATCCCTAAATCAACTTGCTTAAGAATAATTGCTTAGTCGCATTTTTTTAGGTATATTAACGCCCTAGGGGGTACAGAGTTACAGACAACCAGTGTGGTCGTGTGGTATACTAGAGCATACTAGAGCATACCTACACTGTGATAAACTCGTGAACGCGTACCATGATGATGATGTGTGAATAAAATAAAATCCAAAGTATTTTATTTCATTCACACACCGCTAAATACCTTATGAATGCTCTCGATAGATTGCAGCGACGGGCTGTACGTTTCATAGGTGACAAAGAAGTCACCAATACCCTTGAAACTCTTCAACTACGTAGAGACATCGGATCGCATATCGTTTTTTACCATCTATATCGCGGTGAGTGCTCAGAAGAGCTTGTATCCCTCATTCCACCTGCTCTTTTCCGTCACAGAACTACACGCGCCGGTCAACGCTGTCACCACTTCACCGAGGAAAACATTATATAAGGGACTAAAAAATTTGACAGTTCCTATTTCTGCTACACCACCATCAAGAAATGGAAATCGTTCCCGGCGCATGTATTTCCTCCTTCCTACAATATGGATTCCTTCAAACAAAGCGTGAAGAAGCATCTCATCTTCATTAGATCAGCATCAGAAGATTGGTAGTGAACGCTGCCTCTGATACAAGGGTTGCGGGTTCGATCCCCGCACAGTGCAAACATTTGTGTGCATGAACGTCTGTGTTTGTATTGGTCTGGGTGTTTGCTATGTATTATAAGTGTGTATTTACAAAAGAAAAGTATTATATGTATATATTTGTAATCCCAATGTTGATTCTGATATCTGTAACACAGGTGCTTGAGCTACCTATCTCGGAGTCAGATGAATGTATGTGCTGTTGTGAAATAATTATCTATTATTATTTATCTCGCGGGCCAGTATGGCAGTCCCAACGGAGGTGGTGCCTTGACATCGCGTCCGTTGTAATTGCAATGTGGGCTCTTCTCTAGCTTACCATCAGGCTGAGGAGAGCTAATATACTGTGTTACTCAACAAAAACATCAGTGGTGGTTAGCGCCGTTTTGCGGCACTCCTTCAAACGAAGCGTGAAGAAGCATCTTTATGGGCTAGCTTGGCAGTGTCAAGGGAAGTGATGCCGTGCTATAGCGTCCGTTATAATGGCCAATACGACAAAAAATATACCATTTTTACATGCTTTTTGAATATAGAAAGATAAAAAGATGACCTATATTTTTTAGTTTTCATCAAATGTGTGTATGAAGTATACATATTTTTTAATATTAATTAATAGGCCGTGTGGTCCCCGGCAGAGTAGAATAGGCCCCCCTCACTCTTACCGAGGTGTCGTAAAAGGCGACTAAGGTAAAGCTGCTGGCATGATCATCAGAACCCAGAGAAGGAAAACTCTGCATTTACATCAAAACCCTCGCCAACCCGTCTGCCAAACGTGGTGAGTATGGCAACTACCCCTCATGTGATTGAGGGAGGCCCGTGCCCCAGCAGTGGGGACTTAAATGGGCTGATGATGATGATGATGAATATGCCGGTAGTGACGTAGTCCTGAGGCTCAACGTATTGTGATGTCGGTGCTATAGGTGCTATACATGAAAAACAATTTAGGCGACTGGTCATGTCATTGTTTGACGTTTACTTTTTTGGATTACCCTTTTTAGGGTTCCGTAGCCAAATGGCAAAAAACGGAACCCTTATAGATTCGTCATGTCTGTCCGTCTGTCCGTCCGTCCGTATGTCACAGCCACTTTTCTCCGAAACTATAAGAACTATACTATTGAAACTTGGTAAATAGATGTATTTTGTTAACCGCATTACGATTTTTACCCAAAAATTGGAAAAAAAATGGGGGAGTCTCCATACTTGAAACTGAAACTTAAAAATGTTTTTTTTTCATCAAACCTATACGTGTGGGGTATCAATGGATAGTTCTTTAAAAATGATGTTGAGGTTTTTAACATCATTTTTTTCTAAACACAATACTCCAAAATCACCGTCTTACCTTCGGGAGCGTTTCCAGTTTCTGCAGCCTACGCGGGGTCATATGCGATCATCCAACCATCTCCACCTTAGATTTCCTCCCCATTCCACTCATTCATATACTCAATCCTTTACAGTCCAGTCAATTCGCCTATGGAACTCCCTACCCCTACCAATTAGACAGTCCCCATCCCTGCCCATCTTTAAGGCTCGGGTCAAAGCACACTTCCTTGAAAACTGAAACCCTCTCCCCAACTGATCCTTTTTTATTAACTTCACCTGTCTTCCTTTCCTGTCATTGACGCTCGTGGTCGTTAGTCCTCTCCCAGATCCATCCATATATTGTAGGTATAAAATATATCTTCTCTATTATAACCTTATAGTAGTATATTTTATGTAATTTTATATAATTTGTGTAGGTTATATTGTATTATAGTAAGTTAACATTCGTATATATTAGTGTATGATAACGTGTTTATTTATTTATTTATTATCTAGATATATGTATTTATACTATAAATTTACTTAATCAATATTCAAAATCAAAAGGATTGCACCACCCTCCCCTCTTCTATCTAATGTCCTTTACCTGAAGGTTGTCTGGTAGAGATCGCTCCCAGCGATAAGACCGCCTAAATTGTACATTGTATCTCTGTATACCTAGCTTTTAAGTTTTGTATTTTGTGCAATAAAGAGTATCTATCTATCTATCTAATACTTTGCGCAAGAGACGCTCCCAAAGTGGTAAATTGTGTTTTCCTCTCCCCTCTTACTTCTATAATAAATGAATTATAAAACAAAAAAATATACGATGAACATAATCATAAAAACTAACAACGAAAATTGGTTTGGACTAGATCTAGTATACGTTATAACGTTTATAAACCGAAAGCCGCAATTTATCTTCCATATATCTTACTTGTTGCTACGGAACCCTTCATGGGCGAGTCCAACTCGCACTTGGCCGGTATTTTAAATCAACGCGAGCAAAAGCGTGAGTAATTTTTTATGCCGAGTGATGACGTCACAGGAGGATTTTTACATTTTATTTCTCCATAAATATTTGTTGAAAAATTATAAAATCATTATTTTTTAATTACTTTGAGTCTAATCTAAAAATTGTATTTTTCATTTTGGAAAGTTATTTTTTGTCGTATTGTCCACTGCAACGGTGACTCTCCTTTTGCTTACCATCAGGTGAGCAAATGTACTGTACCACTATAAAAAATAGGACCCCGTGGGTACAACGGGCATTCCAGTCATCTGAAACCTCTGGAAAATTTGTTGAATGGGGCTCTTGGTCTAAGCCTAATCCCATCATAGTATACCGGGCCGTGATCTCTCGATTTCCGGGTCGAGCAAAAAGTACGTTTCGAATTTTTCGAACATAGCTCGGGTTTGTGATCACCAATATTCTCATGAGGCAAGCGTGGCGATTAAGCCTAATCCCATCATAGTAGCGATAACTGAATTTCTATGATGGAAGCCTTTGCCCTGCAGTGGGAGAGTATATAGGCTGATACCTAGGGCTTAGGTAGGGTTGTCTTTCTCTACGAAGACGAGGCAAACGGGGGCCCCTCCGTCGACTCTTTTTTCATCTATAACAGGGGGAGGGGTCCCCCCGCCGGTAATTTGTCAGGCCCCTTAAATGTTTCAGCCCAGGGCCCTACAAATTCAAGATCAGTCCTTGCGCCACATATTTAAAGAACTACGTAGCAATCAGATCTGGTTAAACCGTCAAATCTCGGCTTCGACTCGGATTATCACATGGAACAGGAAAACAAGAGCACGTGCGACCTACAAGTTATATTATAATGACAGTAATAATACTGAAATGGCCATCCGCTCAAATATTTAGGCTCAGATTGTCGTTCTGTAACCGCAGTTAGCGGCAAAATAAGGCTAAGTGCGAGTTGGACTCGCGCACAAAGGGTTTCGTACCATTACCCAGGTATACATACAATTTTTTTAATTTCTTTCAGTCTCTGATTTCTATTATGGTATCCTTCTATTTTAGTTTTCTGTTTTCGCTCGTAGTTCAGTGCTAGTAATTACAAGCCAGTGCAGACGGAGTAGTAAATTGACAATAACTATGTGGCTATTATAATTATACAATATTTTTCTTTTTATTTTTTTTATTTTTTTACTTGTCTTGCTTAAATAAGAATATGAATTTTTTTCATGTTTAAGTAATTACCTAACTTTTTCTTTTTGGATATGCAAAGGTGTTGTGAGTGATGGTCGAATTATTTTAAGGGTTTTGTTTGTAAAAAGTAAATCCGTTATTGGCTGTATGTTTAGTGTATAAAATAATTATACTAATTTTAAGAGCTGTGGATTTTGTGTTTTTAATAAATAAATAAATAAATAAATATCGAGCATAAAAATGGCATTCTTTGTATTCCCCCAATAAATTTCAAGATAGTATTGGGCGCCGACTTCGGTAACCTTTTCTCGAGTGTATTGTTATAAAATGTTATTTGAGGTGTATTAAGTCTTAAAAATATTATTTTGCACTTTTTAGTTCGTACTTATTGAAGGCGGTTTTTTTTTCGCAGATATTTTTCTGTTTTGTTTTACAAAATGTCACCATTAATTTAAAAATAAAGTAATATTTTTGTGTTACTAATATTATGTCCCTAAATTATTGTCATTCAAAAAATTGTACTTTCATAATAGCCTTTTTTCATTAAACAGTTTTTTATATTCCTACATTTAAACTTATGTGTGGGCAAATCAATAATAATCTGAGGTAACTTATTTAGAATAGAATAGAATAGAATCGTTTTTTCCTTAAAAATTACATTTAATTGAACCATTTAATTATATGCTCAATCCAATAAACCAACTTTCGAGCTTATGAAGCCTAATATTTGGATTTTTTTATATTATGGCTTTACTCGAAGATATTTTGCCAATGTTAAGTAACTTATTAAGATAAGTGGGTAGTCAACAGTCGAAGTCTGTCAAAGTCACAGTCACTCAATAAAATTCCGGTATTTTGCGTTTTATCGACCTACGGATTCTGCCGAAACCGCTATAAACACAATCGCGGGTTTTAAAACTCTATTAGGTCCAAGCAAGTTGTCTCGTGAGAACTCACTCGACACGCAATAGTAGTGTTAAAAACGATACAATTCAATGGTTTTTATTATTAGGATCACTTTGTGGCATTTCACTACACAAACACACACCAAAATTGTTCACTAAAAACCAATAGACACTAATTTAAAACCTTTGAATTGCATCAGCCCACGAGTGTTTGACTCCTACCGCCAGATTTGCAATTTAAAGCACAAGAGAACCCTAAAATATTAAGGCGATACGACTTCAGACGTAACTTCTTTTTAATTTTTTATTTTCTTTGTAAGTTTGGTTCCGCGTAGCCGGTTTGACAAAAAAGAACAAAGCTTTTCTAAATATGTAAAACCACGATTTTACTATTACTGCCCTTTTGTCCTCCATAATACCTAACGACGAAATAATTTGTACGGTTATTAGGAACGAGTAACTTATATTCATTAGGAAGATTACAGTTATAGAGGTAATTACAAATGTAGACACCCACACTTAAAACCTTATTATTAAACGCGATCTAATGTTCTAGATGATGACCCGTTTGGAACAGTGGTAGTGAACGCTGCCTCTGGTGCAAGGGCTGCGTGTTCGATCCCCGCACAGTACAAACATTTGTGTGCATGAACATATCTGTTTGTATTGGTCTGGGCGTTCTCTACGTATTATAAGTATGTATTTACAAAAGAAAAATATATATTTGTAATCCCACTGTTGATTCTGATATCCGTAACACAGGTGCTTGAGCTACCTATCTCGGAGTCAGATCAATGTATGTGATATTGTGAAATATTTAATAAAAAAAAAAAGCTCATGCCATCCCGTTTCAAAAAGCAATGTTAAAAGGCGATGAAACTAGTTTAATAGCGGAACTATTTAGTAGTAGGCGAGATAGAGTTTGTTCTTTTCTTTTACTAACCCCCACGCAAAAACGACGGGGTGTTATAAGTTTGAAGTGTCTGTGTGTGTGTGTCTGTGTGTCTATCTATGGCATCGTAGCTCCCGAACTAATGAACTGATTTTGATTTTGTGTTTTTTTTTTGTTTGAAATATGAATAAGGGAGAGTGTTCTTAGCTATGTTGGATAAAAATGGATCCAAGATGGCTGCCGTCACAAAGATAACAAAGATATGGATTGTATGTTTTAACACATCTCCCACAATATGTATATCATATAAAAGGGCTTGAGTAGCAGAATATATTTATTGTGACAAATTTCAAATCCAAGATGGCTGACGTCGGGGGTTTTTAAATATTTTTTTTAGTGACACAGTATATTTGCTCTCCTCAGCCTGATGGTAAGCAAAAGACGAGTCCACGTTGCAATTACAACGGACACCCACCCACACTCACACCCACACTCACACCCACAACTGGTCAGTCGATAAGTAATTTTACCAAATGTTTTTGACAAGGTTTAATAAAAAAGTAAATTCACCTCTTTAATAAAATATAAGCCTAGGTCACCTGGACAGTAATAAGGAATCGTTTGATACCTCTATCATCAAAATCGGCTGGGTAGCTTAGGCAGAATCTTGGAACATACAAACACATTTACATACTTACATTAATAGACTACTAAACTCATAACCCTTCCTTTGTAGCATTGCCGTATCGGGTAAAAAAGGGCGGCTGCGCACATACCTATCTCCACTGGACGTTGTGGATACGTTTTCTTCTCTCTCTATCATCTTAGAATGTAATTGCATCTAAAGCAGTCGCTTTCGTGCTGCTTCACGCCGGTTTTCTGTGAGGCCGTGGTATCACTCCGGTCGAGCTGGCCCATTCATGCTGAAGCGTGGCCCTCCCACGGTCACACCACGGCGTTTTTTATATATTAATGTTTTATCTCATGGTTTGTTTATTATCTGTGAACCTGTGGAACAGTATATAGTTTTTGCTGATATCAGTGGATTTTATATTTGTTTTTATTAATTATGCTTTTTTATTATTATTAATTTTGACATTTATATATTATAATAATCTTAATGTAGGTGTAGGTGTAGGTGGTTTGTAAGTGTGTTTTGTTCTTTTATTTAATTTTAGTTATAGCTTTTAAATTACCTGACATTGTATTTTGACTTATTATTTATCTAACTATTATTATCCGTCTATTTTTTTGCATTTATTTTATAATTTACGTTTGACATGTAATTTTCTGTGGAAACGTTGCCGATTTGTGTATTATTTAATTGTGTAAATTATTTAAAATAACTTAATTGTTTGTTTCCCAAATAAATAAATAAATAAATAAAAATAAATTTTATTGGCATCACTAACCAGCGTTTTATTACCATGAAAATTGCAAGAACTAATGGAACCATCAGAATGATCAGTTTTATCATATTATAGATGTTTAAGCTGAAGCGGGAATCGAACCTGTTACTTTACCTACTTCAGTAACTGGTACTCTTAATTTAACTAAAGTTAAATTCGCATTGTGCACATGGCAATACAAATTGCATTGCTATGTGTTTAAAAATCGTTGTGCAATACATTAGTGTGCTATAATTTATAATAACATAAAAAAGACGCTATTCATCTAGATCTCTGAATGGCCCGACTTGTAAAAAAAGAATAAAACGAAACAGCTCTCTCTATCGGCTCATGACGACAGCAAATGCTTTTTTCTTTTTGCTTCAAAGTACAACTGTTGCGGTTCTAAAAGCATTCAACAGATGGCTCTTACCTTACGCGGTGTTGTGTTTATGTCCTCAAGAGATGGCGCTAGTAGTATTAAAATTACGCAAAAAGAAAAAGACTCCAAGTGAACGGGTTACCTCTAATCACATTTATGTATTGACTATTGTGTACATTAAATTTTATTGTATTGATTTATAAACTAGTTTTTGGGAAGCAAGTTATACTTTTTTATATTCAGGCCAGTATCAGGTTGTATAAGATTGCATTGTATTACATTAGCTATTGTTAAAATCGTAATGTTTGTTAGTCATTCATAATGTTATGATGAAATTTTAGAAACCTATTGCAGGTTCTAGGTTATGTAGAGGCTCAATCCTGGCGAAAAGGGGGGTTTTAAAGGTTGGCAGCATACTTGTGACTCTACTGGTGTCGCGGGTGTCTATGGGAGGCGGCGATTGCTTCTTACCATCAGGCGATCCGTCTGCTCATCTGCCACCTATCACATAAAAAAAAGAAAAAAATATATAGAACGTATGTTAAATATGTTCTTATCGAAAATGGTTTTAGTTCTGATGTTTTTAAGGAGTAAATGTTTTTTTACATAACCTCATCACAAATATGAGGCATCACAGATTCGTTGCCAGCTCTTAAGACTAAACATGTTTAAAACACTGTTGGTAGATGTGTTTTTAATATTTATTAAGTATTACAAGTTATGTTTTTGATTTGATATGCGCTAAGAATTACGTGGATTTACTAATAATGACAATTACGATATTTATTTCCAGATTTTAATAAAATTTCAACGCGAGGATATAATATATACAAATTGGTTTAATAAAAGCGCAAGATATCATTTTATTGAACATCATCACACATCATCATCGGTCCATTTAAGTCCCCACTGCTGGGGCATGCACCTCCCTCAATCACATGAGGGGTAATTGCCATACTCACCACGCTTGGCAGACGGGTTGGCGAGGGTTTTGATATAAATGCAGAGTTTTCCTTCTCTGGGTGCTGATGATCATGCCAGCAGCTTTACCTTAGTCGCCTTTTACGACACCTCCATAAGAGTGAGGGTGGCCTATTCTACTCTGCCGGGGACCACACGGCCACTTTTTGTTGATACACAGCAATAATTTTCAATTAACAACTCACTATGTTTCTTTCTTTACTAATTACGTAATGCTACCCAAAAAGATTCAGCAATTTCTCGAAAACGACGATTAATGTCCTACTTTTAAGGTAGAATATTAAGTGTGTGTGAATGTAGGTATGAAAATTATGTGTTTTTTTGAAAATGAGTTGTATCGTTCACGTTTTAAGGTTGAATTTCAAGTGCATGTATATATAGGTGTATGGTAGGTACCGAGAAAACGAAAGTTTGTGAAAGTCACACCTGTGTTCGTTACGTAATTTCTCAGACGAAATTTATTCAGCTGAAGAGACTTTTTGTTGAGATAAATAACTTCTGCTGTTATGAAACTTAAGGTGACGGGTAGGGCACACTAGCGACGCCAATCGATTTTATTGTTAGCTACCAAACCGGATCTATTTTAAACAATTTCGGGGTTACAACCTCTCCGCAAACCATTATACTATTTATTAAATAACCATGCACACATGTTGGGTCCGTGCACAAACATTTGTGCATGGTTATTTAATAAATAATATAAGTGTTTGCGGAGAGGTTATGTCCCCGAAATGGTTTAAAATAGATCCAGTTTAGTAGCTAACAATTAAAATCGATTGACGTCGCTAGTGTGCCCTACCCGTCACCTTAATTCGACCGTTGATTTTTAATTTAATTTTTTAATAACTTGATATAAACAATCAATATCTACCTATATTATTTGAAACAAAACCATTAAATGTAAATCAAAGATAATGATAGGTATTAATGCAAATATTTTTTTATAATCCATACTGATTTCTAAATTTGCAAGTGTGTGTCTGTCTGTCTGTTTGTCCATCTGTCGCAACATAATAAATTAACGAATTGACGCATTTTTTGTGGATATAGTTGAAGGGATGGATAATAACATAAGCCTTTGTTAAGCTATGTTACTTTTGTCTCTTTCTGACGAGAGCGAAGCCGCGGGGAAAGCAAGTAAAATAGTATTAAAATGTAGAAATTAGCTAAATTTAGTTTTAAAAGGAATTGATTATTTCTATTATATTTATATACTAATAGTTTTATTTAGCTAGTAGAAGTTTTATGTTCATAGTAGTTGTGTTTTCGTAGTACCCAATGTTTAGTATAAAAGACATCAACGAGTCAGAGACAACGCTTAGACAAGAAGTAGAATAATCTTGTATTTAGTTTAGTTTAGTGTATTAAGGTGACAGGGCACACTAGCGACGCCAAACGATTTTAATTTTTAGCTACTAAACCGGATCTATTTCAAACAATTTCGGGGTGACAACCTCTCGGCAAACACTTATACTAGTTATTAAATATCTATGCGGAGCCAAAATTTGTACACGAAAAATTGCTTCACGCTAAAAGTGTTCCCTTTTGGCGGTAATCAATTTTTGTCTTAACATACCCCAAAACAACCCCCTCTGAGGTCCTTAACTACATAAAATCACCAAACCCCTTACCCCAAAAAAAAATAATGACAGTACATTTTATACATCTTACTAACATTAAACATGCATGACTGCCTAAACTTAAGATTGTTATTGGAATTTAATTTAGTTTAATTTTATCGCGGAGCAAATATCATAAATATTGTATCACTTAAAAAACGAGCACAAAAAAGGCACGGAATCAGTGTCCGTGGAATTTGACTAGAATAAAAAAAAACATTACTGCTGTATTACATTCGGTAAATCCAAATTTTTTTTAATGACATTCAGATGCATAAAGGCAGTATTCCTGGAGTCCACACTAGGATTCCCTGTGTCGTGGAGGCCAGTCCTCTCATATAAATTATTGCCATATTATATTTTGTGTTGTAGTGTATGTATATGTATTGTATATCTTTGTTTGTAGTGTATTTATTAGTGTTTGTGCCGTGTGGTCCCCGGCAGAGTAGAATAGACCATCCTCACTCTTACCGAGGTGTCGTAAAAGGCGACTAAGGTAAAGCTGCTGGCATGATCATCAGCACCCAGAGAAGGAAAACTCTGCATTTATATCAAAACCCTCGCCAACCCGTCTGCCAAGCGTGGTGAGTATGGCAACTACCCCTCATGTGATTGAGGGAGGCCCGTGCCCCAGCAGTGGGGACTTAAATGGGCTGACGATAACGATGATGAGTGTATTTATTTATTTTTTTGTTTAATTTTAGTATAACATTGCTTATGATGATAACGATGTATAGATAGATATTCTTTATTGCACAGAAACATGATACAGCACACACAACGAAAACAGACAGTACAACAAGGCGGTTTTATCGCTATATAGACTCAGCTATAGAGGCTCAATTTATTGGCTCTCCTCAGCCTGATGGTAAGCAATAGAAGAGCCCAAGTTGTAATTACAACGGAAGCGATGTCAAGGCATCACCTTCATACTTTATCATTTCAGCCAATAGACGTCCACTGCTGGACATAGGCCTCCCCCAATGTTCTCCACACAGATCGGTCCTGTGCCTCCCGCATCCAATGGATTCCCGCGATCTTCACCAGATCGTCGGTCCACCTTGTAGGAGGTCTGCCACGGCTGCGACTTCCTGTACGTGGCCTCCACTCGAGGACCTTTCCGACCCAACGGCCGTCTGTTCTCCTCGCTATGTGCCCTGCCCATTGCCACTTGAGGCATGCAATCCTTTGGACTACGTCTGTGACTTTAGTTCTCCTGCAGATCTAATCATTTCTGATACGATCACGCAGGGAGACTCCGAGCATAGCCCTCTCCATTGCTCTCCTTCATACTTAAATCCCTTATATTTATCCTCACTGCAGAAAACAATATGTTTTTTTTCTCCATCGTAAACCCAAGTATATCACCACAATTTCCCATCTATATATAACGTCCGTCTGTCCGTTAACGCATCCGGCCGTAGCATTCCACCAACAGCCCAAATACATAAACATATAACCGGCAACGGGACGCAAACCGGGCCTGCACAAGTATGCCGAGAAAGTCTTCAAAGTCAAAGTCGACGTGATTAAGGTAATTGACTTTTAAGGTGACGGGTAGGGCACACTAGCGACGCTAATCGATTTTAATTTTTAGCTACTAAACCGGATCTATCTTTGACGACCCGTTTGGAACAGTGGTAGTGAACGCTGCCTTTGGTCCAAGGGTTGCGGGTTCGATCCCCGCACAGTACAAACATTTGTGTGCATGAACATGTCTGTTTGTATTGCTCTGGGTGTTTGTATGTATTATAAGTATGTATTTACAAATGAAAAGTTAAATATGTATATATTTGTAATTCCGCTGTTGATTCTGATATCCGTAACACAGGTGCTTGAGCTACCTATCTTAGAGTCAGATCAATGTGTGTGATGTTGTGAGATATTATATTATTATATTATATTATATCTATTTTAAACAATTCCGGGGTTACAACCTCTCGGCAAACACTTATACTATTCATTAAATAACCATGTACGAATGTTGGGTCCATTTTATTACGCGAAAAATTTATTCACTTTTGGCGGTAATTCAAATTTCGAGTACTAAAGCAGTCCTAAAAGTTAAGTATAAGTATTTAATAATTGGTATTAGTGTTTGCCGAGAGGTTGTAACCTCGAAATTGTTTCTAAATAGATTCGGTTTAGTAGCTAAAAATTATAATCGATTGGCGTCGCTAGTGTGCCCTACCCGTCACTTTAAGTTAATGAAAGTTTAAGGTTAGGGTTTTATTGATTTGGAGGTGTTTTCTAGTGGTCCCTGTAGCATCAATAGGTAGATATTCTTTACCGTTTAGAACCAAAATACAGGTATTGTGGAATAAGATGGACGATACAATAAGGCGGTTTAATAGCTTGTAGTGATATTTTCCAGGCAAACTTTGGGTAGAGAAAATAATCAGAGTGTTGGTTTAAATATACACAGTGCAATAAGCACCCAAAATATGAGTGCTTATTAGAAAAAAAAAACTATACATATAATGAGAGCTTCCCAAAAAAGCAATGTGTAGATAATCTTTGAGTAAAGTATATTTAATAGAGTATTAAACTTTGGTTAAAGGTAGTATATAATATTATTGAGATGGAATTTTATTATTTTATTTTATTAAGAATAAATAAACCCCAAAATTTCTGGATAGTTTTTTTTTTAGGATAGCTAAGAGCTTTAACATGAAAATATAACAATAACAAAATATCAAAGTGGCGTAGAGAAGGAAAACTCTGCTTTTATATCAAAACCCTCGTCAGCCCGTCTGCCAAGCGTGGTGAGTATGGAAATTACCCCTCATGTGATAGAGGGACGCCCGTGCCCCAGCAGTGGGGACATAAATGGGCTGACGATGATGATGATGAAAAATCAAAGAGCTATTGACTAGCAACTACATGTATAGTGTGTATATTTTAAAAACTATTTCTTCTTTAGGTAACTACAAGTACGTTGTTCGTGTAGGGTCTATTACAGTTTACTTTAGGAATACGTCTCAAATTCCTTCGGTTTATGACCTATTCCCAAAGTAACTTCTTAAGTCCTCTTAATTAAGTGACGATCCCTTGAAATTTTCTAAAAGGTCTTAAGTCTCTCTATAGTTGTTGCATGAAATGGATAGTTATTTTTATCGGATTTCTTTTATATTAGTCTCTTATTAATAAAATATGATTGAAAGAGGTATGCCCAACTGATCACGTTCTGTTAGGCATCTTTCATGTCGTGTAGAGTTGAGCATAAGCCTTATAATTTAGGTCTAAAATGGAGAAAAGTCAACGGCCTATATTTTCTCTACCCAACTTTTAAACCCGCCTCTTGATTGCAAAATGCATATGCACGCTCAGCATATTCTGTTAGTCATCTTGTGTGACTTGAAGAGTCGGGTATAAGCCTTAAAAGTTAGGTCTAAAATGATTAAAAGTAAATGGCGTATATTTTTCTCTACCCAACATTAAACCCGTCTCATGCCTCGCTCATTCAGCGACTACTCCGTCCGCCGGACCCAGTGCTCGCGTGCGGGCCGCTTTCTTGCGCGTGCGCCTCCGGGGTCGACGCCCGCTTTCACGACGCCATGTTGTTATGTCACATTAGGGTGGGACTGGACTGAAAGTGTGATTTTGGATGGTTGAAGTTTTTATAGGTATGTAGGTTTTAAGCAAGTTGAAGATTTAAAAGCAATTAGAAACGTTTAATTTTAAAAATATATTGAACTTCAACCCTTATAATGTAGTGAGAAAGGTGTAACACTTAAGCAGCGAAGCTTCGTTCTCTAGTAATATTTATTTTGGAATGCCCAAGACTAGACAATCGGTTTGAATTTTCTAGGGTTTTTTTTTAAACTTACAACATTGAAAATGTGCTAGTAATAATACAATTGTCTCATAAAAGAATATATTATATGAATAAAATGTTGAATTAACTGTAATATAAGTATAATATTTACTTTGAGTACTTTGAGAAACAAAAATCAAGCAATCCATCCTTCGTATTTAAATTTGGTACAAAATGTTTTTTTTAATTTAGACTTATTTTTTAATTAGGGCTAACGCTTGTCCTCAATTTCACCTGAATTAACGACGACATCTTAAGATAAAGCGTTCACCTTTACATTAAAGATGTCCGTAGTATAATCACCACAAAAACAGAATTGAAGCATTTATTAGCTTTTTAGATTATAAATGTAACTCAACATAATAAGGATATAAGATGGCTGACAGAATCTGCTTGAGAGCTTTCAAAGATTGATCGGAGTGGCGTATGTTTAAGGAAGCAATGAAGATGATGATGAGGAAGACTAAAAGGCATAAGTATGAATTAAATTTTTAAGAGGCTGTTTTCAAGTGCCTCGTTATTACCATCCATGGAGACTTTAGGGCTCAGCAATCTGTCATTCATCCTTATAGTACGTAGATTTGAAAAAAAAAACCGAGTTGCATGCAATCTGACATATAAAGACCCTAACACATTTATTCAAGTGAAAACATTTCCCATGCTTCAAGTCCGGTGTCCTTTATTTATTACATTTATTACCGAACCACAAGATTACGCCACCACCTCAGGTGTGCGTTTTGCAAGCCGAGCCGGATGCGTCGTTTTTTCGAGGCGGCGAAAGTGACCTACGTCGAAAGTCGGTGAAAGTGTCGGAGTGACGACCGTCCATTAGCTGGTAAACAATGATTTCGTTTGTTACCTCATTTCGGAATACCTTGAGAATGGGAGGGTGGATAAATAAATAATAATGATCATCAGCACCCAGAGAAGGAAAACTCTGCATTTATATCAAAACCCTCGCCAACCCGTCTGCCAAGCGTGGTGAGTACGGCAATTACCCCTCATGTGATTGAAGGAGGCCCGTGCCCTAGCAGTGGGGACTTAAATAGGCTGATGATGATGTAAAAAAAATATTTTTAGTATTTTGGAAGAAAATCAGTCATAATAAAAGTCACGAGCACAAGAATTGGGGTCCAGGAGCCCAATTCTCGGGCTCGTGATATTTATTTTCATACGACGTATATCACTGAAACATAGTTTTTTTGTATGGTTTTCAGGAGATATCCGCCATGTTTTCCAAATATCACGAGCGCCAGAATTGGGGTCCTGGTCTGGTATAGATATCTCCTCCTAAATGGAACATTGTATCTCTGTAGACCTAGCTTTTAAGTTTTATAAATGTTGTGCAATAAAGAGTATCTATCTATATTATAATTCCTAAGGTATAATGATATTAATAGTAGACCATAATCTGTAAGCAGGAATTCATCATCATCATCATCATCAGCCCATTTAAGTCCCCACTGCTGGGGCACGGGCCTCCCTCAATCACATGAGGGGTAATTGCCATACTCACCACGCTTGGCAGACGGGTTGGCAAATTAGGAATTATCACGGAATTATTTACTTATCTGGATAATCTACTTTTTTTTTACGACGGACAGACAGACCGATCACTTGATGGTAAGCAATTTCGCCGCCCATAGGCACACGCAACACCAGCGGAGTCACAAGTGCGCTGCAAACCTTTTCCCCTTCCCCCCATTGAGCCTTCGGTAACCTCACTCACACGGCGAAACACAGCGCAGGCGCTGCTTCACGCCGGTCTTCTGTGAGGCAGTGGTATCACTCCGGTCGAGCCGGCCCATTCATGCCTAAGCGTGGCTCTGCCACATTTAAACTTGTTTAAAACGTCAATCAATTTTTCAAGTCTGACGATAGAACTAAAGAGCCTTAGGAATAAGTTATAAGGGAATATTTTGAACAT
The DNA here is from genome assembly GCA_019059595.1 of Marasmia exigua. Classification (NCBI taxonomy): domain Eukaryota; kingdom Metazoa; phylum Arthropoda; class Insecta; order Lepidoptera; family Crambidae; genus Marasmia; species Marasmia exigua. The sequence continues at coordinate 8,178,367 of CM032484.1, read as the reverse complement.
ATCTCATAAAGGATTTATGATAAAAAAAAAACCGAAAATCTGTCACTTCTTTCAACTCATCTCTTTCCCACAAACGTGGGTGGCCGCCACACCTGAAATATACCAAGAAAAAAAAACACATATATGGAAAGTGGCGCACCGTCTCCCACTACCAACATAGCTTCCGCTACGACACCCATCACTATTGGAAATTATACTTTAAACTTTAACATTACGGTTGATTCTCGATTAGTGTTCAATTATAGTGATGCCTCATTGATACGTTATCCATCTCCATAGGAATTTTCACTTTATTTCTTGGCTTTAAAGGTGATTTTTTACTGCTTCTTTGATTCCGAAGACAGGCCTGGGTATATTTACCAGATCTCTCGCCGTGAAAGCAGGAGAAAGGCAGCTAGTCCCAAATTCCAATGTATGTTTGTGAAATATGTTTTTTTTTTACTTTACTGCTTTAATACAGGTGTATTTTAAAGGATTTGTGGGTGTTTCACTTGTTTTGACTTGGGATACGATCCTTGTTGGATGTCGACATTGCAAATGAGAAAGTGAATGTCATTTTGTTCTCTTTTTTAGTGACTGGGTTGTTTCAATAGCTATTTAGCTAGGATTATAGCGATAGCGACTAGTGATATCCTATATTATGATGTATATAACACAAGTACTAATGCTACTTACTTTGACAGATGTATAAGAAAAATAATAATAGGTAGGTACTTTTTAAATTGCAATAGAGGAATAATAAATAAATAAAAAGTACAATAGGTTCTTTTTAAATCATCATCATCGTCATCATCATCGTCAGCCCATTTAAGTCCCCACTGCTGGGGCACGGACCTCCCTCAATCACATGAGGGGTAATTGCCATACTCACCACGCTTTGCAGACGGGTTGGCGAGGGTTTTGATATAAATGCAGATATTTCCTTCTCTGGGTGCTGATGATCATACCAGCAGCTTTACCTTAGTCGCCTTTTACGACACCTCGGCAAGAGTGAGGGTGGTCTATTCTACTCTGCCGGGGACCACGCGGCTAGTCTTAGTCGGCTGTCTTTTTAAATAGCAATAGAGAAATAAACGTACAATTAAAAAAATCTGTTATTTTTATAATAAATCATATTTACCACATTTCAACATTCAAAGTGTAGATGCGATATTCATAACGGACCTAAACTGGATAAAGTCTTATTATTTTTCAGGTCCTAGGTTGCCATTTAGGTATGCCAAAAAAAAGCAAAAATAATAGGTAGTTACATACATAAATATCTTTCCCACGGATTTTATTACCTTAGTAAAACTGTGATGTATTTAGCATTATTTTTACTAATAAAAAAAGAGTTTTAGACTTTATAGGACATTTAAGTTGTATAAAGCGAAATTATTACTTTTTCTTTTTCGTACTACTATGTTTATTTTTTCAAACAAAATTATATCGTTAAAGACTTTATTAAGACAACTTTTAGTGTGTTTCTCTCATTATAGTTATATACCTACTTATAAGTCACTATTTCAATTCATAACAAGAATGTTTCAAGGATTATTGTAATAGAAGAAACGTTAAGTACACCACAAATAAAAAGTTTAAGCAATTTTCTTAAGGGTATCTGAATCAACGGTCCCATTCATAATAATTAAATAATTTGCATAATTGTTCTAGGTTCAAACCTAGAAATTGAACTAACACAGCACCATCCTTATGTTTGTTAAAGGTGTGAGTCGAATCTATAACCCTTGGATCTATAAGCAGGGTAACTATCAAATATTTCATCAGGCCATTTTATTAGAATATTGGAAAGTTATTTTTTTACTCTTGCTTGAAAAAACATTTTACGTAACAAAATACTCATTATCATCATTATCATTTCATCCAATAGACGTCCACTGCTGGACATAGGTCTCCCCCAATGTTCTCCACATAAATCGGTCCTGTGCCGCCCGCAAAACAAAATACTAACAACTATATAGCCATACTAACACGTATCATATCCAAGTCTATGGATTATCGTGTACACTTTATTTCTCGAGAAATGACATCAAAATGTCGTCATTTGAATATAAGAAATCGGATGAAAAATACAACAAAAATGGATAGGAGTGAAAGTACACGCACACAAATACAAAATGCGTTGGTGGTTGTGGAGAAAGTTAGCCGTCCTCTAAGTATGGACATGGAAAGGCATGGAGACGGATTCGTAGTTTTATTTTATGGAAAAATCTACAGCTTTATATTCTCTAAAACAAACTTATTTAGTTAGATTCTCTTTATTGCACAGCATTATACAGAACTCAATGCTATGGTTACTCTTGGTGGCATACAAGCAGGCAGATCACCTGATGCAACTGAAACACCAATAGAATCAAAAGCATGAAGCCTACCTTTTAACTCCCTTACTCCTCAATTGGGCTTTCACTTGGCGAAACACAGCGCTGCTTTTACCGGTTTTCTGTGAAGCCGTAGTATTACTCTAGTTGAGCCAGCCCATTCATGCCAAAGCATGGCTCTCCTATTCCCTCATATTACGATGAACTGTCTTTTGAGGTGCAGGGGTACCAGTCACTTTCATCACTTTGATGGTCTGTAAATTTATCAATCGTCATTTATTCTATGTTCATGTCTCTTCGTAAAATTCAATGTAGCAAAGACGAAGCTCGCGACGAGCAACTCTTCGGATCTCAGGTATGTAGGCATAGGCGAGGACAAGTTCAAGCACACAGACAGATTTAAGTATTTGGTATCAACAAATGTCTGGCCTTGCCACCTTTGCCTTTTTATTGGGCAATGGTTCTTATCGGGTTGGATTAGTAGAACCAAAAAGATTTAAGTTGACGCTGCCATGATGACGATTTGCGATTCTTCGCTCATCGGATACACAAAATTGAAAGGTTTCAAAGTGGCTTAAAGATTAAAGTTGTTGACCATACCAGACCATCAGCTGACTCTGGGCTGACACAGAGAAATTTTAATCGAAAACCGCCGTCGTCTCCACGGCTTCTTCTGTCCATACAACTTTTACACAAATGTGAGTGAGTGAAAGGCGTATACATACACGTCTGTAACTACGCAACGTCTTCACGTGTGGGTGGTTCGGTGTGCATGTCTTTTTTTACGCATTCTGTTCTATTGAAAACTAGTATATAAGTGGGTTTGTGCGTCTGTGACAACTAGTTTTTACTTCGTCGTTGGGGAGGATGCTATGCTTTTCAGGATGTAGGGAAATTGGTGAAAGCTGATTTCCAAATTAAGAAGTAAATTAAAATGTGTTTTTTAATCTACTTATAGCTTGGCCTGTTCTTATGAGCATTAGATATAAACAACTATATCTACTTACATAATGTCTGTATAACAAAAGCCATTCTAAAACAGTAATATTTAAACAAAAACATATTGTTCTTTTTTTTAAAATAATAAGCTAAGGTATTTTATAAATCGTTACATAATATTGTCGTTTGTTTATCTTTTACCCAGCATTTTTTCTAATTAAAGTTTTAATTTGGAAATAAATTTCTTCGAATTTTCAACTCTTATTGAGAAACTTGAAAGTATAGAGCTAAATAAACCTCCTGAGATCTATTAATACAACAATGCACAATCATTTGATATTGACTGCTTTTAAAATAGATCCGTAACTTTTTACTTTAAAAATACTTGGTATCAATCATTCTACGAGGTCATTTCAGAAGGAATTTTCAGAAGAATTCAATATTATTTAAGTTTTAACCACTTTACTGGCACTTGCTTTTGTATTTTATCTATTTATTTCATTTGAAGCTAATTCTGGAAAATATTGCAATGAATATGAACATAGAAGGACGGCCAACCGCTTGTACTCGGTTGGATAAGTTTGATGTATTGCCTAAGGGCTGATATAAAAAAAGATATCTTTAATGGTTACCCAAAATAAAGACTTAAGGCTTATGTATCGGAGGCTGAGATCGCCAACAGGTGTGACAGACAGAGCATTTTTCTTTTTTTTTTATGTGATCAGTGGAAGACGAGCCTACGGATCACCTGATGGTAAAGTATTGCCGCCGTCCATGGATAAACGCGACACCATTGAAGTTGCTACCTTATAATTGAATAATTAACCTTATTACTAATTTATTTGCCTTTTTATTGATTAAAAGATTGTTCATGAAACAGATATTCGTGGTCTATCTCTGAGAATTTGTGGTATGTTCGTTATTCCTGGTTTCTATAATAGTACGGTCAGCATGAAAAGTAGCTTACATTTTAGTACCAAGACAAAGTAACTGTTCTGCCTATCTCTGTCAGTTTCTAAGGGGTGCGTAAAAACTGCTACTTTGACATGGTACTAAGGTGTTAAGCTACTTTTGATGCTGACCGTACTAGAAAAGACCTTTGTTTGCGTCCATTAAAGTAAGTAAGGTACAGTCAGCGAACGTAGCGGTGTTCTAGTTAGCCAGTAAAGTCGCTTGGACTGCGCTATGGGTTTAGGTAGGTATTAGGTTCGCTGACCCCGCTGCGCGTGCAAGCGATTATCGCCTAGCGCTGGTACACCGGAAAATTCGTCGACCATACGTCTATGTTTTTACGAGTATGTCATTTATGTATTGCATGATAAAGATGACAATATGAATTAATCATTATCTATATCAATTCAGAAAATACTGTGTCAAATTTTTAAACTTGATAGTCACTTATTTAATCCGAAGTAGTTACTTTGATTTATTGATATTTTACAAAACGCCAATAGATGGCGTTAGTAGTTCTCCAACAAGCTATAGTTGAATTCACGCGTTTCACTTTGTAACCCACTTGACTTACAATCTCAGTAGCCAGGTTGTTTGTTCTACCCAGTTTAATATTGTATTAATTATTAGCTATAGTTGACAGCAGCCAATAATATGATTGTAGTTGAAGCTTTGGCGTAGCTATGGATAACGCCTGGGATGGATACGGGGTTAGACTTCCCAACCCAGTCATCCTACAAATCATCATCATCATTATCAGCAACCCACACTGTATTAATATTTATTTATGTATTTCAATATATATCTGCCACATTGTACACTTCTTTTAATATTTAATATACGTGTATAATATGTCTATTTAAATTAAAGTTTTCTCAGTTTGTGTATACACCTGAAAAGGTAGAACGAAGTGATGCCTGAAATATAATTGTAACAGCCTATGTAACCTTTGTTCTTACACAATAAATACTTACTTACTTACTTACTTATTCTCACCTGCATTAAATATTGTATTCCTTCTTTTAGATCCTACCTAACTCACTCGCAACCAGATCCCACTAGAATACCAGCGCTGCTGCGGCATCGCAGATAATGCCTGTAGCAGCAAATGCTGAGGCTGGGACCTGATTGGCCACTCCCTTCACTTATTCCATACAAAATGTAATATCCACCATTCGATGTTTCCGCTGTTGTATGTCATTATGTATTATTGTATATTTATTGTGGCCAATAAATGCATTTTCTTTCTTTCTTTCCACACTCGTCCATTGCTGGACATAGGTCTCCCCTATTGCACGCCACTGCTCCCGATTTTCGGCACTCTCATCCAGCCCACACCAGCCAGCCTTCGAATGTCATCATCCCATCTTGTCGCAGGGCGTCCTACACTACGCTTGCCGAGTCCTTCAAAAATGACTAGTTTATTGGCCGGGCATTTTGGACGGCCTAAAGAACATCATCTTTTTTATCCAAATGCCGGTAAGAATTTCTTTTTGCTGTATTCTGTAGGACTTGTCCCCCTGAGTACCTTTTTATTACTATGGGACCAAAGCTGATCAGAGTCATTATCCTTGGTATTTAAAAAATCAACATCTTCATACATTTTCAGTAAATTAACTAACAATAACCTTATGCCAAATCTTGACATTTGAACAACAGGTGGACAAGTTGTAACAGAATAAAGCAAAATTTTTTTTGCTGGCACTTTCATATTTGGGCCAAAAATACCTATTTGAAAATCCATTTATTTTTAATTCCGATATCCGTAACACATGTGCTTGAGCTACCTATCTCGGAGTCAGACCAATGTGGTGTTGGGAAATATTTATTATTGTCCTGGTCCCGAACTTAGGTTATTCCTTGTAGTATGGAAACCAGGAACAATGAAGGTACCATCAACATCCAGACCCAACACAAACATCTGTTTCATCAAAAACATATTATTACCGGTATTGGACCGGGAAATAAATACAAATCAGAATAAAAAGTAAAAGATAGATTTTCCATTTTATTTTATTGTAAACCTACTGATACAGTCTTGTGTGTACTTATTTTATAATAAATAATTAAATAATTAATTCTATATAGTTTGGTTTACAACTGACACAATAAACCCGTTCAATTTAACCTTAAAACTAATAGGTACAACACACTGAACATGTTGAATAATATTAAGTGAATAATTAAATGTTTGTGCGCACCCTGTTCCATCCAGCTATTTTTATTTATACACTTCTTATTCTCTTTTTAGACTATAAAATTTAATTATAAAATAATAAATTGTATAAATTATACAACGCAAAGTATAAAATTTGTACTTAATAACGATTCAAGCACCATATAATTCAGCATTTAATAAAATATAAAATAAAGCTAGACCATGTTTAGTATTTTTTTCATTGCGTATTAGTTATTTCATATAAATATGTTAGTTTACTTAAAATTAATCAAGATCATTGGAAAAAGATATTTATGTCACATGTAGAGCAAATTGCTTATTATTTTATAATTCAAAATAAAAAATGTTGTTTATTATTTGCAAGAACTTATTATATCCTACATTGTTATTCTTGAATAGAAAGTTTAGTCCATACGAAACTTTTTAAATGATTGCACAAACCTCAAGTACCTAACATAATTAAACCTATTCGATTACAAATTATTAGAAAATACTTTTGAATATATTTGAGGCCATAAACAGAGAAATTTAAATTGTAATTTAAAAAATCGCTCCCTAACGATTTTAAATAATTAAATTGTTATAATTTTTAGCATGACAAAAAAGCTTTGGCTGTGATGGCGGTTGAAACACAGGGTATTTTTAGGAAGGAAACACACATGTTTTTTGAATTTCTCAAAAATAAAAATGCAGTACATATCAGAGAAGGAAAACTCTGCATTTATATCAAAACCCTCGCCAACCCGTCTGCCAAGCGTGGTGAGTATGGCAATTACCCCTCATGTGATTGAGGGAGGCCCGTGCCCCAGCAGTGGGGACTTAAATGGGCTGACGATGATGACATATCTACAACGCCACTCTATGCATCGGCTGAAATATTTTTGTCCCACTGTTGGTATTTATAAGTTAAATGACCGTGAAAAATACTATGAATATAGAAACCACTAAAGTCAATATCTCTCATAAATTCCTCATGAACTTGTTCAAATTGATTTAAAAAAACACTACAATATACCTAATTTCGTTTTGTCGCCATATTTTGCTGTGGAAGTTAATATTTTCTCAGATTACTGCTGAGTGTTTTTCTTTAAAATCTCTTTAATTTATCTTAATTATTAAAAATCAAATTACCTAGTAGCGTTATTAAACTGAGCAAACAGCTTTAAGTGGCGACACCTGGTGTCAGAGTTAAAACTTACTGTGGGTCACTGAACTATATTTGCTTGTTTATAATTTATAGTCAGTGACCCTGGAATTTCAGGTAGAGTTTTTATGAATTTAACTGCGCTTTGTAGGCCAAATCATTGGCATCCTGAGCAATGCTTGATGATCTGGCGTAAGGGTAGGAAGCGGCTGGGGCCGTCGGTGATGACCACTGTTGGGGCGATGACTGGAACCCGGCAATCTGGTGTAACAGAGATGCAAGATAAATGTGTTGTGATTACAAAACAAATCTGAATAAAATAAAAACACGCTTGGTTTCCAGATTGAACCAGGTTTGAGTAGAAATACAGAACAAAGTACATACTCAAACGATGTCCTCCGACCGATTGGGCTACAATCAGCCATGTACGCAGAATTATTAAAGTATACAAGTGTATACCTACGCAAATACAATATTGCACTTTATATTCTATCTTCATCATTATTCCCTATATCCCCTTACCCCTATTTTCAGATGGAAGTCATTCTTAATTGGACTCATTTGTTAAAAAACCACCACAATACTGTTTTGGATTCCAAGCGCTGCTACAGTAAGATGTCGCCAGCATGGCTACCATAATGCTCCTTGGTGACCAGCAAAGCAAGACCTCCGAAGAGAAGACCCAGCATTCACCTTTACCTTGTCACATCGTCGCTAAACAGTTTTTGGACTCCCAGCACTCTTGCAGCAAGGAACGAAGCTTGGCTACCACCAGCGCTTTGGTGACCAGCAGAGTCAGTCATCTGAAGGAAAGACCAAGCACCAATCCTTACCTTCCCGTTTAAGTTGTTAGGTCATTACCACTCAACAGTTTCTGGCTGCCCAGCGCTGCTGTGGCAAGAAACGCCACTTTGGCTATCACCAGCACCTTGTCGGTGACCAGCAGTTCAGTCTTCTGAAGAAAAGACCTAGCACAAATTCTTACCTTGCCTCTCAAATTGTTAAGCTCACCGCACCGCTTAAAAGTTTCGGGATGCCCAGTGCTGCTATTGCAGAGAACGGCAGCTTGGCTATTAACAACACCTTGGTGACCAGCAGAGTGAGACCTCTGAAGTGTAGACCAAGTACAATCCTTACTTTCCAGCTCTAGTCGTTACGTCTACCACCGCTAAACACTTTCTGAATTCCCAGCACTGCTGCAGCAAGGGACGCCAAGTTAGCTACCACTAGCACTTTGGTGACCATCAGAGTCAGACCTTCGAAGAGAAGACCATGCACCAATTCTTGCCTTTCCGGTCAAGTTGATAAGTCCACTACCGCTCAACAGATTCTGGATGCTCAGCGTTGCTACGGCAAGGAATCCCAGATTGGTTACCATCAAAGCCTTGGTGACCAGCAGAGTGAGACTTCTGAAGAGTAGAACGAGCACCAATTCTTACCTTTCCACTCAAGTTATTAAGCCCACCACCGCTCAACAGTTTCTGAATGCCCAACGCTGCCGCAGCCAGGAACGCCAGTTTGGCTACCACCAGCGCTTTGGTGACCAGTAGAGTAAGACCTCCGAAGAGAAGACCAAGCACAGCTACCACTTTGACTCCGATACCGGCCAGGAGTGGAGTGTACTTTTTGATTTTTCCTCGAGCTAAAATAAAAGCAAAAACGTGTTAGGTATACCTTACTCTACTTATTTAATAACTAAACCAGAATTAAAGTTGTTTTAAGGGTTTCGAACCTTAAAAGGAAAAAACGGAACTCTTATAATATGACTTTGTTGTCCGTCCGTCTGTCTGTTCGTCTGTGTGTCATGACCCTTTATCTCGGTAACACGTAAATGTATCTTGTTAAAATTTAAACCGTATGTATGTAACCGTCTACAGTTTTTTAAAGCTGTGAAAAAATCAAAGGTTGGGTATAAAAAAGACACGGTCGTTTATGCACCGAAAACCAATACATATTTCGATCCTCCCAAAGGAAACAAAATCTATGGGGTACTTTCCGATGACCTAGAACTATGAAATTTGGCAAAAAACATATGGTAGATCACACATGTAAGGAAAATCTGAAAACTATATATTTTTTATTAATCATTAAAAAATAGGGAGTCTATATTTTTATTGCGAGTCGAAATTTAAAACTGATGCTACAAAATCAAATGGAATATAAAAGGGCTTGATGAGCACATTGTAAAATGTATTTTATATTTTTTTACAACGCATAGTTTCTTATATTTTATACTGAATTTAAAAAATCCGAAAATCTTAGAAAAACTTCGCGACTCCCGAACTATTAATAGACATAGTATTTCTAAAGGTTCGGCACCCTCGGTCTAACTCGACTCGCACTTGGTTTTTTTGAGTTTACAATATTTTCAAAGGCAAACATTTGTCAATAATAAGAGATAAGAGAGGTCTTACTTTTTCAATATTTTTAGGCATTGTGTAGGGATTAAGAACAATTTTGATATTTTTTAATTTTTGTAAAACAATATACGTTTTATTAAATTGTAATAAAATAATAATGATAATAATGATTTTCTTATTTTTTCCCCATGTTGCGAAAGCCAAAAAGGAAGGGTTAAGATTTTCGCAGTCTATGTACCCAGTCGATTTTAATGAATGGGATATCAATCGATTTTTTATTACTGTCCAGGTGACTTCGGCTTATATTTAATTTGAAAATAATAACATAACGTGTGCTATACGAAACAAGCGAAAGATTTTTTGACATTTTTGTAGGTACCGTTATAAATCTCATGACATAAGAATGGGTCAAAATATAACGAAAATCTTGAATTGAATCAATATTTGTTCGTTTAATAATATAAAAAAATATATTTTAACTTCTATAAATAAAAAAAATATATAATTAAATAAATACTGCACACTTAAGCAGCACTATAAAAAAAAAACACCGACGATCTTCACGTACGTATCGAGACGAACGGAGCGCACCATGTGCTGAGCGAAAAAGAAAGTACTGCGAGTTGAATGACCTGTTGCGTCAGCGTGTACCGGTCTGTCGGTCAAGGTTACTACTCCGTATGGATGTCTATACGTACGGTGTATAGCCACGGCTATACGCATAGAACTTTGAGTACGTTAACAGTTATCGTAGTTTTGAGGATCTTTGCGTAGCATTTTTAAACGTCTTAGAAAATTGTCTAGGGATTTATATATTCGTTTATTTACCCCGCGGTGTTTCCCGCATATTAAAGTATCAGCCTATAAACTCTCCCACTGCAGGGCAAAGGCCTCTATTACGATTAAGATTACGCTTAATCACCACGCTTGCCAAATGCGGATTTGTGATCACAAATCCGAGCTATGTTAGGAAAATTTGCAACATACTTTTCGCTGGACCCGGGAATCGACTCAGGACCCCGAGATTACGGCCCAGTACTTAAACCACTAGATCAACAGGTCATTGTATTCAGCCCGCGTATTATTTGGTTTTTAATCCAACAGGAAGCTGACATTTTTCAGGATTAAGAGTATTTGAGGTCCTTTCCCTAGTTCTTAGCTAAGGTGAAGAGGTCCATAAATTTTAGTCAAATCGACGCAGCCGTTCTTGAATTATAAATTGTGTAGCCAACAGGTTTTTTTTTTTATAAATTCAGATATATTTTATTTTAATACCATAGATGGCTTTATTTTTATATTTTAATTTGTGTGACATTGTATATTGGTGCGCCGCAGCCTGATGGTAAGCAAAAAGAGAGCCCACGTTAATGAAAATAATCATATTTCCTAAGCTAAATTTAAAAAAAAAATCACTTTTAGTTTCTTAACCAAAAACTTTTTTGTTATTTCACAGGGCAACATTACTCAAAATGTATTTATTTTATTTAAAACTATATTTATTTTATTGTGCAATGGGTGTGCATTCGGTCTTACCTTCTTCAAAAGTCCGAGCAGCATCTCTGAGTTCCCCAGGTTCAAATTTAACGTTTAATTTTTCTTCTCCTGATGCATCTCTGTAAAAGAAAATCATTGGTTATTGTATGGTCTTAAGTAATGTGGAAAAAGGATTTTTAACCAGCTATTTCCTGGTGGTCTTCTCGAATCTAGATAAGATAAGATCAAGGGTTTAGTGGGTATAGAAGGCCCAATATCCCAGGCGCTGGATATGCATAAGGTACTTTTACGTGGCTTGTGGACCCAGCCTCGCGCCACTAAAAAAAAAGGTGATAACTCTCGATCTAATGCGGTCGAAGGTCATCACCTTTTTTCCATTCCATTTTTCAACGACTGTTTATTTTATTTTGAATTAGTTGAACTTTGCCACAGAATTTCTTTGATCATGCAGTGAGTTGCATACGGCGAGCAATGTAGTGTGTAAAATTTCTACGAAAAAAAAAACAACGAACTAAAAAGTATAAAATAATATTTTTGACACTACAGATAACATTTTATGACAGTACACCCGAGAAAAGATGTTACCGAAGTCGAAATTTTTTTTCATGCCTGTTTAGTATCTCATTTTTAGGCAGCCCCCCCCCCCCCCCTCCCTCATCACTATCGCCAAATGACTAACAAACTTATTGAGAGTACAGAATTGTGGGTGGAGGAGGAGTTGACCTTCGACCTTCCACCATCAGCTGAGCCACATACATACGTACATAAAAAAAAACAATACATACAGCCGAACATAGAACCTCCTCTTTTTTGAAGTCGGTTCAAAATTGGCAATATAATTTAGAGGGTAGGCACTAAGTTGAATAGGTATAGGGGTATAAAATATAAGTTGATAAATGTAGATTTTTGTCATGAGAACACCAAAAAAACTCATTAAAATAATAAAAAATGAAAACGTAATTTGAAAAAATTGGAGAGATATTATGTCTTCGAAACATTTTCAAAAAGTGAGATCAATATATGCTAGAACGAAATTGTACGCACCATATTTTGATGTATATTACTCCAAACGAATTTGTACGCACCATATTTTAAAGTATATCAGTACCAAATGAAACTATACGCACCATATTTTGAAGTAGGTATATCAGTTTCAAACGAAATTATACGCACCATATTTTGAAGTATATCAGTACTATTAGCACCACAGTTACTATCTACTCCTGCCCCATATGTCTTATAAAATAACTTGTATGAAAACAAACATAATGTAGCTACGAGTATCATTAAGCACATTGTTTTTCTTTGTAAGCCTAATGACTTTAATCGGCTTATTTAAGATAAGTTATATACAATTATTTTTAAATGAATGTCATACACCACTGATTTATGTTTCATTGAGAACATTGATAAAGATTAGTGACATTAAAAGCGCGAGTAATTATAAAAAATGCGATCAGATTAAAACTTTCGCTCAAGAAGCAAAAGCGAATAAATTGTTGACACATTACAAGAACGGAATGGCTTAGATAATATCAAGACTTTACGCACTGGTGAAGCTTTAAGTGTAAGCAGTACGGTAACTTAACACATTAGTACCATGTCGAAGTAACATTTTGTACGTACCCCTTAGAAACTGACTATAATAGGCAGAACGGTTACTTTGACATGGTACTAAAGTTTTAAGCTGCTTTTGATGCTGACCGTACAATCAGCCAATCTATGTTTATTTTTACCTAGAATGTAAGTACTAGTGGCATTTATAATTCGTACAGCTAAGGAATGGAAATTCTTCAGAAATAGTGGTCTGTCTATACGGACCTCTACTAATCTGGACATCATGAAGGCATGTGTGAACAGGCATATTATAATAATAAATAAAATGAAAATCTTTTTAATGCACAAATTATCATAAAATTATTGGTGCTGAGACATCCCCACTAAGTAACACAATACTTGTGTTGGGGCTGACTCGCTCCTTCCCAAGATTTGAATAACATTGAGTGAGACTACTATTCTAGTTAAATGCGTAACATCCTAGACTTCATGTTTACTATCCAGTCCGTTTCAACGTGGGAGACGCCCCCCTAACGGAAGGCGCCTTCGGAACCACTGAGCTACCGTCATTTGTGAAACATCCTGAAAAGTGTCAAGTAAACACTGTCACTGTGTCCTTTGTAATGGCAAATTAGTGTAACACGCCAACCATTGTTAGAACTAAAGTTTTCGCTTTCCAACAAAAGGATGGAAAGTGAGCTAGCCCAATGTGTTGAATCATTTCGCTGAGCTGTTTGGGTTGGATGATTCAACTGACTTATGCAATTGAGCTAACAGGATGTAAACAAATACTCAAGTTACTGGCCTTCTGTTTGTGTTGGTAAAATAAAATAAATATATCTTGGGTATTGCAAATCTATGTGCCTGATTTTTAAAGACCCACCGGAAGCCACAGCAAATCAATCAAATCAAAGCATCAATCAAATCAGCAAATCAAAGCAGATCAAGGGAAAGGCTTAAGCCTTTCCCTTGATCTCTTCTTCTTAAGAAGAAATGTTGTAATTGCATCGAAAATCATCTTAAGGCGTTAAAAACGTTTACGAACTGGTGACGGACAGCCAGGGATCGTCGCGCTTGACAGTCCATAGTAGAAGACCAAGACCAAGACCAAGACTTGGCCTAGACCCAAAAAGGGTTGTAGCGCCGAAGAAAGTAAGTAAATCTTTGTGCTTCTACTACTATTTCAAGAGTGTGAGGGAGATGTGGTGAGACCATGATGCAGTATTTGAAGTGACTGCCTTCTTTCGCTCCCTTCGCAATAGTTAGAAACCAGGCGGACTGAATCCTTGTTACACGATTCAGAAACATTTCTGAAATCGCGTATTGACTTGAAAATTCTTGAAGTGTAGACCCCATTCGAACCTACGGCCTCGGTGACGCATCGTCGTAACTAGCGCCGCCAGTAGATTTGTATTAATTGTGGCGATTATGAGACATTTTTAAAAAAAGTCCAACGGTGAATCCATAAAGGAAAGTATTAAGATTTTTTAGATGTACTTGTGCATTGTCTTCGTACAAGTGACCATAACTCTTATTATTGCCTAAAGTGACGCCTTTTTGCAATAGACTAACACTATTTTTATTATTTGATAGAACGGTTCATTACGATTATATTACGCCATAAAAATATGTTTTTTTTGAAGCACCTTTCCTAATAAATTTTAAATTTTAAATTATATTTTCGCTATACAGCCATAAATGCCGTCAGCCATGATGGTCGTCGAATTATCTGTGCCGTGACGTCACTGTTATTGTAAGCAATACGTATGACTGTCAGGCTTATAAATAAAAGACCACGAATAACCTGAAACTGGAATTTGACATTTTGATGTGGACCCTTGTACGGAATAATATTTGAATTAAAAGTTATTTTTATAAATGGTGATATAAGGCAACTTGCCTTTTATAAAAATTATGGTTACTTGTTCGTAGAAATTATCGCATGTTTTGTCTCAAAAAGCTTTTGATACTTTCCTTTATGGATTCAATGTAGTACTTTTTTAAAAATGTTTCATAATAATAATCATCATCATCATCAGCCCATTTAAGTCCCCAATGCTGGGGAGCAAGTGGCCTCCCCTCCAATCACATGAGGGGTAATTGCCAAACTCACCACGCTTTGGCAGACGGGTTGGCGAGGGTTTTGATATAAATGCAGAGTTTTCCTTCTCTGGGTGCTGATGATCATGCTAGCAGCTTTACCTAAGTCGCCTTTTACGACACCCCGGTAAGAGTGAGGGTGGCCTATCTACTCTGCGGGGCCATCAACGGCTTCCACGGAAGCCCCATACATACGTACATAAAAAAAAACAATACAGACAGCCGAACATAGAACCTCCTCTTTTTTGAAGTCGGTTCAAAATTGGCAATATAATTTATAGGGTAGGCAATAAAGAATAGGTATAGGGGTATAAAATATAAGTTGATAAATGTAGATTTTTGTCATGAGATGATTTTTGTCTGTCAAAAAAACTCATTCAAATAATAAAAAATGAAAACGTAATTTGAAAAAATTGGAGAGATATTATGTCTTCGAAACATTTTCAAAAAGTGAGATCAATATATGTTAGAACGAAATTGTACGCACCATATTTTGATGTATATTACAAACGAATTTGTACGCACCATATTTTAAAGTATATCAGTACCAAATGAAACTATACGCACCATATTTTGAAGTAGGTATATCAGTTTCAAACGAAATTATACGCACCATATTTTGAAGTATATCAGTACTATTAGCACCACAGTTACTATCTACTCCTGCCCCATATGTCTTATAAAATAACTTGTATGAAAACAAACATAATGTAGCTACGAGTATCATTAAGCACATTGTTTTTCTTTGTAAGCCTAATGACTTTAATCGGCTTATTTAAGATAAGTTATATACAATTATTTTTAAATGAATGTCATACACCACTGATTTATGTTTCATTGAGAACATTGATAAAGATTAGTGACATTAAAAGCGCGAGTAATTATAAAAAATGCGATCAGATTAAAACTTTCGCTCAAGAAGCAAAAGCGAATAAATTGTTGACACATTACAAGAACGGAATGGCTTAGATAATATCAAGACTTTACGCACTGGTGAAGCTTTAAGTGTAAGCAGTACGGTAACTTAACACATTAGTACCATGTCGAAGTAACATTTTGTACGTACCCCTTAGAAACTGACTATAATAGGCAGAACGGTTACTTTGACATGGTACTAAAGTTTTAAGCTGCTTTTGATGCTGACCGTACAATCAGCCAATCTATGTTTATTTTTACCTAGAATGTAAGTACTAGTGGCATTTATAATTCGTACAGCTAAGGAATGGAAATTCTTCAGAAATAGTGGTCTGTCTATACGGACCTCTACTAATCTGGACATCATGAAGGCATGTGTGAACAGGCATATTATAATAATAAATAAAATGAAAATCTTTTTAATGCACAAATTATCATAAAATTATTGGTGCTGAGACATCCCCACTAAGTAACACAATACTTGTGTTGGGGCTGACTCGCTCCTTCCCAAGATTTGAATAACATTGAGTGAGACTACTATTCTAGTTAAATGCGTAACATCCTAGACTTCATGTTTACTATCCAGTCCGTTTCAACGTGGGAGACGCCCCCCTAACGGAAGGCGCCTTCGGAACCACTGAGCTACCGTCATTTGTGAAACATCCTGAAAAGTGTCAAGTAAACACTGTCACTGTGTCCTTTGTAATGGCAAATTAGTGTAACACGCCAACCATTGTTAGAACTAAAGTTTTCGCTTTCCAACAAAAGGATGGAAAGTGAGCTAGCCCAATGTGTTGAATCATTTCGCTGAGCTGTTTGGGTTGGATGATTCAACTGACTTATGCAATTGAGCTAACAGGATGTAAACAAATACTCAAGTTACTGGCCTTCTGTTTGTGTTGGTAAAATAAAATAAATATATCTTGGGTATTGCAAATCTATGTGCCTGATTTTTAAAGACCCACCGGAAGCCACAGCAAATCAATCAAATCAAAGCATCAATCAAATCAGCAAATCAAAGCAGATCAAGGGAAAGGCTTAAGCCTTTCCCTTGATCTCTTCTTCTTAAGAAGAAATGTTGTAATTGCATCGAAAATCATCTTAAGGCGTTAAAAACGTTTACGAACTGGTGACGGACAGCCAGGGATCGTCGCGCTTGACAGTCCATAGTAGAAGACCAAGACCAAGACCAAGACTTGGCCTAGACCCAAAAAGGGTTGTAGCGCCGAAGAAAGTAAGTAAATCTTTGTGCTTCTACTACTATTTCAAGAGTGTGAGGGAGATGTGGTGAGACCATGATGCAGTATTTGAAGTGACTGCCTTCTTTCGCTCCCTTCGCAATAGTTAGAAACCAGGCGGACTGAATCCTTGTTACACGATTCAGAAACATTTCTGAAATCGCGTATTGACTTGAAAATTCTTGAAGTGTAGACCCCATTCGAACCTACGGCCTCGGTGACGCATCGTCGTAACTAGCGCCGCCAGTAGATTTGTATTAATTGTGGCGATTATGAGACATTTTTAAAAAAAGTCCAACGGTGAATCCATAAAGGAAAGTATTAAGATTTTTTAGATGTACTTGTGCATTGTCTTCGTACAAGTGACCATAACTCTTATTATTGCCTAAAGTGACGCCTTTTTGCAATAGACTAACACTATTTTTATTATTTGATAGAACGGTTCATTACGATTATATTACGCCATAAAAATATGTTTTTTTTGAAGCACCTTTCCTAATAAATTTTAAATTTTAAATTATATTTTCGCTATACAGCCATAAATGCCGTCAGCCATGATGGTCGTCGAATTATCTGTGCCGTGACGTCACTGTTATTGTAAGCAATACGTATGACTGTCAGGCTTATAAATAAAAGACCACGAATAACCTGAAACTGGAATTTGACATTTTGATGTGGACCCTTGTACGGAATAATATTTGAATTAAAAGTTATTTTTATAAATGGTGATATAAGGCAACTTGCCTTTTATAAAAATTATGGTTACTTGTTCGTAGAAATTATCGCATGTTTTGTCTCAAAAAGCTTTTGATACTTTCCTTTATGGATTCAATGTAGTACTTTTTTAAAAATGTTTCATAATAATAATCATCATCATCATCAGCCCATTTAAGTCCCCACTGCTGGGGCACGGGCCTCCCTCAATCACATGAGGGGTAATTGCCAAACTCACCACGCTTGGCAGACGGGTTGGCGAGGGTTTTGATATAAATGCAGAGTTTTCCTTCTCTGGGTGCTGATGATCATGCTAGCAGCTTTACCTAAGTCGCCTTTTACGACACCCCGGTAAGAGTGAGGGTGGCCTATTCTATTCTGCCGGGGACCACACGGCGTAAAATGCACTGCCTCATAATCGCTACAATAAAAACAAATCTGTTTTGTCGATGCGTTACCTTAAAATGGTGCATGATCTATTCCATTGCTAGCTACCTTTGCTTGCATATCGAGAAATTTTAACAAAGTTCTAACAATTCTCTTAAAAAAGTGATAATGATCTTTACTTCCTTGTATCCTTCACTTATTATTACGGGTACCAGCAGGATTAACGAAGGTAATACAAAGTATATTGGAGACCCCGATTTTTTTTAGTTCCCAATGTAACTAAAAAATCTTAAGATCTAAAATAGAGTTTTTGCGGCTGTCTCAAATTTAATAATTTACCACCCTCCTGTCCTCACGGGAAACAAGAAGTTAAAAATTAAAGGATTGTATTTAACCTACTTCTTACACCTACCAGAGTCTATGCCTTGTTCCTAGGCACCTGTGGCACCGACCTATTCATGACACTGTGTATTTAACAAGGACTAAGTTTCCTTAGTCATTGGTATTTACAGCGACCATTACCTTTTGACATACTTATGTGACATCCACCCTATACAGACTGTGCCTTTTTTTGCGTTAATACTGGGATGACGTGCTGGGCGACGTTTTTTCTCTACCGCACCCTTATTTTACTATACTATTATATTATACTATACTAGCGGCCCGTCCCGGCTTCGCACGGGGGGACTTAACTTTTTTAAAAATAATGTTACGATGAACAATTCATCTATAGAGCATTTTTGTATAACTTTAACTATATGCTCAGCGCACGCCACGGAAAGCCTCAGAAACGATACTTTTCCCCCGTTTTTAAACCATTTTTGGTTACTGCTCCACAACTATAGGACCTAGCGTGATATTATATAGCCTATGTTACTTCTGAATAATGCAGCTTTCTAATGGTGAAAAAAATATTGCAATCGGTCCAGTAGTTTTTGAGTTTATTCATTACAAACATACAAAAATACAAATCTTTCCTCTTTATAATATTATAGTATAGATGCGTCAGGGCCGGTTGGATCTCTTACATACTCTGTGACTTTTTTCCCAAAATGGCACATTCTGTTGACTTCTAGTCCTATGGGGATCAGGTGCCACCTTAATTATAACAAAAAAAAAACAAACAAACTAGATCAACTGTTCTGGTTTGTTTTTTTTTTGTTATAATTTTGGCAACTAAAGATAGTGTTTGGCTAGTGTCTTCTCTTTAGAATCAATCTTTCAAACCGGAGTTAGAATCACATTTGCATCGCATCATAAGAGTGGGAATCTAACTTACGACCTTTCTTATACGAGTCAGGGCCACTACCATAATTATTGCTATTGGCTTAGTCAAAAAATATTTATATATTTTTCCTGGCAGACGAGCAGACGGATCACTTGATGGTAAGCAATTGCCGCCGCTCATGGACACCCGCGACATCAGTGGAGTCAAAAGTGCGCTGCCAATATTTAAACCCCCTTTTCCCCTGGATTGGGACTGCTTCACGCCGGATTTCTGTGAGGCCGTGGTATCACTCCGGTCGAGCCAGCCCATTCATGCCGAAGCGTTGCTCTCTCAATAGTGGGTAATGTCAGCATTAACATTTAAAAAATGATCCTTTGTAACAAAGTTTATTTTCTGCCCTAATGGGAATAATACCTAAATAAGAAAGTACTCACTTTTCAATAGCAACTCCAGAAAATAGTTCGATTCTTGAATCTTCCTCTCCCCCACCTCCAGGGGCGGCACTGCAGGCCACCACCGCAACGATAAGAAACACACAAAACACTCTCATTTTTCTAAAAGTAACAAACTTTTCTGGCCTATATCGTGAGGTAGGGACGTCCTTCCGATCGTGGGACAGAGGACCAAGTGAGGTAACACCGGGATATGGGCGCTTTATATTGAGGGAAGATGCGTAAAGCAAAGGTTTGAAACAAATGGAGTTCCGTGAGATGCGTGGGCAGAGAGGTGTTGATACTTTTTGTTTTTGTATGAATATAAAAACATTTTAAGGCGTTAATTTAATCTTTTTTACGCATTATTTGGTACAAAAGGCATACTTTACACTCTTTACCAGTCAACCTACCAGTACCAGTCTAGCAAAGAGGATTATGGTGCGGCAAAAGGCGGCATTAAAGTAATATGTTAAATAATAAAATTGTTAAAAATACACTTTTAAACGTAAAATCTATTTTATTTTAAGGTAAAAAATATTGGGTACCTGTAGGTACTAACGTAAACATAGTAGAAAAAAATGGAGTGAGGCACAGGAAAATAAAAAAAAACTACGTTCACACTTAGCCAGGTCTTTGTATGTTACTCGTATACAAGAACATAGGGGAAAAATTGGAATTACACAATTTTGTTCGTGCACTTAATTATAATTCCTCAAAAATTTTAAAATTTAAATTATTTGGAATTTTAATAGTAGGTACGTCAGTCGCCAATAAGCGTGATGCTCGCCTAATGATCATAAGCGATTATCGCAATCTTTGGATGTCAGCAGATCCAGTGGGCCTGCAAATACAATTTAATTGAATAAATTGTTATTTATAACGGCCTTTTTATGCCATTTTTTTTTTTCAGATTTACTCAAAGATCAACATCATTTAGTCGCACTTTAAAGCTCAAGCATTCATTCATACGACTCGGATGCGCAAGAGTTCTATCGGCAGGCGTTCCACAAAGGGGCGTGACGACAAACACCCAGACAAATCCTTTATCCATGCATATGTTTAAAACCAACCTTCTTCCATATGTAATAAGACTTATGTGAGGTATGAACGTCACGTTTTGTTTTTGTTCATTTGGTTACAGAAGCTGAAGTATTTCGTATGTCGTAATGGAAATTGTTTTTTCTTCTGATAACAAACTTTCACTGTTTTGATAAGCTTTAAATCTCGCTTTTTCACATTCCATTCTTCTTTATCATTTTTTCTTGCAGTAAGTACGTGCTCCTCGCATAAATGAAAAATAGATTATAAGTGACATTTGCCTAATGAAGTTTTACAGGGATTTTAAAATGTTGAAATTGTGGGTATTTTGAGAAACCATTCGATACATGAAGTATTCCTTACAATATCTACACTATGGAACTAGATAACGCGTGCTTTAAACGGAATGGGAAATTTTTGAAAAAAAAGTCACAGAGTGTGAAAAAGATCCAACCGGCCCTGACGCTAATTCTATACGGGTGCGGTAGAAAAAGCACGGCGTCCAGCAAGTCACCCCATGCTTTCTATGAGAAGGCTCAGTCTGTTTAGGATGAATGTCTATGGTTTACATTCAATGCCGAAACGAATGGTGGAAATACGCTCATATGTTTTTTCAACTGAACTTCCATCTCTCCCCATTTTAATTTCATATTTCAGCGAGAAAACTATTATCAATAGTTTTTACACTGTAGAGTTACAGTTTTCCATAGAAAAAATAGAGCACGTACAGTGCAAAACAAAAATCGGAAGTATACCTACTTTTATTGACTTTTTTTTAATTTGGCTCTACCCGAAGATAATTTGCCAATGTCAAGTAACTTATTGAGAAAAAGTAGGTAGTCAACAGTCGAAGTCAGTCAAAGTCACAGTCACTCAATAAAACGCCGGTGTTTTTACGTTTTATTAACCTACGGATTCAGCGGATATCACTCTAAAAGCAATCGCGGGTTTTGAGACTCCATTAAGTCCAAGCAGGTTGTCACTAGATAATTCACTTGACACACAAAAGCAGTATTAAAAACGACAAAATGTTATTTACTTTTTATTTATTTATTATTCGGAAAACAAAACAGATAACAATCAGTAAATTATGAATGTGTATACATTTAGTTAAGTTTAGAGCTAGATTGATATCCTACTATTGTTTACACATCATTTTATTACGTACTTATAAAATTTTAAACAAACAATACTTAAATATAGTGGCATTGATTAAGTAAATCTTATCAATAGTGGGAGTATTCAGTGGATTATATCCTTGAAAGCAATTTAACACAATTTTTAAAAGACGTAAATTCTGGAGTCGGAAATATCAAAATTGGGATAATTAATTGATACCTCGTTGTAAAGACGACACATTCAATTCAATGATTTTTATTATTAGGATTACTTTTCGGCACTTCACTGCACAAATAAACACCAAATTTGTACACTAAAAACCACTAGACACTAATTTAAAACCTTTGAATTGCATCAACCCACGTTGGCTTGTTTTATCACTACCCACTGAATCTATTATTGTCTTCTTAAAAATGTCACAAGACTGACTTGTTTTTGACGTTTCTCTAGTAGAAAAATGTCACACGACTGACTGGTTTTTGACATTTCTCTAGTAGAAAAATGTCACACGACTGACTTGTTTTGACGTTTCTCTAGTAGTAAAATGTCACACGACTGACTTGTTTTTGACGTTTCTCAAGTAGTAAAATGTCACACGACTGACTTGTTTTGACGTTTCTCTAGTAGTAAAATGTCACACGACTGACTTGTTTTTGACGTTTCTCAAGTAGTAAAATGTCACACGACTGACTTGTTTTTGACGTTTCTCTAGTAGAAAAATGTCACACGACTGACTTGTTTTTTACGTTTCTCTAGTAGAAAAATGTCACACGACCGACTTGTTTTTGACGTTTCTCTAGTAGAAAAATGTCACACGACTGACTTGTTTTTGACGTTTCTCTAGTAGAAAAATGTCACACGACTGACTTGTTTTTGACGTTTCTGTAGTAGAAAAATGTCACACGACTGACTTGTTTTTAACATTTCTCAAGTAGAAAAATATCACACGACTGATTTGTTTTTGACGTGTCTCTAATAGAAAAATGTCACACGACTGACTTGTTTTTGACGTGTCTCTAATAGAAAATTGTCCCACGACTGACTGGTTTTTGACGTTTCTCTAGTAGAAAAATGTTGTACAATGTTTTTTTGACAAATCAACCTTTTTCCACTATAACGTGTCATAAAACCATCTTCTCCACCCATAAAAATCTTCGGTCGTATAAATTGTAACCTCATGGTATAATCCAACCGCGATAAATTGATACTTTCTCAAACAATACTGTCATTGCAATCGAAACCTTTTATTATTTTGGGACTCAAATTTAAAATTCCGTATTTAGATTTCAATTCATGTGTTCAAGAGTGAAACTGCACGTTACTTGGCGGTGTGATGCTCATTCATACATTCTGTGTCAAATTCTTTTTTGAATAACAATTTTATGAGTCGTTTTTAAATGCTGTAGGATGACCGCTAAAACTTGATATGGGCGGAACCTTTATTTTAGAAATTTTTAAGGGCAGGTCGTAGGTAAGGTGATTCAGCTTGAATCACCTACAAGCAACTGCATGCAACGGCTCTTTTGCCCTTTTGCTTGACTCTGCCCATCTTAAGGTGACGGGTAGGGCACACTAGCGTCGCCAATTGATTTTAATTTTTAGCTATTAAACTGGATATATTTTAAACAATTGCGAGATTACAACTTCTCGGCAAACACGTATAATATTTATTAAATAACCATGCACAAATGTTGGGTCGGTTTTTGTACGCGAAAAATTCTTTCACGCCAAAAGTGGGCGCTTTTGGCGTGAATCAATTTTTCGCGTACGCGTTGGAACCTTATTTGTGCATGGTTATGTAATAAAGTATAAGTGTTTGCCGAGAGGTTGTAACCCCGAAATTGTTTAAAATAGATCCGGTGTAGTAGCTACAAATTAAAATCGATTGGCGTCGCCAGTGTGCCCTACACGTCACCTTAATAGAGGATAATTTGTGTGACTTAGCTAATTTTTTTTAACTTTATTGCTTTAGATTTACATACATGAAAGAGTAAGGTATTACATACGTGAAAGGGTAACGTAAGGTATGGTTAATTGACGTCCAAGTTAAGTTTTTTATTATAATTTCATTTGAAGTAACATTTTAGTATGGACTAAACATTCTCTTTTACATGGCAAGTCATGGCAATTAATAGCCATATTGAGCCTAAATCTTGTGAATTCGAGGAAACAACCCTTTCTCTATTCATGGTGCGTTGTGCTCCTTTCCTCGCGATGTTTTTTCCTCAACGCCTACTAGCTTTAAACTATTATAGAAACAACTCTCAGGCCCATGAGAATGGACGCTAAATGGT
Organism: Marasmia exigua; assembly: GCA_019059595.1. Classification (NCBI taxonomy): domain Eukaryota; kingdom Metazoa; phylum Arthropoda; class Insecta; order Lepidoptera; family Crambidae; genus Marasmia; species Marasmia exigua. Next base: position 8,153,958 of record CM032484.1, on the reverse strand, counting down.
GTCAAGGCTGTATCGGTAGACTTTCCCCAAAACCCGGGGCAGTTTGTTGCACCCGGTGCACCAAGGTCGCGACGGTCTCTACTTTCTATTTGATTTGACTGTAGTATATGCGAAGTGTTGAGATAAAATGTACCTACATTAGAATAAGAATTATCTGTACAAGTGTGTTTATAAAATTCCTTTGACATGGTATTTGATCTGCCTGACGACCCGATTGGAACAGTGGTAGTGAACGCTGCGTCTGATACAAGGGTTGCGGGTTCGATCCCCGCACAGTACAAACATTTGTGTGCATGAACATGTTTGTTTGTATTGGTCTGGGTGTTTGCTATGTATTATAAGTATGTATTTACAAAAGAAAAGTATTATATGTATAAATTTGTATTCCCACTGTTGATTCTGATATCCGTAACACAGGTGCTTGAGCTACCTATCTCGGAGTAAGATCAATCTAAGTGATGTTGTGAAATATTGATCTCCTATGCAGCGCATTTTCTTTTGATTGCGTTGATTAAGAAGTTTAATTTTTTCGGTTTCAAGTGATAGCAGATTTGAGTTTAATCTCCAATTATTAATGAGAAGAAAACACTAGATCGACTAAACACGGACTGTTTTCTTTTTTGTTTTGAGGTCAAGAACCAAAAAGTTAAAATAAAAAAACAGAATGTACAATGCTTAGAAATCAACTTACGCTCGAAAATGAACTTGACAAGTACAGCCCAATCACGGCTATTTGGCACGTGGTAGAAGTCGGAACTAACGCTGTTTCCTTTGCAAGAGTGTCAGTGCTTTTGACATTTCCCTTAGAAAAAAAAATGTACAGCGCCCCCATGTTAATGTCACTGAAGAGCCTTCTGATCTTGGTTGGTCTGTACCTACTCGCTAATATTTCACGTTCTGACAATTGACTTAGGAACCTTCTAGAACACATTTCTCTAAAAGATTTATAAGTCGTGATAGTCTTTTCTAAAGGACCGGCAACGCATCAGCAACCTCTCTGATCTCGCAGAAATTCATGAGCGGTGGTTACCCCTAAGATAAAAAGAACTTGAAAACAGTTTGATAGGTTGTTATTATAAAAGGAAATATGTTACGTAGTAGAATGTAATTTATTTCAATACTACGTTTGAAAAAAAATCTTTAGAATGTTTTTATGATATAGGTGGCAGACGAGCACACGGATCATCTGATGGTAAGCGATTGCCGCCGCTTATGGACACCCGCAACACCAGTGGCGTCACTAGTGAGCTGCCAACCTTTAAACTCCCCTTTCCCTCCGGATTGTGCCTCCGGTACCCTCACTCACGCAGCGAAACACAGCACAGTGAAGCGTGGCTCACCCACGGTTAGAATCAGCATCTACATTCAACAGGTGTTCTGTAATCGGAGATGTATTACAACTATTAGATGGTTACCTATATTACCATTATTACGTAACACAGCTGGTTTTGATTTTATAAGTATAATAGATTGGACTTAATCTTCTCACTTTGTGACTTAACATCAAATCTTATACCTGAGTTTTTATTACGACAATTTTAACTTTAAATGTGGAACTCAATAACATGTTTAAATGTTTATAGGGGCTTTGTTCAGATGCATCTCCCTAATATTAAGACTATTGATATGTTGCCAGGATTACGATATTTGTGCTTGAAATTTTTGATGCGCACTGTACCTACATAGTCAACTTTGTCATGGGATTCAATCTTTTTTATATCCTAAACTATTTTCATCACACACTTCAATTTGAAGATTAACAAAAGCAAGCCGTAGAAAAATAAAAACTGACATGCAATGACGTGACCCGACAAATTTATTCAAATCAGAATGTAATAAGAAAAATCTAAATATTTCCCAACAAAACCAAAAATCAACAAAAATAATGTGAACGAACGCTGACGGTCATAAAAACTCCAAGAAGAATGGGTAAGCGGAAAAGAAGAATTTTCCCAAGGAAGAAACGGTCAGTGTTCAGTCGGCCTCATCCAATCAAACGGAAGATGATGATCCGCCAGAGAAGAATGAAAGCTTTCCTCCACCGACACAGCCCTAAAATCATCATAGAGAAAGGAGTGAGGAAAGTAGTTGGTGGGTTTTATACCGTCTCTGACAAAGTCCGGGATAAAATAGCAGAGAGCACATTCGCTCTGGACAACCCATTTAGTGCTCAATTTTACGAAGACAGATGTATTATTCAATAGGCCAACTTGTAGTGTGAACAATATAGAAATCCATTGCATGTCTTTTGGTCTTTCATTGTTTAGTCCATCATCATTATCATACAGGCCTCAACTTATAAAGTGTTGCAATGTCTCATTTTATCAGCTGATATTAATGTCAATTCATATAGGCTGTCCATACGGGACTACATTTGATGCAGGCGGCACAGGACCGATCTGTGTGGAGAACATTGGGGGAGGCCTATGTCCAGCAGTGAGTGTCTGTTGACTGAAATTATGATGATACAGGATATATGTAAAAAATATAATATACAGAGTGTTTGAGGGGATTTTACATACTTGTATTTCATGCGCAGTGTCATTTACGGAAACCATTTATTACAGGTCATTAACTTACTGTCTTTCGTTAAATACTTAGCAACCATGCTAAAAAACTGTAGAATAAATCAAAAAGTTGAATTTAGGTTCAAAATCCTGAAATAACTTCGTTCATTGAAATTGATACATACCATTTAGTATAGTTATTTTCGAGATTTCTACCATGTACCTTATTTTTAAGTTTCCGTTATTACGGAGCTGTTGCCTGCGCCATGGTCACGGAGTGACTGAAGTTTTTGCGGGTAAGTTGTTACTGGCAGACATATCGGTCTACCCTCTTTCGCAGTCTTACTACGCGCACCTATACTCACAGACAGGAAATAGTGAGTTAGTGACTCACTATTTTCTCGCACCTGTTTGCACACAACACACAATATGGAAACTCAAAAATAAGGTACATTTTAGAAATCTCGAAAATAACAAATGTTAGTGGCCGTTAATGTTTAAAATAATATATTGATACCATTTTCATAATATCACATTTTAATTTTGGCAAAATTATGATAGGTGCTTGGACCCCGCAAAGAAGAGCGATGAAGACTTTCTTCCATCGGCACAACCCTAGCGTGTCCATAGAGAGGGGCGTGAGGAAAGCAGTTGGTGGGTTTTACATCCTCTCTGACAAGGTCCAGGATAAAATAGCAGAGAGTACAATGGCGCTGAACAACCCTTTCAGTGCGCGGTTTTATCAAGACAGATGTTTTATACAATAGACGTATTTATTAAGAATACAGAAATCCATTGCACGTCTTTTGGTTTTTCATTTTTATTTATTTATTTTTATAATTTATCATCCTCATCACTATTTTAGGCATTAAAGTGTTAGCTATACAGGGTATATTGGTAGACGATTACGCTTTCAACCAGCACTTTAACATTCTGAATAACGTTTGTTCTACGACTTCATGGTGGGAGAGCCACGCTTCGGCATGAATGGGCCGGCACGACCGGAGTGATACGGCCACGACCTCACAGAAAACCGGCGTGAAGCAGCATTTTTCTGTGTTTCGCTGCGTGAGTGAGGGTACTGGAGGCCTCATCCGTGACTCCACTAGTGTCGCGGGTGTCCATGGGCGGCGGCAATCGCTTACCATCAGGTGATCCGTCTGCTCGTTTGCCACCTATCACAAAAAAATAACCATTTCTTCTACCAAACATTCTGTGCAACGTTGAGTCTGGATAGCTTTAATAGATTAGGGTTTTATTCATACACGTTCAATAAACCTTTGTTAGCTAAAAAGCAGTTTGAGTGATGTAATTGTAACACTACTCCACATATGGGCGGAAGAATGGAATATTTTTCCACATATAGCTACCTACCAGGGGCATAGAATGTTTCGCTTCCACCTATTTCTACTAAGATATAGTACAGGCACATAGAAAAATCATTTATTGCAGGTTAAAAAACCATCCTCATGTAACCAAAAGAGTGATGAGTAAAAACGTAGGTGGGTAGAGGTACAGATGAAGGCCTTAGATTAAATTTGAATGACAGGGACCCCAGATAACCTGGAAGAATGGCAGGAGGATGATGATAGCTTGTATCTTTTATATTTCAAGTCATGACAACCTCAAACGTGTCCAGCTACTTTTGAAGCATCAGCTTCAATGTACAAGATATACAAGTGTCTACCTAGTACTATCAAACTCAAAGTCTTAAGTCAAAAGTCTTCGACCAGTGCGTCCTTCCGGTCATGACTTACGGTGCCGAGACGTGGACACTCACGGCTGGACTGGTCCACCGGTTCAAAGTCGCTCAAAGAGCTATCGAAAGGGCTATGCTCGGAGTATCTCTGAAGGACCGCATCAGAAATGATGTAAACCGACAGAAAACCAGAGTCACCGACTTAGCAAACTAAAGTGGCAGTGGGCTGGTCATATTAGCCGCAGAACTGACAGCCGTTGGAGCCGTAAAGTCCTCAAGTGGAGACCGCGACTCGGTAGGCGGACTAGGCGGTTCCTCCCCCAGACGTGCCGGGAGAGGGGATAGGGACAGCCGGGAGAACTGAGCCGTCCCTATCGGGCAGCAAAGGGAGCCTGTGCAATGCTGGTGCTGGTGCCCCCGTGCCATGCACCAGCGGGCTCCCTTCGCGGAGAGGGGGGAGACGCGCATCTGCTCGGCGTCTCCTCCCCCTCCTCACCCTAGTGTAGGACGCCCTGCGACAAGATGGGATGATGACATTCGAAGGCTGGCTGGTGTGGGCTTGATGAGAGTGGCCGAAAATTGGGAGCAGTGGTGTGCATTAGGGGAGACCTATCTCCAGCAGTGGACGAGTGTGGGTTGCTGATGATGACCTAGTACTATCAAGTACTAGGTAATCACTGGTTTATCTTGTCATATAAGTACATACAATGTGCTTAGACCATTGAACCACACCGCACTGTACCTCTTTTCTTTCAATTTCTGCAAGTTGTATGTTTCACGAGGAATATGAAATTTTAATCAAAATCTTATGGAACAAAGATTTTTTTGTATGTGATAGGCGGTAGATAAGTAGACGGAGCGCCTGATGGTAAGCGCCCACAGACACCAGCGACACCAGTGTAGTCACAAGTGCGCCGCCAACCTTTAAACACCCCTTTCCCTCAGACTAGGCCACCGGTACCCTCACTCACGCCTCGAAACAGCACAGCTGCTTCACGCCGGTTTTCTGTGAGGCCATGGTATCACTCCGGTATTTATATTTTTGTTGTGTACACATTTCAAAGAAAGATAAGTAGGTAGGTACTCATAGATGTAATCTATTACTGTTGGATTAGACAGTCAGTACAACGATGGCTGGGTCGTTGTCTTGGTCATCCCGTTTTGGTAATTTTAAAAACGGATTGGATAAAAAAACGAAAAAATGCATATTTAACAAATTGGTGGTTGGTCTTGTGTCCACACTAAATTTGTCTCACTGGGTGTGACTACCAGTAATTTCTATTACTCGTGGTCACACTGTTTGGCAAGTAGGCAAATGACAATGAATAAAAAATGAAAGCTAAAATAAATTAATATATGTATTTCATACAATGTTCTTATATAATAACAATTTATCTTTGGTGACATGAGTAATAAATGCATCATCTGGTTTGTAGTATTTGTACTTATTATTAAAAAAAATTAGAGTCTACACACCGAAGTCAACTCATTTTGACCTTAAAAGAAAATAAACCTATCTAATCAATGCTTTTGACAGAAATCTTTTCAAAATTGAGAATATGGTCACCAGGTTTCCGCCAGCTTCGGTATGTAGACACCATAATACAAGAAATATTTAAAACTAAATAGGAATGGTGATAAAGTACTTTGTCATATCCATTAAATGATTATGTACAGACAGCTACATATCAAGTTACTACACTGTCAAGTCCCTCAATAATAAATAATATACTCCAACCAATTACGGCTACGGCGGCCAATCTCAAGGATCACCCACGAAGGATATATTATAGTGCTCAAGTGTCAAACACAAGTTCACTCTCTATTCCTTTACCCTCATATTCCAATGGGACACCAGCGTCACACGACCGGAGAGGGATTGGGCGTAGGACCAACGGCTTAACGTGCTTTCCGAGGCACGGGGGTACAAGACCGCCAACTTTCAGACTCCGGGCTGACACTGAGAATTTCTTAACAGAAAAGTTAGGGTACTAATTTTGGCCCGAAGCGGAGATCGAACCCGGACGCGTCGCGTAAAAGCACTGCGCCAACGAAGCAAGTCAGTCCCTCAATGACATTGAATTTAATATGTTTGACAAGTTCGAATCGATTGTTTGGCTGATTTGTACCTTTACATTGATTTACCTGTACATGCTGTCCGTACCATATTTATACATAACAATTATCACTTATTTCTATCCCAATGGACAATACTACAAAAAATCTTTGCCCGAAATGAAAAATACTAATTCTAGATTAGACTCATCGAAATTGAAAAAAAAAATAACTTCAGAATTTTCAAACTTATATTTATGGAGAAAATAAATAAAATGTAAAAATGCTCGGTACGACAAATTAATAAGGCTTATGCTCGCGTTGATAAAAAAAAAAGTATTTTTGTTTTTTTTTAATGGCTGCTATTGCGTTTGCTTATGCCAAACAAAAAAAAGTAAAATCTCGGATCATAAAATGTCAAAAAGAAATAATGACAGTGACACTAAGGAACTTAAAGTCACCAAAACTTTTTTTATTGGACATATATCATCGACCTCACAATACGTTGAGCCTCAGGACTACATCACTTCCGGCATATCAATTAATAATTAAAAAACACACATTTATTGAAATCTAAAAAATATGGGTCATCTTTTTTCTTTCATTACGAATAATAATAAAAAATATTAGCATTTTTATACGCTTTTCGAAAAAAGCGTATAAAAATGGTCATTTTTTTTCGTCGTACTGTCCATTCACTTCATCCAACCAAATCTCAGGTCAATCATCATCATACGTAACAGACCTTAACACTGGATACCCACCAGACCCTAACACATTAGGTATATAATCCCCTCTCCTATAATGATCGTCATAGTACACATGGTCCTCGCTCTTCGTCGGAACTTGTATGATCTCCACTTGGGTCTTGCTATCGTCTTTCCGGTTCTGGTATCCGTGCGAGTGGTCGAACATCCCTTTCAGGCTGAGGACTGAGGCCATTACGGTAGAGAAGAAGCCCATCATAAGACCTGGAAATAAAGATGTGATTAGTCTTAGTACGAAAATAGTTATAGGTACAGTCAGCATCAAAAGTAGCTTAACACTTTAGTACCATGTCAAAGTAACTGTTCTGCTTATTATAAGCAGTTTTCGTAAAAATGTTACTTCGACATGATCCTGAAGTGTTAAGCTACTTTTGATGCTGACCGTACCTCCATCTTCAGATAAGAAACGACAAAAAATCATTTTCCGGAATGAAAAATATTATTTCTTGATTAGATTCATAAAAATTTGAGAAAAATAATTTCAAAACTTTTAAACTAGAAAAAGGATATAATATAAAACGTAAAAATCATGCTGTGACGTCATCACTAGGCTTAAGACAAATTAGTAACGCCTTTTGCTCACGTTAAAAAAAAAGGTTTTCTAAAACACGAAATATGACCAGTCGCCTAATTTTTTTTCATTGTACATACGAGTATAGCACCGACATCACAATACTAGCCAGAGGACTGCGTCACTTCCGGCATATTAGTTAAAAAAACATAAAAAAAACAAATTTAATGAAAACTAAAAAAATATGAGTCACCTTTTTTTTCTTACTTTTTTCGAAACGCGTATAATTTTTTTTTTTTTGGTGTATTGTCCATTGCCATTGTTAGAACTCCGAAATGAATAGTTGATTCTAGTTCTTTTTTCTTCTTCAGTTCATCCTTCTGCCTGGTGAGGAATAGCATGTTTTCGTGCTCTTGCTAGCAGATGCTTAAGAGCACTCTTAATTAAGAGTTGCTATAGTTCAACTATAGAAACGAGGTGCTAGCAAATGACAATATTACCATCAGATGATCCGCCTGGTCTTGCCACCTACCACATAAAAATGGTCTAAGGTAGATGCGTTTATATACTGAACTTTTTGGAGGACACACACTGGATAAAACTGTACCTACCTATTCAACGAAGATTGTAGGTTAAGATAGCGGTGAGAGAAACAATGCTTAGGAAATATGCACATTTATATACACAAGCGACGAATCTGGACTCAACTGGGCACGTGACCGTGTGGGAGAGCCACGCTTCAGCATGAATGGGCCGGCTCAACCGGAGTGATACTCACCTCACAGAAAACCGGCGTGAAGCAGCACCATCCTGTGTTTCGCTGCGTAAGTGAGGGTATCGGAGGCCCCATCGGGGAGAAGGGGGTTTAAGGGTAGGCAGCGCACTTGTGACTCCACTCGCGTCTTGGGTTGGTTAGTTGGGTCTTGGCAATTGCTTACTATCAGGTGATCCATTTCCTCGTCTGCTACCTATCATAACATGAAAAAAAAACTGGGAAGATGATGTTAACGATTTTGATTTTTAATTACCTTTGGCCGACAGAAACGCTAAAGCTTTCAAAGCGATGGGTATCAGCAAGCTCTTGGCAGCCAACAACCCCAGGATCAAGGGCATCATATACTTTTTATGCATCTTGAACTTCCCCCCTCTATTCTTCTTTGCCTTCTTGATCAGTTTAAAAATACACTTTTTGCTTTTCTTCCCTTTCCTTTTTAATTTCTTTTTTAGTTTTTTCTTTGCTTTTTTACTTCTCTGCTGAGGCGGTGGAGGTGTTGTAAGATCGTTTTTTGCTTGAGGTGTTTCTTTGAGGGATCTGGATTGTGGTCCTGAGGTAAATGGTTCTGGAACTGATTGTACATACATCATTAATAATAAATAATAATAAATAAATCATTTATTTTTCTCATCACAAAGGTCAATGACAATACATTACTTAAGGTTACATAATATTTGAGGTGTATAGCCTTGTGAGAGACTGGTGTCCATACTAGGGTAATCCCTGTGCTATGGATCGCCAGCCCCCCACCCTCAGACTTATTGTCTTAGTTGACAAGTAAAGGTTTGTATTTTAATGACTTATGGATAATATTTTTATATTATATCTTAATTTTACAAAAGAAAAAGAAAAACAAAAGACAAAAAAGTGCATGCATGAATTAAACGTGTGTGTGTGTGCGTGCGTGTGTGTGTGTGTGCGTGCGTGCGTGGATGTGTGTGCGTGTGTGTGTGTGTGTGTGAGAATGTTATGTACTGTATTGATGAAGCTTTTGTGCCGTATATACTTATAATAATACTTTCAATAATTTTTCTGTACTGTCATAATCTAAATTAAGTAGCCAATTTTGTAGTAATTCCTTACATGCTCGTATTGGTAGCGAGTAATACGATATGGTTACATTTAATTTATTGTAGAGATTATAGCCTTTTTACTTGGTATCATGAATATAGTTGTTTCAGCAAGTTAGATGAATAAAATAAGTCAGTATTTTTAATCACTCCGTCAACTGAGAAAATGATTATAATAAGGACATGTTTGGTCAATTATAATTGGATTCACAGATTTCTTTTGGTGGAAAAATACTCACTTCAAAAAAAAGCTTTTAAACGCAAATTGTTTATTTTTTTGTGGTAAAATTTGAAATTATTTCTGTACAAATAGATGAATTACTTATGTTTTTTCCTGTCTCGGCTTTATAATATCTAACTGAGTAAAGAAGTATAGATTTTTGTTGTCTTATTTAAATCAGATACCCGTAACATCGCCAAGGTCAGGTGTAAAGTAAAAACATAATATGTCCTTTACCTGAAGCTTGTCTGGTAGAGATCGCTCCCAGCGATAAGACCGCCTAAATTGTACATTGTATCTCTGTAAACCTAGCTTTTAAATTTTATATGCTGTGCAATAAAGAGTATCTATCTGTCTATCATTTTTTAGTCAAACAATATTTCCTCCTACCTTGTAAAGATTCCTGTCCAAAGTTCCCATGTGTAAACAGCCATTCCAACGGTTCCGTAGAGTTGAACGTGTTGTTCACGTAACTGTCACTTTTAGGGCCAAACCCGAAAACAGTCTCAGTTTTAACTATGCCATAATTATTTGTGTTGTCTATGATCAGACCTCGAGAGTACGGCAGCATTGTAATAAAACCTAATTAGGAAAATATTCTCAAAACATTGTATCTTGACTATTGCAATAACACTTATTGTAATGCTAGAGTTAAAAAAGCAAGACAAATAAGATTGATCACCTAGTCTCAAAACACATTCGTTTATTTTATGAGATGATGTTATCCAGAGGCGTCTTTCGAATGCCTGATGATCAATTTAAAGGCATCCAAATTCTATTACCCGAATCAGTAATTGTAGTAATCTAAGTACCTCAAGGTTTCGTCTTTGACTCTTAGTCAAACTTTATAAAAACACAACAATAATACAAAAGTCAATACTACATAACGACTGAAAGGTGGTGGCGCAGGACTTCAGGATTAACTTAGATTGAAGTTCTTATCATCGAAGGTCGGAGACACTTTGAGTCGCTGCGCCAACCGAGTTGGTTTTTAATAATACACAATGTAATAAAACACAATCTAATAATACACAATCTAATAATACACTAAGTAATAATGCACAATGTAATAAGAGACCAATTAAAAAGCTAAGTAACTCAACTTTCAAAATCTGTAGGTACCAAGTGTCTAAATGATAAGTTCCATTGACTAATATAGTAATTTCGTGTATTAAGCGATTTCTCCTACATTTTCCTAACACGCACCGAAACTATTAGTTCGTGAAAAGACAAACAAGTAATGCAGCTAATATGAGATATGTTTGACATTTATACCATGCAAATGAGTCCATTATGGGCTATCAAGCGTCACCATGCGTTTTTCACCTTAATTAGTAATTACACTGGTCAATTTTACCAATTATGCTTAGAAAGGCTGTTCAGTTTTGAACGCTAAGACAATAGAAATAAAGACAAATGGTTGGATGTCGGAAGTGAATTTCGTGCGGGAAAGCTAAGTGCATGATAATTGCAGGAACTTGACATTGAATTTGTTTCGGGGTCACTGTTATGATATCCTTTTGGAGTACGCGTTTACTTAGCTAAGATTTTGAATTTTTCATGATTAAAATTTAGTTTTAGTTAAAGGGTGTTATCGTTACATACTTATTGACATTACTTTTAGGGAAAATATACTACACCACAAAATTAAGTTTCATCTAATATCTATGCCCATTTTACAACTCAATCCTAACATTATTTTTATTGTTACAATAAAGATACCAAGCACTTAAGTGGATTTAGGTACAACCTCCGCTTTCTTATATTTTTTAAATCATATTTTTTTTAAATGAACATTTTGTGGGCAATATTTTCTCATTTAAAATAACAATGAAAATCGACTAAATGCAATACTATATTATTATATGAACCTTAACTTGCACTTTTGTATGACTTCACTGCTGTCGCGGATGTCCATGGGCGGCGGCAATCGCTTACCATCAGGTGATCCGTCTGTTCGCCTGCCACCGATCATAGAAACAAAAAATACCTGAGATTTTATTTCATCCCGGACAAAGAACGAAAAAATTGTTAAGTTATTTCACTTTGTGAAGATGTATGTAATTATGTTTGTTGCTCATTGAATGTCCTAACTCTTCCAACATATTTTCTTTATACGTAGTATTCTTGGTACAGAGTATAATAAAAAGGCGCGGTTATAATTCACGTCATTATCTGACTCTTGATCGATTGATTGGGTACTTGTGTTGTGGATCAGACAACAGAGGATTTTTTTTTATGTGATACTAGCTGACCCGGCGAACTTTGTTCCGCCTTAATGGCAATAAATAAGCAGATTGTTTTTCTTTATTGGAAAAATACAAAAAAAATTATTAAATAACTACATTAATCATTCATTATTATTCTGCATTTTAGTACATAGGTTGCTCTTCACTTAAGCACCTTGTGATACACCCCATTTTTTGTTTTATTATCATTAAACATTTGCAGTATTTTGTATTCTTCTTGCATTACGGCTTTGTCGGGAAAGATTCGATCGTCTTGGTCGCGGCATTATTAATTAAACTTCACTTCACTTCAGTCCACAAATAGTTTTAATATTGATTTCTTACAAATATCAAATTGTCATCCATACGTCATTACATAGCTGTCATTTTACGTCAATTACAGATTCTTTTTTGTTATACCACGTTTTATAGTGACTGACGTTTCTTGTCACACGGGAACGCTGTCGAACGGGATAAAAAGTATCTTATGTCCGTCTCCTGGCTCTAAGCTACCTCCCTACCAATTTTCAGCCAAATCTGTTCTGCCGTTCTTGAGTTATAAGTGGTGTAACTAACACGACTTTCTTTTATATATATAGAAGTGGTAGACGGATCACCTGTTGGATGGTAAGTGATTGCCGCCGCCCATGAATACCCGTGACACGAGTGGCACAGCCAGTTGAGTCACAAGTGCGCTTCATTCATGCCGAAGCGTGGCTATCCCACGGTCATTCAAATCTAATACTGAGTGTTCATTATATGAATGTTTATCCAGACATTAGGTGTAAAAGGAAGGAAGCTCGATGGCGCGGCTAATCAGAAAAATCCCCAGTATTTTTCTAGACTTTCTCGGTGGTGCAGTGGTTAGTGAGTAGCACTTTAAAGCGTGCCGTGTGGTCCCCGGCAGAGTAGAATAGGCCACCCTCACTCTTACCGAGGTGTCGTAAAAGGCGACTAAGATAAAGCTGCTGGCATGATCATCAGCCAGAGAAGGAAAACTCTGCATTTATATCAAAACCCTCGCCAACCCGTCTGCCAAGCGTGGTGAGTATGGCAATTACTCCTCATGTGATTGAGGGAGGCCCGTGCCCCAGCAGTGGGGACTTAAATGGGCTGATGATGATGACTTTAAAGCGACGGCTGCGCCTAAAAATTGTACCTTAACAAAAATTTGTACCTAAGTTTTCGGTAAGTAATTCTTAGTGTCAGCCCGGAGTCTGGATGTGGGCCATCTTATTGCCGCTGAAAGCACGTTAAGCCTTTGGTCCTCGTCCCTCTCTGGTCGCGTCGCGAATATGTGGGTAAGGGAATAGAGAGCGCACTTGTTTTTGCGCACACACTTAAGAACTGTAATCTCTCTCTCTCTCTCTCTCTTTCTCTCTTCAGCCAGTCTCGACCCTCCAGGTGTAGGCCTCCTTCAATTCACGCCACTTGTGGCCTTGTGCATTTTGGATCCACTTTTTCCCTGCAGTTCTTTTTATATCGTGCTCCCAACACATTTTGGTCATTTCTGATCCCATGGTCGCCATTGCAGCAGCCGCTTGCTCCATGAGTCGCTCTTGCGCGAAATATGACCAGTCATTCCCACTAGCGTGGTGAGTATGGCAATTACCCCTCATGTGATTGAGGGAGGTCCGTGCCCCAGCAGTGGGGATTTAAATGGGCTGATGATGATTCCCACTTTAGTTTGGCCACGTGCTTCACGAGGTCGGTGAACTTGCTCTGTTTTCTAAGCCACTAATTGGTTTTTCGGCCCCTCAATGTGATCCCAACCAGTTTTCTCTCCGTGCTCTCTGGGTACTGTAATATATCCTGGCTTATTATAATGGCTGATCGTAGAGATTAAGGAGACGGGTAGGGCACACTAGTGACGCCAATCGATTTTAATTTTTAGCTAACTAACCCGGATCTATATTTAAACCAATTTCAGGATTACCAGTGCTCTCTGGGTACTGTAATATACCTGCTTATTGTAATGCTGATCGTAGAGATTAAGGTTGGGGAGGGCAACTAGTGACCCAAATTTTAAAAATCACAAAGTGGCGCTTTTTAAACAATTTCGCGTACAAAACGGCACAACACTTATAATAAATATTGGTCTAAAAATTAAAATCGATTGGCGTCGCTAGTGTGCCCTACCCGTTACCTTAAACCGTTGGACCTCGCCCCTATCTGGTCTGGTCGTGTCATCCTGTTGTCCCATTGGAATATGAGGGTAAGGAAATAGAGAGTGCACTTGTGTTTGCGCACACACTTAAGCACTGTAATATATCCTGGCTTATTATAATGGCTGATCGTAGAGATTAAGGAGACGGGTAGGGCACACTAGTGACGCCAATCGATTTTAATTTTTAGCTACTAAACCGGATCTATTTTAAACAATTTCAGGATTACAGCAGTGCTCTCTGGGTACTGTAATATATCCTGGCTTATTGTAATGGCTGATCGTAGAGATTAAGGTGTCGGGTAGGGCACACTAGTGACGCCAATCGATTTTAATTTTTAGCTACTAAACCGGATCTATTTTAAACAATTTCAGGATTACAACCTCTCGGCAAACACTTAGACAATATATAGGCACAAATGTTGGGTCTAACGCGTACATGAAAAAAAAATTCAAAAATCCAAAAGTGGCCGCTTTTGGCGTAAATCAATTTTTCGCGTACAAAAACGGACACAACATTTGTTCATGGTTATTTAATAAATAGCATAAGTGTTTGTCGAGAGGTTATAACCCCGAAATTGTTTAAAATAGATCCGGTTTAGTAGCTAAAAATTAAAATCGATTGGCGTCGCTAGTGTGCCCTACCCGTTACCTTAAACCGTTGGACCTCGCCCCTATCTGGTCTGGTCGTGTCATCCTGTTGTCCCATTGGAATATGAGGGTAAGGAAATAGAGAGTGCACTTGTGTTTGCGCACACACTTAAGCACTGTAATATATCCTGGCTTATTATAATACTTGAGAGATTGACCGCGGTAGCTATAATCGGTTAGAGGCTGGTTGGAGGAAATTATTTTTTTCTTGCAACTTCAACGCCATCTATGTAACCACATATTATGGTAACAACCAAAGGTCGTGCTTCGCTAGGCACGTGTTGTTTCTGTATTCCTATAGGAGTCGCTTATGTTTGATGGCGCCGTGGCTGGTGACGGCTGCTTTAGGGGTCTCGGGTTCAATTCCTGGCATGGGCAAAAATTTCCATCGTTTTTTGGTAAGACATTCTTAGTGTCTCTCCGGAGTTCTGATTTTCACATTTTCTAGCAAAGCATCTTGCCGTCACCACTGTCATAATAATGTCCTTCTAGTCGATATTTCGGCTATAGCGGCCAATATTAATGAACAGCCATCGACGCAGAACATGATTGTGGACAAATGTGTGCGCAGATACAAGTGCACTCTCTATTCCCTTACCCGCATATTCCGATAAGAACAAAATGACTCGACGTGTAGAGGGATCGGGCGCAGGACCAACGGCTTAACGTGCTTCCCGAAGATCTCGTTTATGATTTTAGATGGGATTAGAGACACTTTTATTTGTCTAATCAATCAGTACAGACAGCCTCACATCCGCTTACTACATTCTTTCGAATTTCCTCAATTGAAATTGAAACAAACATGTCTGACATTTAGGTGATTCAGGTGATCCTTCTGCCACCTAGCATTTAAAAGATCCTCCCAATTTGGTTTAGTTAAATAATAATCAGCATGTTGGTAACATCTTAGCATTAAAACCTACCAAAAATATCTAAGCATTGGACAGAAATCACTTCTAGCATAATAACCTTATGGTGTACTTTCGTTTGTTGTCGTTTGTAGTTCAAAAACAAATGACAACAAATGAAAAATGCACCTTGTAATAAACTGGCATATATTTGTTTTATGTCAGATATTTTTTGTAGACCTGAATGCTAAGATCCCTTTTATGGTGATTGTACGTTAATTTCAATAATAAGATTTTATATTACAAAAAGTTACGTTATGTTAGTTTGTTACAACTAAACTTCATCATCATCATCATCATTAGTCCATTTAAGTCCCCACTGCTGGGGAACCCGTAGGCCGCCCTCAATCACATGAGGGGTAATTGCCATACTCATCACGCTTGGCAGACGGGTTGGCGAGGGTTTAGATATAAATGCAGAGTTTTCCTTCTCTGGGCAACCTGATGATCATGCCAGCAGCTTTACCTTAGTCGCCTTTTACGACACCTCGGTAAGAGTGAGGGTGGCCTATTCTACTCTGCCGGGGACTACACGGCCTAAACTAACAAATAAACTTGTTAGAACTTAACTATGAGTACAACTACTTAAGTCTGGTAAAAGCTGATTGTTACAAAGCAACGGGCGGATAAAGCCACAAGAATTAATTGAGAAAATATCTTTATTATAGCAAGCAGAGCATGACATGATAGTACCCGTTTTGTAAGTTCCTACTGATTTCCGGGTTTGCTTTTATAGATATCCGTGCCCACGTTAAATGTTTCGGAAATGAAATATTTAGTTCCCTATTTAGGCCCGAGTTTTCAGTCATCAGATTAAATTAAATGATCATCGTCATCATCGTCAGCCCATTTAAGTCCCCACTACTGGGGCACGGGCCTCCCTCAATCACATGAGCGGTAATTGCCATACTCACCACGCTTGGCAGACGGGTTGGCGAGGGTTTTGATATAAATGCAGAGTTTTCCTTCTCTGGGTGCTGATGATTATGCCTGCAGCTTTACCTTAGTCGCCTTATACGACACCTCGGTAATAGTGAAGGTGGCCTATTCTATTCTGCCGGGGACCACACGGCGTCAAATGATCAATAAATTGTTACTCTGGGAATAAAAGTCTTTTTTAAGAAGTTCATATAACATTTTATAATATTTTGACCCGATTCTGTGCTTTGTAGATTAAGCACACGTGTACGGTAAAATGAGAGAAATAACTACTATTTAATTATGTATAAACTGTGACTTTTGAAATACCCGATAATTTTTTCCCCAATAAACATTTTTTTTTTCAAAAAAAAGTCTCTTACTTATACATATTGCCCGGTTTGCTCGTTTGTCGCCTCTAGCATAAAAAATGCATCTATCAGCTGATCACTTTTGTATCGGAAGGTTAATTCTATTTATATTGTTAAACCTACTTTGGGTTTCCATAGACAAAGTCTACACTCTGGTTTTAAGAAGACATCCTGTATGTCAGTCTGTTCGGTGTTCAATTGTCTGTTTACCCGATTACCCAAATATATATCGTATGTAAATACAAATATGCCTGTTTACTGTGCCCCTCAACCGATATAAATGAATTATATTAAGCCCCATGTTCCTTGGGGGAAAAATTGTTTTCATTAGGTAGTAATGCCCTTGAGATGTTCATCATCTACGACAACATTTTGGACAAAAAATAAAATTAAATTACGATTGATCAAGACATAATAATTTGATTCGAGATATAATACAATGATTTGAACAGACATACTAATTTTCAAAGTACCTTTATAATGCAAATTGTAATGTAAGAATAGTTATTTAAGAGATTTCTTCCATGTACCTTATTTTTGAAACTAACTAAAATTTCAAATAACTATTCTAATGTTAATGACCATGAAAGGTTAAAACAATAATTTGTAATGTAAAGTGTAGCATAAGCTAAGCACTGAATTTTGGAAAAGACTACCTCGACTAGAACAGTCTAAGGCGTTGATACAGGCGTTCGATCAGAAACGAACTATAGAAATAATAAAACTGAGTAGAGGACATGTTGGGGCACTCACTCGGACCCTCACGGGGCACTGCAAACTAAACAAGCACCTGCACAACATGGGCCTTTCAGATACCAAAATCTGCAGGTTCTGTCGCGAGGACGAGGAAACGATTATCCACGTCCTCGGTGAGTGCATAGCGCTGCAGAAGCCGGCACCTAGGAGCACACATGATCTCAGCAGATGAGATCAAAAGCTCCCCCATCAGCTCCATTCTCGGGTTTATCATGGAACTGGAGCTATATGAGGTGTTGTAATAGGTTATGGGGCTGCCACAATAGATCATCTACCGGTTGCAGTGGCTAAGAGACGCTGGGCTCACCCCATTTCTATCAAATAATAATAATAATGTGAAGTGTATAAATAATCTTTATTTCACTTAGAGGTAAACATATTTTTTTAGCTCGTAATCGGAGTTAGCCATGAGCTCCCAAGATCATCCCGTTGCAGGGGCACATCGGAATGGTCAGCGATATATTTCAGCTCACTGACCCTGATTTTTTTAATTGCATTAAATAGGCAGACGAGCTTGTGCTCCATCTGATGGTAAACGGTTACCACCGCTCATAGACATCAATAATTCCGGAGCACAGTCATGCCGCTGCCTACTGTGAAAGAGGAACTCTTATCAAACCTTTCTTCTTCTTACGGCACAACTGACCCTTATTTGAATTAATTTGAAACAGTTGATTATATTTGTTTATAATTTTAAAAATGAAATTTGTCCTTTTTTTTATTTATTATTTAAATACATCGCCTTTTTTATATCGCAAAAGTTTAAGTGTGGTAAATATATTAAAATATGATCATTTTTCTCAAACATAGGACAACATTAAAAAAAAATTGCCTCCCCATATAGATTGCATCATCAGATAATAAGAGAGAAGATTTTTTTATAATTGGTATAGGGGAGCAGATGAGTAGACATCACCTGATGGTAAGTGATCACTACCGCCCATGGACACCTGCCACATCAAAGGAGTCATTAGTGCGCTGCCGGACTTTTAAAAAGGGTTTAAAGGGCTTTTCTTCTTTCTTAACTTCTGTATAAGAAGGCTATTTTTATTTTATATTTACCCAAAAATATTCTTTTTTATAAAAAAAACGTTCATATTCAATATATCTATGAGTACTTTCCTTAAAGGTATGGTATACCAAAAAAGGAGATGGTTTATAGGTAAGTAAAAGGTAACATTTTTCAACATAAATAACACACTTAAAAATTTTCATCTCGTGTTCAGGCAGGTGTCCCGCCTGAACACGAGATGAAATTTTTAAGTGTGTTATTTACTTAAAAATAAATTGCAAAAGATTACTATAAAAATATCAACTATTTTTCAACACGTTGTCAACTTGTGTTTGTGATTATTCCTTTAAAGTGTTTTTTGGTAAAATGGTAATAAAAGACTTGACCACTCAAAGCACGTGTGTATAATTGCATATTAAAATCTTAAGGAGCCTCGACAGTACATCTTTCTAATATTCTGGTAACTACAGCATCTGCCTATCCTTAATCAATTTAATATCCCTACGATAACTTACAATAATTTATATAAATTACTTACAATTAACAATAAATAGGAAAATACTATTTACAAAAGCGCGAGCCCTAAATTATATCTTTGAATTGTAAACAGTTAATGATTCACTAAAACAGACAAAGTAAATGAAATGAATAAAAATGAAAATACAAAGGTTAAAAGAACTAAATTTGAAACAGTACAATCGGTGGTTGAAAATATTTCCAAAGATGAACTCCTAGGAGCGAGTCCCATTGAAAATTTATTACCTAAGTTTGGATGGCAACTGTGAGTGTCGACTTTATTTAACTATTATTTGTTCAATATCCTCCCTTTTGCAGACCCATGACTGCTGCAAACAGAGCGAAGAAGAAACCAGCAAGACCTGTTGCTCCAATGAGGAGGATCAATCCACCGATCATGACTGGGACAAGTGCGAAGTACTTCATTTTGTAAGCTAAGAGTAGGGGCAGCACGTATTTCTTGAGTTTCGCCTTCTTGATCTTGGGCTTCTTGCGATGCTTGCCTTCAGTCTCGTCGTCTCCTTCTAACTCATCTTCTACTTCTTCCTCTCCTTCTTCGGCGTCGTCGAGGTCACCGAAGATATCTGGAATTTGAAAAATTTATGATTTGAATTATTTCTCCACTTAGATTTGTGTTCTTATTACTTACTTATACTACAGATAGTAAACTATCGGTAGTACCTAGTATCAATAGTTTCGGTAGTATCGTTATCTCTAAGTCAGGCAATACCATCGATAGCATCGATAGCTCAAAACCAAGCAATATCAGCGATAGAATCGTTGCTGGTAAACAAAAACCTATCGATATTTTATAATTTATTTTTAAAGAGGGATAAAATTTTGTTGAACACATACGTCAAAATTTTTACATATGTAATATTGACAGCTACGAGTAACGATAGTAGGTATCGATTCTATCGATAAACAACTGTCAAACAATTTAATATTCCAACAGTTGTGGGTTTTGAACTAGACACCTCGTCTCGGTTAATGTAGATAGTAGATTATAAAGTGACTATTTTTATATTTTGAGGAATGTAAGCTATTTTAAATATAAGCTAAAGTGATTTTTAGTATTATCTTTTCACACGACATTATCGTTATATGGTTTATTGTTATTTTATTTATGATTTAGTAATATTAGCTTCATGTTTAATGCTCTCAGTCTCGCAAACTCGCGAGAGCTCATACAAGAAAGATACTAAATCCTATAAAATATGGATGAGATTTCGATCTAAATTGCATTCCCTAATACTAGTCACGCTTGTATTTAAAACATCATAAAATTAACAATGCTTTACACCTATTGTTTAACTTTCAAGCCTCACACGAACATTCGATACAGCTAGCGATAAAGCATTATTTAAAATAATTAAGATAGTCTACAATTCATTAACACGTGATACCATTCTTTGAGTTTCACTCACATATGTTACATGATTATGATCCTACGTGTTACGAGTTGTGTTATCTCATTTTCTTTCATGGCAAGTCAATTTGTACGTGGGTGGTCTGTGATTACCAAAACCAAACAAAGGTCTCTTTCTTTTTTAATCTTCATCTTTTTCTTTTTTAATTTTATTAGTGTTTATATATATTTTTGGTCAATATGCTAACGCTTGGCCACAATCGCACCTGATGGAAAGCGACGATGAGGTCTAGGTTATAGTTTCATTCAAACATTTTTTTTTCATAGGTTACTTTAGAGTATTATGTCTACTAATCATTCTCAACTTAACCACATAATAGGTATAAAAATGGCAAATGGCAAACCGGACGCAAAATAATTGAATTACCAAACATGCAACCACAAAAGTTATAAAATAGTTCTATGACTTTTGGCAAGTAAATAATTAGTATTAGGACTATAAATGTGGTAATGGTTATGGGAAGTCACGTAAATTTTGCACCCAGTTTGTGGTTATGAAAATATAATAGAAGAAAGCTAGATGATGTTGATAAGACCTGATATTAAGAACCATCTTTTTTAATCACTAATGTCAACATACAGGGTGTATCTGTTAACATGTACATCCCTTTAACTACGTGTTCTACCAACCATTTTGAACAACATTTGTTCAACGACTTTTCGAAATTCGATCGATTTTTTTTGACTCCCTATACAAAATGACCAAGTCACGTGACCGACTTTGTATGAAAAGTTGAAATTTTTTTCATGCGAATTTCCAAAAGTGATAGAACAAATGTTGTTCATAATGGTTAGTAGAACACGTGGTTAAAGCGATGTAAATGTTCACAGATACACCCTGTATAAATGTCGGTTGTATCTAAAGCTTCTTCGAAGTGCGCTTGGACCATGATCAACAATTTGGGGATTCTAGTAATTATAATGGAGTGACTGCCGTCTGACCTTCGCAACTCTCACTAGGTAACCAGACCAACTGAACAATGGTTACACGTTTCAGAAACTATCTGAAACGTGCAGGTCTCCTCAAGATGTTTTTTCCCTTACCGCCGAGCTAATGGTAGAAATATGCACAGAGAGTTAAAAAAACCATGCTCGGATTCTAACCACGACCACACGTATGCAATTTTTATTTACAAAGCCACCATCGCTCTAGAGCTTAAAGCCACTTCAGAGTGCTGATTTGACCTAATGAAAGCCCGAGACCCGATTTTTTTTGACAGGTAACAGACGAGCTGACAGATCACCTGATGGTGATTGTCGCCACCCATGGCCATCACCACCAAATACCGGTGGAGTCACAAGTGAGCTGCCAACCTTCAACCTTTTCAGTAAGGCCGTGGTATCACTCCGATTCAGCCGGCCCATTCATGCCGAAGCATGTGTCTCCCGTTGCTTACCAAAAGGTCATTACACTACCAACTTTGTACCTACTTTCCTATCATTGGCAGTATTGGATAACACGTTCATTAAATTTCTCCTATCCACGCATGAAAAACTTCACCGTCATCTGAAGGAAATCGAGAGTGGGTGTAATGAGATTCGATATCGAGTCTTGTAACTGGGTTTAATGATGAGATAATTATGATAAAAAATTACTTATTGGCTTATGGAGTAGAAAATGTATCTGTGTGACGTGGGAAATTCGAATGTTTGTAAATTTTTACCTACATGCATGCAAAGGCGATTTTCTGTTTAAGTAGTTAAGACGAGCATACGGATCACCTGATAGTGACTCCACAAGTGCGCTGCCAACCTTTAAACCCCCTTTCCCGCGAACTCTCACTCACTCAGCAAAACACAGCAGAGTGCAGCTTCACGCCGGATTTCTGTGAGGCCGTGGCCGTGGCCGTATTACTCCAGTCGAGCCTGCCCATTCATGCCGCAGCGTGGGTCTCCCACGGTCAGAATAAAAAAAAATGTTCTGAGGTAATTCTGTTTTCAGAAAGACTGGTCAGATCATTTAATTCAAATTCAGCCCCTTAGCAAACTACGATACTCAGAAGGCTGCGCTTGCGTTTCCGAGTTCAATCCCCAAGACTGGCCTAAATTTGTTACCCCCGCCTCTCAGATTGCACGTCAAGCCGTTCGGTCCTACGCCTGACCCCTTCTGTTGTCACATTAGTATGTGACAACAGGCAGGGGTCAGGCTGCATACACTTGTTTGTATTCCATAACATTTCTTAAATGGTTTTATATACACCTGAGAAACTTCTCCAGGACATCGTACTAATAAAAGAAAATAAATCATAACGAACATAATGATTCACATAGGTCATTGTAGATTCTAATATTTAAAGAAAACCGGCCAAGTGCGAGTCGGACTCGCCCATAAAGGTTTCCGTCGCAGCAAGTAAGATATATCGAAGGTAAATTGCGGTTTACGGTTTATAACGTATCTAGTTCAAACCAATTTTAGTTCTTAGTTTTCATAGTTATTTATATAATATATATTTTTTATTTTATAATTCTCCTATTAAAGAAGTTTGGAGTTCAAAAAGTCACGTGCATTTATTTATCACTTTTTCATTTGTTTTAACGATTTTTTTTTCTGTTATTTCTTCTATACTTCAAACTATTTACCACAGAATCTAATACTATACTTTCCTCGTCATATTTCTGTAACTAAATCTAACCACATTTTGAACAAGCTTATAGTACGGGTGAATCGAGTGGACTGATGGTATATCTAAGGGTCGTTATTTCGAATCCCAATATGCGCAAATATTTGTGTGATAAGCAATTTAGTTTATTTAGGATCTGGGTGTTATTATTGCTATTTAAATCTATATTCGTGATACATTCTTTGATTCTCATACTCGTACTAATAAAAAGTGTTTAAAGTATAATAAGTTTCTTTTTTTCAATTTTGATATGGTTTGTATGACTGGTCGATACATATACATACATCAATAAAAAATAAAAATTATCCAAAAAGAGACTAAAAATTACTCATCACTGTGCTGTTTCGCTGTTTTAGTGAGGGTATCGGAGGACCAACCTGGGGGAAAGGATGATTTTAAAGGTTTAAAGGTCAACATTGGTTTTACCATGGGCGGTGGCAATCTTACTATCAGGTGATACGTCTGCCCGTCAGCCCCCTATCACACGAAAATGTTTTATGATTCAAAATAAATAGAACAACAAAGACAATAGACAGCTACCACTGTCAAAATACTAGCAAAATTGCAAATTCACATAACATAACTTACAAGTATGCGACTAGTATGCGTCTTACATTTCTACTTCTTACACGCAATGTATAAATATTCATGAACTGTAACTGCTAATTTAAATCGGCCAATAAATTCAATGTACAAAGTCAATAAACCAGTCGTAATTTTAACTCGTGTCACTGACATTACTGTTGCTCCAACGCTATGACGAGTATCAAAGCGTATCGATCACACTATTCTAAGGCTTGGCACACACAACCGCTAACTAAAAGTCGCTAATCCACTTGGAGTCGATGTGGCTTAGCGACCTTTTTGTATAGAGACGGCAAACAAGCTGGACGTTGTAAGGGATGACATTCATGCCAATTACTTCACTATAATGAGAAAGAGAGAGAGAGCGATAGTATCTCAGTGTCGTGGTACGAATCAAAAATACAAAAATAAATGATTTTGAATGTGTAACCGTAATCCAAGCTAGTCTGATTCCTCTTTCTAAGGTTTGCGAAGGTCAGACGGCAGTCACTTCATTGTAGTCACCAGACTTCCCGAATCTTGGATCATGGTCCTATGCCCATCCCGGGCTTCGAAGTGATAGCTTTGGACGCAACTGACGAAACAATGATGATAGCAAACAAGCAGATCACCTGGTGTAAAATGATGACTACTGCCAATGAACATCAGTGAAAAAAGAAGAATCACAGGTGTGCCACTGCCTTTCAGGAAGAAGTATGATCGTCTTTGAAGGTTTCTTAGTCAAGACCACGTCTAGGTTAGAAATCAAGTCACAGTAGTAGTACAGTGTGTAGAGCTCCCTCAAGCCAGATAAAGTGACTATCTGCGCAGGATGGGTGGCTGGTGGTGGAGCTGGATGCGTGTAGCCGTAAATCGACGTGGTGAACATAAGGAGAGGCCTATGTCCAGCAGTAAACTGCAATAAGCTGATGATGAAGTCAAGACCGTTCAGCCATTTAGATGATGGTAATGGAACCATATCATTTGCATCACAGTTGCTTGCGTAAGGTTCGAAGTAAAGATTTAGCTGTAAGTAGATAGAACAGTTGTCAGTCAGTTATAATGTCTTTAGAGCATTGGTTCTTAACTTTTTTGTCATTTGAAACTGTTTGACACAATTTGTGTTTTACCGTGGACAACCATGATACAATGCAAATTGAATTAGGTAACTCAACGGTGCAAGTTCTCTGCCTGCGACCGATTAAACACAACTGCTTTTGACTGCTTTTGCGTTGGGTTGACTAAAGGGGAATACTTTTTTTTTAATAGGTAGCTGACAAGCAGGTGGATCACCTTTAGGTAAGCGATGCCCACGGACACCTGCATCACCAGTGGTTTCAGAAGTACGCTGTTAACCATCACATCACCCTTCACCCATGATTGGGCCTCCGGTATCCTCACTCACTCGCTGAAGTGTGTCACAGTTTTTTTTATGATTTTGCCATAAGTCCAACATTGTTTTGATTATTCAAAAATCAGGTAGATGGGCTTTCGGCCACATAATGCACCGCCACTTTTAGACATATACAATGCACGCACAGTCTGCCTACCGAGGAAGACAAACTCTTTTCAAACCTTCATGTTCATGTGCGGCGTTGATTACATTCCATCAGGTGACTCACTTTCTCGTCTGTCGCCTCTAGCACAAAAAAATCTCTTAAAAAGAACGTGTCATAGCAATTAGGAAACACCACGGCTGTGAGTTCATCCTAGAGTTTGCACGAGCGAAAAAATCTAAATTAAATGTTATTGTATTTAAGCTGTAACATTATCATGTTAAGCCGCGGGAGATAATTTTATGGAAGATTATGTAGGAAGTATCGGTAAATATTTTAATCGCTACTCGCTAACCGCCTCTTCTTCCAACCATTCTGAACAACATTTCTTCTATGACTTGTGGAAATTTCCATTTAAAAAAATCATACGTGACGTAACTTGTTAATTTTGTATGGAAGAAGAAGAAGAAGAAAAAATGTTTATTTGGGGAGTCGAAAAAAATTTCGACGCATTACCAAAAGTCGTAGAACAGATAATCTTCTGAATGGAGAAAAGTGGTTACAGGGCTGTCAATGTTTACCGATGCACCCTGCATACGATGCGTCATGTAACACCAGAAACAAAGTATGCAACGCATAAAATTATAGACAAGTTAATTAAAGCTTGTGTACATTATTTATTACAGGAAGGATGTTGTATGAACATTTAACACTTTCAACAAAAAATTGAACGGTTATGCTTCATGGTTGCAATAAATCGATTTACATTTAATGAATGCGAACATATCCGAGTGGTAGTAAACGTCAGTATTTTTGTTTTATGTAATAGGTGGCAGGCGAGCAAACAAAACACCTGTTGTTAAACGATTGCCACCACCCAAGACAAAAATAAATTTGAATGGTTTTTCTACTTTCATAAGATTTTCTATTTATTTATTTTATTTTGAGGTTTTAACCGTATATCTGACATTTTCAGCAACTTATATCCGTCTTCTCCTACTAAGACGCTATAAGTCGTAATCCATATCTTAGATTAAAATCCCGGTTGCCCACTTTCTTACTACTTACATCTATTCTTAAGGTTTTAGGCATCATTAGCTGTCAGGTTATTGGCAAGCATACCATCCCTTATGACGTCAAGTTAAACCTTTTAATATATATAACTAATAATATGAGTAATACGATATGTCCTTTTTACCTGACGCAATAGTTCCAATTGAGGAAAGGGTTTTGACATTTTTTCTATGGACCCTGTCTCATCTATTCATCCGCCTTTTAGTTAATTTTCCAAAAAGAAATCTTCAGAAATCCATAGACCACATTAAAATACATTGAAAATGTCCTTAGGTAAAAAACCTTGTAAATTGTCCGATTTTCGAGTTACAGGCTGATAAAACACAATAAATAAACAATATTTTTTAATGTTACATCCCTAACAGCTGTTAAGGATGGGAAATTAAAAATTCATGTTCATCATGTTGCATTCATGTTTGAAATTTGTTGTTTTTCAATGTATTTTGATGTCATCTATCGATTTTTGAATCTTTGGCCACTATTTTCGGAAACAATCAAAATGGCGGACAAGTAGATGTAGTAACCAGACTAGTGGTTCAAATACATAGTGTGTCACAAGCCTAAGTTATTTGAATTTTATACCCGATGAGCGGAAAAGATTGCGGGTTGCATTTTCAATCCAATTCATGGTATTATCGAAAGTGCAGTGGGCAGCCCACGGTGAAATGCAACGGGGAATAATGGAATAATGGCTGGGTAAAGTATTCTGTTGAAAATTTTATCATAGGCCTTTGATAGTTCAGTGAGCGGTGTCACCGGGTTTTTGAGTTCATTTCGTATTACTTATACAAACATATTACTGTAAACTTATCTATGACATTAGTAATCATTACATACGAATACGTTATTTCTTTCCTCTACCCAAAGGTTGTCTGGAAAAAACCGCTAAAAGTGATAAGACCGCCTTATTGTACTGTCTGTTGTTGTTGTATCATACTTGTATTTTGTTTTTGTGGAATAAAGAATATCTATCTATCATGGTGCATATGCCAGTTCTCTACGCTTACTTCTCAATGGCTTAGATAAAAAATGACGCGTTATGTTGTCATGTTAAAAAGTATAACTACAAACAAAATATATTTGCTGATTAATTTGTT
Source organism: Marasmia exigua (assembly GCA_019059595.1). Classification (NCBI taxonomy): domain Eukaryota; kingdom Metazoa; phylum Arthropoda; class Insecta; order Lepidoptera; family Crambidae; genus Marasmia; species Marasmia exigua. Next base: position 8,126,549 of record CM032484.1, on the reverse strand, counting down.
GGGTTCGATGCTAGATATTTTTTACTATACTGTGGAGGGGGAAACGAATTCGACTGCATGATTCTGGTGAATTAATTAGGATAATGATCCACAATTGGGTAAATTTGGTGATGATCACAATGAAGAGATTACTTTTGACATTTGCGACCACTTGACATCTATAACAACCAATTTGCTGTCATTCATATCTTTGATAATGATAAAACCATGTAGGTACAAAAATACAAAGCAATAAAATCGTTTTCGTTTTCTGCCCGTTATTTCGCAACATAATTTCCGATTGGTTATTGATATCTGCGGTTATTTGTTATTAAGGGTCAGCTTTTTTATGGGTACAATTTCCGGCTTTAATAATATAAGATTTGTAAATTTATCGAAGGAAAAGTTTTAATGAAAAATCTAAGGTACATTTTGATGTGACGTAATAACCGTGTTTGTTATTACAAAATACAAAATTTCTTTATTAATTACTTCACACTTAAATTACTAGTATTTGAAGCCTCCTTTTAGGCATTAAATTGCCTGTGCCAGGAGACAACGCTCTGCATAACTGCTTAGTGTATAATTATAATGAAGTAATACATCAATTATATCAATTATATCATATCAAAATGTACTCAATAATGAGACGGGTCATTTAAAGTAACTCAGCTTTATGAAAACTTTTGGGAGACAATACAGTATGTAGAGACGCTGTATTTAATTTGAGTTAATTAGGTCACAATTTTTTATAATAATGTTTGTTATTATCCTTTTCCTAGGAGATATAATGTATCTTATTAGTATCATAATACTATGTAATTAGATTATATTGTTGCTGTAATAATTTTGAACAAAGAAATACAAAATGATATAATTGACATCATACTCTTCTTTTGTTTTATTGTTATTATTTTCTTTGTTCTCAAAACAATTCTATTACCTATTATTTCAATTTGAATGGTGTTTACCCAAGAATATACCAATCTATCCATCTCTAACTTACTTTTTTAAGATAAACTAAGTATTCGGAGAGATGATACCTACATAGACTAGCTTAAGTAAAATACATAAGGTTAAGGTGACGGGTAGGGCACACTAGCGACGCCAATCGATTTTATTTTTTAGATACTAAACTGGATCTATTTTAAACAATTTCGGGGACACAACCTCTTGGCAAATACTTATACTATTTATTAAATAGCCATGCACAAATTTTGGGTTCGTTTTTGTACGGACGGCGTCGCTAGTGTGCCCTTCCCGTCACCTTAAGAAAGATGCTTAATCAGGTGAAACTATTTTATTCATTTTTGTTCTATAAAATCCAAGGTAATCAGGTAATAACTAGGCTGGTAACTATGGAGAAATTACTCAAATAGTCTTTTCATTTTCATATTATATAGATAGGCCGCATCGAGTATTCCGAATAGGTATTGATATAAAGCTATGTACTTATACTTACACGATATCGATCTTCTTGAGGCCGTTTGCTCCGAGAATCCCTCGGGCTTCTTGATCACTGGTTCCGAGTCCACCAATGACCTCTTCTGGAACTGCTCGCTTCTCAACAGTGGTATCGCCTTGGGATGAAACCCTGAACTCCTCGGGCTGTACACTGAATCCTTAGTCAGGTTCTCATTGCTTTTCTCTTTGGCAATTGGTACATAATTACCGGGGAAAAGCACCTCAGATTTGTACTTCTCGTCCGGAGCGTAGTACACGCTCCTCTCGACTTGTGACGGTTGATCTGCCCTCCCTAGGGGTATAGCTCTAGGCTTGAAAGCATACTTCTTGTACCCCTGTCTGGAATCCCTCACGTTTCTTGGTCCCTCGTTGCTATACGCCGACGGCTGGATCACTATCGACGCACTGGTGACGTTGAGAACAGCTGATCCATCACTGTTCGACGATCCAGATACAGACCACAGCTTCGTTAATTTATTCTCGTAGTCCTCGTCAGCTGACGAATAAACCACAGTACATAGCACTAATAAAGTCTGCAACCACATCATTTTGCCAGAGCTCATTGTCACCGCTTATAAACAACTGTACCACACGTCAACCGTTGCACAAGTGTCCACACTTCACTTTCTTTATCTATATGTTAAGTGACATCCCTGATTCAACCACCATTTTCAAGCGATCGCGTAAAACTGAATCTCTATCGTTCTGACGGTATATTTATATACGTGTTGGTATAAAGTTGCGTTTTTCCCGGCTATTCACGGTCGGGCGATTCCTAGAGCTTCCTCGGTCCGTAGTTATTCCGATATGAGGGGAAAAATGGTCCGAAATGAAAAAATTGTTAGTAGCGTGCTGTTTGGTGTACGCACTGCTACTTCCTATAATAGTTCCTTTCAGTACAATTGTCGTCGATAGGGGGCCAATTTGGCGTCGTTAACGTGTCTCCAATATTTTGTTGACGGGAATCCGATGGCGGAACGTAGCCATAATTTGAGATATCAACAAATTGGGCAAAAGTGAGAGTTTTGTGTCATATGTGGAATGAAAACTTAATTTGGTTTTCAATAGAGATATGTATGGGGTATGGTTTGTCAGGTTTAAGAGCGAGACATGAAGTGCATTGTTTTATTGATGACTTATTCTGTACATTCTTCAGATTCTTTTCGGTAGAAATTGACATTTTAAATGTGGGAGAGCCACGCTTAGGCATGAATGGGCCGGCTCGACCGGAGTGATACCACTGCCTCACAGAAGACAGGCGTGAAGCTGCGCCTGCGCTGTGTTTCGCCGTGTGAGTGAGGTTACCGGAGGTCCAATGGGGGAAGGAGAAAAGGTTGGCAGCGCGGGGAAAAGGTTGTGACTCCACTGTCCATGGGCGGCGGAATTGCTCACCATCAGGTGATCCGTCTGCACGTCTGCCACCTCTCATATAACAAAAAAATGTTATTCCGAATCAGCGGTAGATTAACTTAATATTTGACATTCAGAAATGTTCTGTATGGACTTAAATTGAATAAAGACATTTTTGATTTTGATTTTGATTCTACAGGTTGTATTTTTTCATTTTATACAGAACCTCTTCCTGATTTTAGCGTGTCATTCCCAGTTGTGTCCAAAGCTGTCGCTCTGGAGTTCGGGATACGCTTGGAGCATGATTCTTGATTTTGGGAGTCTGGTTATTACATTGAAGTGACTGCCGTCTGACCATTGCAACACTTTAACAGAGGAATCAATCCAACTGAACCTAGGCTACACGTTTCAGAAACAATCCGAAACGTACCTTACCTTACTATCTTTTGAGTCAATGGTAAGGATACGCACATAGATTTGAAAACTCAAGAGGTCCCGTGCCATCGCTTGTTGAGGAGACGCGTATATTCTGTTTGCGAAAAGTCATAGTTTGTCATATTTTGCGGACTATATAGTATTGTTTAATTAAAATATAGTAAAACAGAATGTATACAGGTAGAATCAACATAGCCTGCGATAACTAGTGGTGGAAATGATTTAAGGCAAATGTGTTATATACTTAAATTTTTCTATTTGTATTATAATGATGCTGTTTTTTTCCTGAATAAATAAATAAATAAAGAGGTGCATGCACGCTTTCGAACTCGGTCCCTCCGTATGGAAGGCGCGTTCTGAGCTACCATCGCTCCTCATCATTTTCATATAGATCATAGGAAAATTAACACCCTGTTGGTCTAGTGGTTTAAGAACGCCCTGTTGGTCTAGTGGTTTAAGTACCGGGCCGTGATCTCAGGGTCCTGGGTTCAATTCCCTGGTCGAGCGAAAAGTATGTTTCGAATTTTTCGGACATAGCTCGGGTTTGTGATAACCAATCCGCATTTGGCAAGCGTGGTGATTAAACCTAATCCCATCATAGTAGTGATATGTTGATTTCTATGATGGAGGCCTTTGCCCTACAGTGGGACAGTTTGTAGGCTGATTAAAAAAAAATTGGAAAATTTTGATTTTTTTTTCTAGTACAAAACTTTTTTTAATGTTACCTAAATTCTTACCCCTTGAGATGTCTCCTAAGACTTTGAGAACGTGAGTCTGTACGAGACCTGATAGACATTGCTTGACTTGAAGTTTCTAAGGTATATATAGAGAGACGTTAGTATGCAACTCCGTCCTAGAAACTCTAAGCATTTGCCTCGAACACCACACCGCCTATTCATGAATCCTAGATCAAGTGTACGCTTGGATGAACTTTGGACGCATTTGGTAACTACGCGCTAAGACGAGGAGACGATGTGGAAGAAGAAAACTCATCCAGAGCATCTTTTCTTTTCAATCTTTTACAATATGTAGATATGTCTCTATGACTTAAAAAATATTAATAGGCCGGAATCGATACCACGGCCTCAGAAAACCGATGCGAGGTAGCGTCTGTGTGTGTTCGCTGTGTGAGAGAGGGTCATCATCATCGTCAGCCCATTTAAGTCCCCACTGCTGGGGCACGGGCCTCCCTCACATGAGGGGTAATTGCCATACTCACCACGCTTGGCAGACGGGTTGGCGAGGGTTTTGATATAAATGCAGAGTTTTCCTTCTCTGGGTGCTGATGATCATGCCAGCAGCTTTACCTTAGTCGCCTTTTACGACACCTCGGTAAGAGTGAGGGTGGCCTTTTCTACTCTGCCGGGGACCACACGGCCGGAACGGCAGTGAGAGAGGGTACCGGAGGCTCAATACTGGATAAAGGGGGCTTTAAAAGTTGGCAGCGTTTTGTTACTACTTCGGTAATGCCGTGCCATTGGTGTCCGTTCATATTGTAATAAAATTAAGTAGGTAATTAGTATAAATTCAGCAAGATCCGAAATTTGTTTACCTGTGCCAACGAAGCTTACTTCGTTGGCACAGGTAAACAAAAAAATTAAGTTAAGCTTAAAAATTAAGTTAAAACAACACGCCGCCATTCCTCCATATTTTACCTCATATACGTGGACTGTAAAATTTTTCATCATTATCATCATCAGCCCATTTAAGTCCCCACTGCTGGGCCACGGGCCTCCCTCAATTTCATGAGAGGTAATTGCCATACCCACCACGCTTGGCAGACGGGTTGGCGAGGGTTTAGATATAAATGCAGAGTTTTCCTTCTCTGGGTGCTGATGATCGTGCCAGCAGCTTTACCTTAGTCGCCTTTTACGACACCTCGGTTAGAGTCATCATCAGCAACCCACACTCGTCCACTGCTGGACATAGGTCTCCCCTAATGCACGCCACTGCTCCCAATTTTCGGCCACTCTCATCCAGCCCACACCAGCCAGCATTCGAATGTCATCATCCCATCTTGTCGCAGGGCGTCCTACACTAACCGCCAACCGAGTCGCGGTCTCCACTCAAGGACTTAATGGCTCAAAGAGCTATGGAAAGGGCTATGCTCGGAGTATCTGTGAAGGACCGCATCAGAAATGATGTAATCCAAAAGAGAACCAGAGTCACCGACATAGCCCACCGAATTTACAAACTGAAGTGGCAGTGGGCTGGTCATATTAGCCGCAGAACTGACAGCCGTGTATGTTTGGCGCTGAATAAATTATTTTATTCTTATTCTTTCTACACGCTAAACTTCTGTTTATCTACATTTTTCAATTTGACACCTGAATAGTTGACAATGTCTGGTAATATTTAGATTGCGTTCTTAGAATAAATTATTTTCCATATAAGTATACCTCTAAACAGTGTAAAGAAAAAAAAAAGAAAACGAAAGCATTTATTGTAAATATAAGAAGTTCACACTTTACTTGCCACGCAATAAGAAGCTTGATGTTTGTAATTATATGGTTTAAAATGGTTTGAGCAGAATTTGTCGTGTGTTTAATTATTTTTTATGGTATCACGCAGCTATGACGATGGTGTGATTATCACATATAAAGCTGCTTATCCACCAGATACAGTTTATGTATCTGGTGCATAAGAAAATAAAAAGTTTTTTATTGTCATGATATACGATCGGCGTATTGGGATTTTTTAATATTACAAAATACTTTTCTGTAATTTGATTTGAAAGAATCAAAGTGTGCTGATAGTTAACGCAGAAAGATCGCAGGAATACCACACTTCGCAAGTATAATTACATAGTTTATTGTATATATTCATAAAGTACACAGTAGGGTCTCATAGTACACATTACACAGCATCACATTGCAAACGCCCATCGTTTGCGCGGGTGAGTATTTTGCCAAATATTTATTGGGTCACCTTGAGAAATGAGATTAAAATATCAAGGTGAGGCTCGGATAGCCAATATTCCTCATCACATATTATACTTTGCTTTTTTAAATAAATTTGCAATTCTTGCAATCCGCCGACGGTCGAGAAATGCGGTCATGCCGCAAACTCCATCTTAGCTTCCCTCCTCATTCCTCAGAATCCTATTCACAATCCTTTACTGTTCAATCCATTCGTCTCTGGAACTCCAATCAGGAAATCACAATCCCTTCCTATATTCAAGTCCCGTGTCAAAACTCACTTCCTATCTCTATAAATAGGTACACTGTTTTCTTTTTTATGTGGTCTGCTCTCTGTTCATTTATACCTATCTATAAGAAATATTTTTATTGAATTTTTGTTATAAATTATCTATGTATATATTATTGGGTATGTATGTATTGTTTATTATTATTTATCTAATGTAATAATATTAATATAGAAAATAATGTATATTTCTGCCATTCTCAATTTCATTTGTTAAACTACTTTGCACTGCCTTCCCTTATTACGAATACGATATTTCTTTCCTCTACCCAAAGGTTGTCTGGAAGATATCGCTACAAGCGATAAGACCGCCTTATTGTACTGTCTGTTGCTGTTGTATCATGCTTGTATTTTATTTTTGTGCAATAAAGAATATCTATCTATCTATCTATCTATCTATCTATTGCATGTTCCGAGATTCTGCCTAAACTACCAAGCCGATTTTGATGAATGAGGTATCAATCGTTTTCATATTGTTCACTACTTACTTACCTACTTACTGTCCAGGTGAACTAGGCTTAAAATTTTTGCTATGCCGGTATTGAAAAAAAAACATGGCCGTCTGGTCCACCGCAGGCGCGAAATGCGCATGGAAACCCGCCCTAATAGAGAAGCAACCTAAGATTTTTCTTGTTCCACGAGGCAAGCAGAGACAATAATAATTGCGAAATGTTAATTACTTTCAAATGGTGAGATGTAGATTGGTTTGGTTATGCTCACTTTGTTGATTCATCGTCATCTTAGCGTGTCATTTCAGACGAGTAGACGGATCACCTGATGGTAAGCGATTGCCGCCGTCCATGGACACCCGCGACACCAGTGAAGTCACATGTGCGTTGCCCTTAAGGTGACGGGTAGGGCACACTAGCGACGCCAATCGATTTTAATTTTTAAGCTACTAAACCGGATCTATTTTAAACCTCTCGGCAAACACTTATACTATTTATTAAACAACCATGCCCAAATGTTGGGTCGGTTTTTCTACGCGAAAAATTGATTCACGCCAAAAGTGGCCACTTTTGGCGTGTATCAATTTTTCGTGTACGCGTTGGACCCAAATTATTTGCATGGTTATTTAATAAATAGTGTAAGTGTTTGCCGAGAGGTTGTAACCCCGAAATATTTTAATGTATGATCTTGTTTAGTAGCTAAAAATTAAAATCGGTTGGCATCGCTAGTGTGCCCTACCCGTCACCCTGCCCCTCACTCACGTAGTGAAATACAGTACAGAGCTGCTTCACGCCGGTATTCTGTGAGGCCGTGGTATCACTCGGGTCGAGCCAGCCCATTCATGCCACTATTTATAATATACATAGCTATAATTTATACTTTTCATGTATAACGATTTGTAAGAGCTGTATATAAGCCTATGCAAATAAAGTACTTTTGAATTTTGAATAGCTATACATGGTATTTACAAATTACATTTATATGTATTAAAATTAAACCTATAAAGTAAGCTATTATTAACTCATAATAAGTAACGATATTGCATTCATAAGTCATCCAAAAAAGCAGCTCAAGTCAGCTGCCATTAAACGACTAGAACAATTTACTCGTAAATAGATAGAACATTTTAATTAATTGGTGGAACGAAATCGTATTGAAACCGTAACGTTTGTTGCATTGCGCTCATGACATCGCATAGTTTGTCTTACATGCCGACAGCTATTTAAATAGTAATAAGCTGGAGTTGTACACTGGCGTTTAAGAAACGCAAAGTGAACCGTGTCGCAGGCAGGCCCCATTGGGTCGAAGACCGCCCTAACAGCGCAATGTCGGGAGGCCTCCTCTCCCAGAGGAGTGAAAACACCGCGCCAAGATATGGCGCGAGATGCAGCCCGGGTAAAGGGTTTACCCCGAAACCCGAAATGCACCAAGTGCGAAGATGACGTAGTAGTAAAGTGAACCGTTTACCGTCGGAGAGCCACTTTTTTTTATGCGATAGGTAGCAGATGAGCAGACGGATCACCTGATTAAAAAGAGTAACTGGCGAGTTTCTTGCCGGATCTTCTCGTCAGAATCAACTTTCGGATTCCGGTGGTAAAATCACATTATATTTATTCATTTCTTAGTATATTTTTTGTATCGACATATATGTTTAATTACATGTATAATATACATAGTTATAATTTATATTTTTCATGTATGACGATTTGTAAGTGCTGTTTATAATAAGCCTATGCAAATAAAGTACTTTTGATTTTTTTGTAAGCGATTGCCACCCCATGGACACCCGCGACACCAGTTGAGTCACAAGTGCGCTGCTAACCTTTGAACCCCCCTTTCCCCCGGAGCCACAGCACAGTGCTGCTTCATGCCGGTTTTCTGTGAGGTCGTGGTATCACTCCGGTCGAGCCGGCCCATTTATGCCGAAGCTTGGTCTCCCACGGACACGCTTTGGATCGATTGGTGTGTTAGATAAAAACCGGCGTGAAGCAGTGTCTCTGCATTGTTCCGCTGCGTCAGTGTGGCTACCGGTGCCCCAAACCGGAGGAAAGGATCTTTCAAAGGTTGGCAGCTAGTGCTGCCAACCTTTGAAAGATCCTTTAGGTAGGTAGTCCTATGGACACCCACATGCACAGCATTAGTGGAGTCTTTGGATGAAGCCACGCAAAAGAACGCCAGAGAATTCGTTGCGCATCCGCAGCGTGAACGCTGCGTCGTCGCTCCGCTTTCCGCTATCCACCAGTGTGTCAACTCTCTAAGGCGTAGGACAAATACAAAGGCGTAGAAGCGCGGGAGAAGTGCGGGCGAGGCGCGGGCGTGTCGCCGGTGCGGTTAAAACGGACGCGCTAAGGATGTCGGAAAGGCGAGCCACGGACAAACACAGTGGCATGTTTTTGGGGCAGTATTATTATATTAGACTTGAAGATTGTTCTCTATTTCCAATATTAAAAAGTACTTTGAGCTGCTGTGTTTGCGGCGCGGGCGAGTAAGCGCCGGGCGCCTGCGCCCGCGCCCCACCCGCAGCCCGCCTCCTCAGTAACTCTTACGTTTCACCGCTTCTATACATTTTGTATGAGATATCATTGAAACGAAATCGCCGTGTGGTACCGGCAGAGTAGGATAGGCCACCCTCACTCTTACCGAGGTGTCGTAAAAGGCGACTAAGGTAAAGCTGTTGGCATGATCATCAGCACCCAGAGAAGGAAAACTCTGCATTTATATAAAAACCCTCGCCAACTCGTCTGCCAAGCGTGGTGAGTATGGCAATAACCCCTCATGTGATTGAGGGCGGCCCGTACCCCAGCAGTGGGGACTTAAATGGGCTGATGATGATGATGATGATGATGATGATGATGATGGTGATGATGATGATCATTGAAACGCCGAGCCGGCACCGCAACTGTGCCTCACCTCCACCCGATGCTTCTAGTATTTGTTCCGCGCTCAAGAAACGGTGGCCTAGAGACATGAAACAAACGCCAGTGCACCATCCGTACCGTGCGTAAAGGATAGCGTGCGCACAGGAGGAAGCTCACACTTCCACGCCACCGCTCGAGCGCGAATAATTAGAAGACGCCGTGCGTGTCCCAAATACTCGTAATTAACTCCAGGACATCAAAGGGGCCGTGGATCGGAAAATAGGAGGGCTTGAGGAAGTCTATCGAACAATACGCACGACGATTGCTGATTGAACCAAATGTGACTTATAGAGGCAAAAGAAACCAATTTGTGTTCCTTATCATCTGGACAGTGGTTATGTTACCGACAATGTGTATAATATAGGCATTCTATACAATGCCTAGGCCTTTAAATGCCTGGTGCCTTTAAGCAATTTGTGCAATATACGACTTAGGGACCTTCAAGAGAAGAGCGTAGGTACTCCTTTTTAAAAAGGCCGGCAACACATTTCACTTTATTATAAATCACTATCTAAAGTTATAACCGTACTAAAGCTCATGTCACCCCGTTTCAACGGGCAATGTTAAAGAGGGCTGGCACGAATCGTGCTCCGAGACTATCCTTAGTTTGCGATTTGTAATAAGAGGGTTTAGCAATCTCTCTGATTTTGCGAATGTTCAATGGCGGCGACGATTACTGTCCATCAAGTGACTCGCTTACTCGTTTGTCATCTCTAGCAAAACAAAAAATATATATAATTGTCCATTATATGCTTTGCCTAGGCAATTAATGCAATAACTAGGCATTGTATAGAATGCCTGCTATTCCACCGGCAATGTGTAAAATTAACATTTCGCTAACAGTCATTTTGACTCGTGACAAACTCACCAACAGTATCATTTGCCATTTATTCTTTCTTCCGCTAATGTTAATTTTAGGCCTTTACAAGCAAGTGGCTAGGTTTAGGTTCACAATAGGTTAGTTAAAAATCAGGCGTTGTATAGAACGTCAAGGCAAAGAATAAAATAAATTTTATTTTATTCAATGCCTAGCCGTTTTAGGCATTCTACATATTGCCTAGGCATTGTATACAATGCTGGATTATAAAGATACTGAACAGGCACTTTAATATTATCTACACTATCAAGCGGATTAGCACAGGACTAAGTAAAATGCGAAGAGGGGATGATAGATTTGAAAAACTGGTCATTGTTGGCAATACTGAAGGCAAAACATCACCACCAACATGATCTGACGAAATAAAAGGAGCTACATTCCTGTTACATTTCTACGTGAAGGCTCAATCAGAATCAGTATAAAGTTTGGGTGGTTGATGTATTTCAGTGGCTACGATCCTTGGTGAGGGACCGAGTAAAAAAGAATAAAAATGGCGAGTCTACTTTTTAGGGTTCCGTAGCCAAATGGCAAAAAACGGAACCCTTATATATTCGCCATGTCTGTCCGTCCGTAAGTCACAGCCACTTTTCTCCGAAACTATAAGAACTGTACTATTGAAACTTGGTAAGTAGATCTATTTTGTTAACCGAATTACGATTGTTACACAAAAATTGGAAATGTTTAAAAAAATAAAGGAGGGGAGAGGGTTTCCATACTTGAAACTAAAACTCAAAAATTAGGGTATGTAGATACCCCACACTTATAGGGATAGGTCTTTAAAAATGATGTTGAGGTTTTTAACATCATTTTTTCTAAACACAATACTTTGCGTAAGAGACGCTCCCAAAGTGGTAAATTGTGTAATAAATGAATTATAAAACTAAAAAAATAAATTATATGATGTACATAATCATGAAAACTAATAACGAAAATTGGTTTTAACTAGATATAGTAAGTAGTTTTTTTTAATACGTTATAAACCGTAAACCGCAATTTACCTTCCATATATCTTACTTACTGCTACGGAACCCTTCATGGGCGAGTCCGACTCGCACTTGGCCGGTTTTTTCCAAAGCCGGCTTTCCTTTCGCTTATAAGATAGGAAAGCCCACGTTTCAGTTAAAAGCGACGCAATAGCATGGCAACACTTCTGTTGGTACTACCATAGTGACCCTCAAGATTTGGCAACTCAACAGTTGGGCAAGGTTGTCAATTGCCCTATTAACGTGACTGACATCTCACACTGCACTAGGGTGGCTAAAATGAATCCAAAGAATCCCAGGCCACGTAACATCTTAGTCAGATTTACAAATCCACGTTTAAGAGACTCCGTCCTGGCTGCTGCTGTCAAATACAACAAGACCCATCCAGATGACAAGTTGAATTCATCTCACTTGGGCCTCGGTGACGAAGCAAAGCCGGCTGTTTATATTGCTGAGAACTTATCACCGGAGAACAAAGCGTTACACGCAGCGACTCGGGCTCGCGCTCGGGAACGCCACTATCAATTTGTGTGGGTACGAAATGGACGCGTTTTTGTGCGGAAGGACATTAGCTCACCACCGAGGATTATTAAGGGAATAAACTGTCTGGACTCTCTGTAAATATAGTTTTAGAAAAAGTATTATCATCATGCTCCTTATTATAATCATGTTATAAAATTCGTTTTTAAGGTATACTATCAAAATGTAAGAGGTCTCAGAACCAAATGTGAAAATCTTTATTTAAATGCGCTTCAAATCTCATATGATCTAATTATTTTAACCGAATCATGGCTAAATGATACTGTCTTTGACCATGAGCTCTTAGATGAACGTTACGATGTCTTTAGGCGAGATCGCAGTTCCTCAATAACCTCGCAAACCAAAAAAGAGGGTGGAGGTGTTCTTTTGGCAGTTTTAAAAAAGTATAGGGCGGTAAGGAAACGAAAGTGGGAGTCTTCATGCGAAGAGCTATGGCTTAGTATACAATTGGGTGGAAATAAATTAGTTAAAATAAATATCTGTGCGGCATACATTCCTCCACCAGTAGCTCATGACTATTTATTAACTTTCCTAAATAATCTAACTGACGTGATGAACAACAAAGTACCAAACGCGTCGACGACACTACTGGTAGGTGATTTTAACTTTCCTAATATAGTCTGGGAGATTGGAGATAACGCAAATGTGTTTACACCTAGGTCACAAGGTGGGACAATTGATAACATTTTTTTGGATGAGATTTTATTTAATAACCTCCAACAATGCAATAATATCTTAAATGTTAATAAACGTGTTTTGGACTTGGTCTTCACAGATAGTTCTAACAACTTGAAAGTAAGTAAAGCTGAATGCTCTTTGATTGAATTGGATCCCCATCATCCAGCTCTGGAAGTAGATATCTCAATTGAAGGCAGCATCAAACCACTTAAGTCCAATCGTAGCCCACTACCTAATTATACAAAGTGTGATTTTGATGCCATCAACGAAGAACTCTCAGGTATAACATGGCCCAAAGTTTGGTCTGATCTCCAGGATATTGACGCGTTGGTCGATAAATTCTATAGCACAGTTTCGCCCGTCATATTACGACACACACCACATCGTAAGCCACATTCTGAAAGATACCCTGCGTGGTACAGTACAGCCTTAATAAAGTGCATAAAAGAAAAAGAGAAATACCACAAAAAATATCAAGTTTACGGAAATCCCCGAGATAGATTAACATTTGAGCTTCTAAGAGAGCGTTGTAAAATCATGATCAGAAGCTGCTATGACAGCTTTAAACGCAACGCAGCCTATAATCTTCGGATTAACCCTAAGTTTATATGGTCTTACCTAAATGGACTAAAAAGAAACAGTAGCTCCCTCCCGTCACGAATGACCAAGGGTGACAGGACCGCCAATGGCGGTCAGGAAATTTGTGATCTTTTTTCCGAACATTTCCAGTCAATATACAATGAGTCTTCCGATGCATTCATGCCCTCTTTTGACGAAACAGTCAATCGTGGCTGGGAAAATATGTTGACCATCATTGACAGTGTGCGAATTTGAGGTTGAAAAGGCATTGGTGTTACTGGACGGCAGCAAAGGGGCAGGTTTGGATGATTTACCCCCAATCGTTTTGAAAAAATGTGCACACAATCTCTCGACGCCTCTTACGTTTCTGTTCAATAAATCTCTTGAAAGCGGCACCTTTCCGCTTTTATGGAAGAAGGCACGGGTAACACCTATTTTTAAAAAAGGAGATGTTGCTGTGGTGTCCAATTACAGACCAGTTTCCATACTTTCTGCCCCCGGTAAGGTTCTCGAGTCACTCGTACACCAAAAAATGTATTGGCATGTCAAGGAACGCTTACATCCAGATCAACACGGCTTCCAACCGAAAAAGTCAACAACGTCAAATTTAGTCGGCTTTGTAAATGATGTCACAAGCGCACTGGATATGAGGAAGGAGGTGCATAGCATTTATACAGACTTCAGCAAGGCCTTTGATCTAATAAACCATGACTTACTTATAAATAAAATTATGCTCATGGGTGTACATGGATCATTGTTGCGATGGAGTGAGTCATACCTGAGAAACCGGTCACAGTTGGTATCATTACGTGGATATTCATCAATAGCGAGAAAGATCCCCTCAGGCGTGCCTCAGGGATCTCATATAGGTCCTTTGTTCTTCCTGATATTCATTAACGACTTGGCTGATAGAATCACTTGTAACTTTAAGATGTACGCGGATGATCTAAAGTTATACAAGACTATAGACTCCCAAATGGATGTGATCGCACTACAGAATGATTTAGATGGGTTACGGGACTGGTGTTATCGCAATGGTATGATCCTTAATGTTCAGAAATGCTTTCATATGAAAATAACTAAAAGGAGAAAAAAAACACCAGCAACATATATTCTGGATGACGAACCTCTGGCTGAAGTAAATGAAATCAGAGACTTGGGTGTACTGGTGGACAGCACGCTAAGCTTTAGAAGCCACATTGATGGGGTCACACAAAAAGCCTCCAAATTATCTGGTTTCATAGCAAGGCAAATTAAAGTATTTAAAGATCCCGATTTAATCATCCCACTGTACAACAGCGTGGTTCGTAGTATTTTGGAATACGCGAGTCCAGTCTGGAATCCCGGTTACTCAAGTCACTCTAATAGACTTGAGAAAATACAGAAAAGATTCGTCCACCAACTTGCCTACGCCAATAACCAATGCAGGAAGCTTAACTATTATGAACTCCGACTGAAGCATTATAAAATGGAACTCCTGTCCAGAAGACGAACATCATCTGATATCATGTTTTTATATAAAACCATTCATGGTCTCATCAGCTGTCCGGAAGTATTAAGACATATATCAATCGCAGTTCCACGATCTAGTAGTAGCCGGCTCTGTAACAGAAAAACGTTTGTGCCAACATACTGCAGGACAGTATCAGGTCAGCATTCACCACTGTATAGGTTGACTAACAGTTACAATCATATTAGAACCGCGTTTGATATTTTCCATGGTTCTGTGGCCTCGGCGAAGGCCGATTTAAAACTTGCCCTGGTTGAGTAGTTTATTTAGTAGGTACCTATTTATGTTATTTAAATATATATAATTATTTTTCTTTCCCTATTTTCTAATGTTCACATTTATTGCATGCAGTGTTCACTGTTATCAGAATGAACGTATAAATGTACTTAATTTAATGCTGCGTTGTTATGTAAACGTTACATTCCGTTTGTGAACCAAATAAAAAAAAAAAAAAAAAAGATGCTTCTTCGTTTGAAGGAATCCATTTAGTAGGACGGCCTTTGACATCGAAGGCTAAGATCAATTTTGGATCGCTGAGCCAGCGTAGTGTAAATGGACCAAATTGAACCAAACTAAACTAGAATAGTTATTTACGGGATTTCCATCATGTACCTACCTTATTTTTAAGTTTCCGATATTTACTTCACTTACTTCGTGACAATGGCGCTTGTAACAGTGCCGAAATATCGGAAACTCAAAAATAGGGTGCATGATAGAAATTCCGTAAATAACTATTATATTCTAATGTTACTGATATGAGTTAGTGATTTTATGAAAGTTTATTACAAACTAAACTACGAGTATCCAACGAAAAAACAAAAACAATCAGAAAATCGCAACTGCTCAACACAGCCCATCCCCGATGTAAGTAAGTAATAAGTATATCAGCCTACTTAGTAGTACGACGTAGTCGTCGTGTCTTCGTATCGTCGATACCACAGTGCCTAAAGACGAAAGTCTTCAATCAGTGCGTCCTACCCGTCATGACATACGGAGCCGAAACGTGGACACTTACGGTACGGCTGGTCCACAAGTTAAAGGTCGCTCAGCGGGCTATGGAACGAGCAATGCTCGGCGTCTCTCTCCGAGATCGTATCCGAAATGAGGTGATCCGGCAGGGAACCAAAGTTATCGACATTGCTCACCGGATTAGCAAGCTTAAGTGGCAGCGGGCTAGCCATATTAGCCGCAGAACCGACAACCGATGGGGTAAACGAGTTCTGAAGTGGAGACCGCGTCTTGGCAAACGTAATGTAGGGCGCCCTCTGGCTAGGTAGGGGGACGATCTGCGCAGGATGGCTGGCAAGAGCTGGATGCGAGAAGCCATGGATAGATCACAGTGGCGAACAATTGGAGAGGCCTACGTCCAGCAGTGGACTGCGATAGGCTGATGATGATGATGATGATGATGATGATGATATCAGATTATAATAACTGTCCCACTGCAAGGTAAAGGCCTCCATCATAGAAATCCAGCTATCGCTACTATGATGTCATTAGGCTCAATCACCACGGTTGCGGATTGGTTTTTTTTTTTTTTTTACTGTAGATAGGTAAGCGTTTGACCATATTTCACCTGATGGTACGTGATAATATAGTCTAAGATATAGCACGATTACCTAGAAGATACCTATTCACTCGCGCTTTGAAAACCCCCAAATTGTAGCCACTAGGGAACACCCCTTCAGGCAACTGATTCCACTGTTTCGCAGTGCGAATAAGAAAACAGGATTCAAACCTCTTTGTGCGGACTTTTGGTATTTCTACCATGTACCGGTGTCGATTGAGGGTCTGCCTGGTGGAGTAGTGGAAGAACAGAGATGCTCCAATGGCATTGTACAGTTCCGTGGCGCACTCTCCAAAATGTATCCGATAGAAGACCGATAAGCTTGCTACCTTGCGTCGGTGTTCAAGGCTTTGTAGCCTCTTACCCACAAGCTCGTCGTCGCCAATTAGCCTCTTGGCCCTTCTCTCAATACTCTCTAACGCCTCAAGCTGGTACTTGGCTGAGCTATCCCAAAGATGAGAACAGTACTCCATGCAGGCTCGGACTTGCGCTTGATATAAGATTATTAATTGGTGATCAAAAATCCGAGCAATGTTCGAAAAATTCGAAACATACCTACTTATTGCTCGACCCGGGAATCGAACCCACGATCCCAAGATCATGGCCCGGTACTTAAACCACTAGACCAACAGGGCATTTCCCGATGACTTCCTCAGTATTTAATAGGCGTACGTTAGACGCAGAATGCGCAGAACATTCAGACAACCATTTTTTCCTGATTTCACTTTTAATCCCATGGAAATTTTATAAATAGAACACCACATAAAAAATAACCAGTCATCAAGTCAATCTTCACATTAAAGTTATTGTGTGGTTTTATACTTTTCTATATAACTCATAATGTGAAGTAGTGGACGTCCACTTTACGTAAAGTATTTAATTTTCAACTTCCCATTGTAATGAACCCAGACAAATTGTTGCTTGATTGACATCGATCCAACTCCTTATGTTTGATTTATGAATCGATTCAACTGTGCATGATTAATCGATTGAAAAACGGTCTGTTACCAACAATGTTCGACCAAATACATTGTAATTAATTTCAATTAGAACTATGAATAAAATAAAATCATTATTATAATGCAAAAACAAGGAAACTAAAACACTGAAGAGCATTAGGCATTAGATTGTAAAGTTGGAAAGCAAAGCAAAGAGCGCAACTGTTTGCTATGAAACTACAATATTACTTATGCCTTAAACGTAGTTCACGTCTCTGTACTTAGATGGCGTTGTGTGGCATTGATTTATTTTGCTATTTTTACTGAAGAAAAGAGAATTATTTTATAAAATGAAAGAATAGCTTTTATAAGGTTCCGAACTTCGAACAAAGGCCGGCGATCGCTCTGATTTCGTGGATGTTTATGGGCGACGAAGATTACTTTCCGTCAGGTGACTCGCTTGCTCGTTTGTTGCCTCTAGCATAAAAAAAAACTAAACACTTATTACAAGTTCACTTTTGTTGTTGACCGTCTTTGTGTCAAGATAATTTTTGTTCCGGAATTTGTGAAGGTATCGAGTTAAAGTAGGGCACAATAGCGACACGCCCTGTGGCCAGGAGCTTTTAAGAATACTGCCAAGGTTTCCCGGCCTGTCGTAAGCGGCGACTAATCGGGCTTTCGGCGTGCGTGAGCGTATTCACTGCTGGGGAGTGGCTTGCTCATCATACCACTCCGCGGGGGACGACATTACTGGGTGTCCTGGTAGGTCGTACAGCGTTAAAGGGCTGTATTGCGCCAGATAGGGGTGCGCTTAGCGGTACGGTCTAGTCCCGGCTGTGGGGTTTCCGACCGCGATTGCGCGGAGATGGACACCCCAGGGGTTTTAGTTAGGGTTTGAGTCCCATGCACCACCTTGTTCCCCTGGAAAAAAAGGGCACAATATCGACGCCAATTGATTTAAAATGTTAGCTAGTAAACCAGGAGCCCAATTCTCGTGCTCGTGATATTTATTTTCATACGACATATATCACCAAAACACAGTTTTTTTTGTATGGTTTTCAGGTGATATCCGCCATGTTTTCAAAATATCACGAGCACGAGAATTGGGCTCCTGATCTGTTTTAAACAATTGAGGAACTGCAGTCTTTTGAAAAACATTTACACTAATTTTATTAAATACGTATACTTAACTTTTGGATCTGCTTTTGTACTTGAAATTTGAATTATCGCCAAAAACGGGCATTTATGATGTTAATCCAAATTTCGAACGCAAAAACAGATCAAAAAGTTGTGTTAAGGTGACGAGTAGGGCACACTAGCGACGCCAATCGATTTTAACTGTTAGCTACTAAACCGGATCCACTTTAAACAATTTCGGGGCTACAACCTCTCGGCAAATACTTATCCTATTTATTAAATAACCATGCACAAATGCTGGATCCGTTTTTGTACGCGAAAAATTTAATTTGTGCGTGAATCAATTTTTCGCGTACGCGTTGGACCCAAAATTGGTGCATTGCCAAGAGGTTGTAGCCCCGAAATTGTTTAAAATAGATCCGGTTTAGTAGCTCAAAATTAAAATCGATTGGCGTCGCTAGTGTGCCCTACCCGTCACCTTAAATAATAAAATAAATAGAATAAATGGTTGCTTAGAGACTCCAGCTCCGAAATTGTTTGATATCTGGTTTAGTAGCTAACAATTTAAATCGATTGGTGTCGCTAGGGCTACCTTAAAATAAAATTTCATGTCTGTTTAATAATAAGAAACTTCAGATAATCAAAAGACAAATTTCATGCAAAACTCTAATTTACCAATATCTTTCATTTCACAATGCTTTCCAATCGGAATGGTTGCGTGTTCCGATAAACGTTATTAGAACGATGTTCCCAAGCCCTTGGGATTATAGAAGGCAGACTGTGCCTAGCTTAGCATATTAAGGTATACGGATTGGGCCTCCGGTAGTAATAATAAAATAGTATAAGTATTTGCCGAGAGGTTGTAACCCCGAAATTGTTTAAAATAGATCCGGCTTAGTACCTAAAAATTAAAATCGATTAGCGTCGCTAGTGTGCCCTACCCGTCATCTTAAACTGTTTATAGGTAGCAAAGCTTCTCGTATAAGATGATACTATGGAGATCTTGTAACGATAAAATGAATGAAATATGAAAATATATTATTCAATTTAGATTCTACTGATACCACTACCTCGCAGAAAACCAGCGTAAAGCAGCACTGTGCTGTGTTTCGCTGCGTGAGTGAGGGTACCGGAGGCCCAATCCGGGGGAAAGGGAGGGCTTAAAGTTGACAGAGTTACATTAGAGTACATTTGTGACTCCACTAGTGTCACGGGTGCCAGTTGGACTCACCCATGAAGGGTTCCGTGGCAGCAAGTGAGATATCACTTAATTCTAAAACCATTGAGTTGATTAAATAGAAGGTAAATTTACGGTTTATAACGTATTAAAAAAACTACTTACTAGAACTAGTTCAAACCAATTTTTGTTGTTAGTTTTCATGGAAATGTATATCATATAATTTTTTAAGTTTCATATTTCTTTTAATATAGAAGTTTGAGGGGCGCACATATTTTACCAATTTGGAAGCGTCTCGATTGAAAGTATTACTTAAGTTTAGAAAAAATATATATTAGAGACTTCAACATCATTTTTGAAGATCTATCCATAGATATCCGACGTATGGGTTTGACGAAAGAAAATTACGAGTTTCAATTCTAAGTAATGGGGACCCCCCAAATTTTTATTTTTTTTTCCTATTTTTGTGTAAAAATCGTAATGCGGTTAATAAAATATAGTTCTTATAGTTATCAATACTATACTTAGTTCTTATAGTTTTGGAAAAAATGGCTGTGATATACGCACGGACAGACAGACATGACGAATCTATATTGGTTCCGTTTTTTCCATTTGGCTACGGAACCCTAAAATGGGGGCAAATTTGGACTAAGGACTGGGAGTGTTTTTAAATTTGCAACATTTTTTTTCACAAAAACTTTATTTAAAATCTTCACTTTACATAAAAAATGCATTTTTTATCAGTACTATAGACATTTATGTCCATACCAAGTACTTAACATAAAAAACAAACAGATAACAAAAAAATTAAAACACAAAGAAAAATGTACACCCATACACCAAATTCAACATCATTCAATAAATAAGTTAAAATCTTTACAAAAAGAATTAATGAGTATTCAGGCACAGTTTTTTTTAAATAGCAATAAATTATACTATTTTACAGTAGCTTAAAGCTAAAATAAATAATCCTTTTAATAAAAAGTACTGTTAATTGACCCTAACGGATCAATTTTAATCTTAATTATTATTATGAGAAATATCTTTAAAAATATGTTTTTAAAACCGTTTTTTCAAAGCTTACACGAAACTTTGATTTTTACCGAAAGATAACAGCAAACTGTGATTTTCGCGAAAAAAAGAACAGAACAAAAAAGATACGCAAGATTAATTAGTATATAATTCATCATTAACAATTGAAAACAAATTATATAAAGATAATAATTTTATAGATAGGTACCTAATGATATTCAAAACAGCCATAACTTATAATTTTTAGTATTTTTTACATCATAATTGTTTTAATTCTAAAATTTTGCCTTTTTTTTTAGTTTCAAATTCATCCAAAATTCATATTTTTTAAACTCTTTTACGATTTACACATAAATGATAAAAATCGATCTGTTTCAAGAAACGATCCAATTTTTTTGTGAGCAAAACTTTCTAATCAAAATTATATTCTTCATAATTTTTTTTTTATATACTGCTTGGAACTCGAAACAAATTTAAATAAAAATAAATAGGATGAGAACCAAGTTAAAAACTTAAACTCCGATAATAGTGATAGAGAGGTGAGAGAATGGGGTTAAACTTTAAACCGTAATATCCCATTTTAGAATCAGCCTACTCCTCTATGTATCATAAATTAATTAAATAGCTATTCTACAGGTCTTTCAGTAAACTCAGTCTCGCCCGCGGGGTCCAGGGCGGGGGATGAGTGGAGTACTTTCGGAAATATATAGGTCATTGACGCCTTTTATTAATAAACGATAACTTTAGGAATCTACAGAACCAAATGAAATGATACCGGGGTGTCGTAAAAGGCGACTAAGGTAAAGCTGCTGGCATGATCATCAGCACCCAGAGAAGGAAAACTCTGCATTTATATCAAAACCCTCGCCAACCCGTCTGCCAAGCGTGGTGAGTATGACAATTACCCCTCATGTGTTTGAGGGAGGCCCGTGCCTCAGCAGTGGGGACTTAAATGGGCTGATGATGATGATGATGATGAAATGAAATGACAGTTACGTTTAACTGCACTAAATCAACGCTCGGAAGTAAAAGGTGCCTCTTCATTTTATTTTTTGTTACGACGCGCAATTATTCAGTAATAAGTTACACGCTTAATTGAAACTTGGGTTAATATTCAAACTAGGCCATTTCCTGGACTAAGAGTAGGTACTAGCGACCGTGGCTATCCCAATTTATAAGATTTCGTTTTCAAAATCGTTCTAACCAGGAGTTTACTCTGGGTCCTTCTGAAATTAGGCATAGCTCCTTTAGCACTGCTAAAACTTCGAAGTAGCCAAAGTAGCAAGGGAAATAGTTGGCCTCATTCATGATTTAGTATGTTCAGTTTATTCATATAATTTGACTATCAATTTATTCGATTTATAGTAAGGGCATTCTCATAGTTGTTATTACCGAGGCAGTCTTTTAATCCATAATAATAACATCAGCATGGTAAAATATCAATCTCAACGATCAGCCACGTACGCAGAATATATTATTATAGTGCTCAAGTGTGTGCGCAAACACAGGTGCACTCTTATATTCCGATGGGACTTGAGATAGAGGGTTTGGACGCAAGATCACCGACCGCCGACGTCCAGACTCCGGGCTGACACTAAGAATTTCTTACCGAAAACTTTGATACAAATTTTTGAACCGACCCGAGGATCGAACCTGGGACCTCTTGCGCAGCCGTCGATTTGAAGTGCGACTCACTACCCACTGCGCCACTGAGGCAGTATTTGGAGTAATATGGGTTTGAAGACTTGTACGGTAATGACATATTCTTTATGAGAATGACCTAGAAAGTGATCGTTTTTTTTTTTGATAATATTTTTTTACCTGTGACTTCCATCACCCCCACGCAAAGAACATCACGACCTAAGACTGAGTTTGCAAACTAGTAGTCTATTAGTTATTCTTATACGCAGAGTAGGCTAGGTCTGAGACATCGTTGTAGGTCCTGCGGTCCCAGCCGCCGCCGCCGCCACCGCTGCCAGAGGACCAGCCGTGAGACTCGTGGCCACCGCTACCACCCTTCGCTGACATGAGCTTCTTGAGGGCCATGATACCGGCTAAGAGGAGAGCAATCTGCGGAAGAAAGAGAGACGAAGCGTTAGAATTTGGATCTTTTCATAAATTTTATGGTGCGTGTGGACACTAGTAGATAAATACGCTAAAGCAGTATCGACACTCCGCCATTTTGGACAGAAAGTTACCTACCGTGTAGGGTTGTCCTCTTATTTTTGCAAACCCCCCTCCCCCCCCCCCCCCATTTTATTTTTCCAATTTTTGTGTAAAAATCGTAATGCGGTTAACAAAATGCATCTTTTTACCAAGTTTCAATAGTATAGTTCTTATAGTTTCGGAGAAAAGTGGCTGTGAGATACGGACGGAGGGACAGACGAACAGACATGACGAATCAATAAGGGTTCCGTTTTCTGCCATTTAGCTACGGAACCCTAAAAACGACTGTGTATTTGATAGTAAGTACCTAACCCTGACCCTGACAAGTTCCATAGGCCTTAAAACTGGGCCTTGAAACTTAAAAATGTTCCTTATCGTGTGGCAACTAGATACTTAGATCCATAGGTTGGTGGTTACTGGTTACTATATTCTATAGATTGTTCCATATATATTTTATATTCTCGTAAACTATTCTCTTGTCATCATCATTATCATCATCAGCCTATCGCAGTCCACTGCTGGACGTAGGCCACTCCAATTGTTCGCCACCGTGATCTATCCATGGCTTCTCGCATCCAGCTCTTGCCAGCCATCCTGCGCAGATCGTTCCCTCCACCTAGGCAGAGGGCGCCCTAAATTACGTTTGCCAAGACGCGGTCTCCACTTTAGAACTCGTTTACCCCATCAGTTGTCGGTTCTGCGGCTAATATGGCCAGCCCACTGCCACTTAAGCTTGCTAATCCGGTGAGCAATGTCGATGACTTTGGTTCTCTGCCGGATCACCTCATTTCGGATTCGATCTCGGATCTATTCTCTTGTATTTTATGATAATAACTTTGGCCCTACTCCCAGCAGTCCCACAGTGGAAAGAAACCCAGTAGTACCTGTAGGTTTCGATAAATGTTTGTCTGGTGACCTTGTAAACACATTTTAGGATATTATTATATATTAGGTCCTAATAATTTCTAGTCGCAACGGGAACATAATATTCGCAGGGGCGTCTGCACCTATAGTGCAGGGGGTGCGATGCATCCGGGCGCCGGGTGTTAGGGGTGCCGAGACCCGCTCACGACAAGAGCCTCCATCGTAAATCCAATTTATCCACGGCTTTCGGCTTGACACCCTAAATCAAATACCATGTAAAAGTGGTGGGTGCGTACAACGCAGCTTGCTGCGTGTTTTTAGCACCAAACTATTCCATATTGTTCGCGCATTTTGTTACAAGATGGCGCCATATATTTATTGCACCCGGGACGCTACATGGCCAAGAGCCGCCTCCGAATGTTCGAGCTGCATCGCAGTAGCATAGCTAGCACGGGCAAAAAATATACATCGTTTTTTTTTATCGTTTACGTCTCGAAAACCACAACCATAAAAAAATCTACTGTTCCACACAAAATGGAATATCCACCCGGCAATAATGTGTGGAACAGCTGATTTTTTTTCGCTTATTCTGTTGATCTTACGATCATGCTAAATGGACTTCATTTACGATACCTATTATGAGGTTTTCGGGATGTAGGTAAACGATAAAAAATAACAGAGTATAGAACGTTGGCTGCCTACATTGCGTACCAAGCAGGCTACGCACATGTATTATGTGTGCGTATCTTGGTGTGAGACAGAGACAGACTATAAGCAATGTGTACGGGAGAGAAGCGATACGATATACTTCCTAGCGCACCAGGAGCCCAATTCTCGTGCTCGTGATATTTATTTTCATACAACATATATCACCCAAACATATTTTATTTTGTATGGTTTTCAGGTGATATCCGTCATGTTTTTTTCATATCGAAATCCCCAGAATTGGGGTACTGGAGACCTTCCGTGACAATTTATTGTGTGGCGCCGGTTGTACCCGGTGAAGATAAGCTTGGTAGTGATATAAGATTGACTCTAGTGTGGGTGGGCTGGGAGACTGCTGCCTCCTTTGAGGTCTTGTCTTCTTCGGTTTATATACTCATAATATTAATTTTATTTTTTCGTCCATTTTATTTTATGTTAAAACTAGCGGCCCGCCATCACATCATTTCGGGACATTAGTTCCACTTTATACTAATAGATAGCGCTAGGTGACGATTACATCGCGCAAGCATTTCGTGTTTTCAGATTAAGTATAAGCGATGCCGCTGTCTGTAGGATTAACCTCTTTGTAAAAAGTATAGATTAAACTGTATGACTTGGTATGAGGATGGTACAACACTGTGTAAAACTAGCGAGTTTTTTGCTGAATCTTCCCGACCAGAAACAAGTTTCCGAACCGGTGGAAGAATCGCATTATGTTTATTTTTTTAGAATATTTTATGTATCAACAGATGTATTATCATGTAAATTATAGATAGTACTTATAAATATGTTTAAATTCCTTTGCAAATAAAGATTTTTTTTTATTTCGATTTTGAGATGCTCTTATCTTTTGTCAGGTATAAGTTTTTTTTTATGTGATAGGTGGCAGACGAGCAGACGGATCACCTGATGGTAAGCAATTGTCGCCACCTATGGACACCCGTGACCCCAGTGGAGTCACAAGTGTGCTGCGAACCTCTAAACCCCTCTTTCCCCCAGATTGAACCTCCGGTAACCTCACTCACGCAGCGAAACACAGCACAGTGCTGCTACAAGCCGGTTTTCTGTGAGGCCGTG
The DNA here is from genome assembly GCA_019059595.1 of Marasmia exigua. Lineage (NCBI taxonomy): Eukaryota > Metazoa > Arthropoda > Insecta > Lepidoptera > Crambidae > Marasmia > Marasmia exigua. The sequence continues at coordinate 8,100,919 of CM032484.1, read as the reverse complement.
GTATCACTCTGGTTGAGCCGGTCCATTCATGCAGAAGCGTGGCTCTCCCACGGTTAAAATAGTAAAAATAGTAAAGGGTAATGCCTGATTTTTAGACCAGCTGATATGTGTCAATTGCTAATGGATGTTGCTGGACCTAGAAAATCTAGTTGCTGGCTTTGTTAACACTATGGCAGTAGCTACCTATAACTCAGTTAAAATGTTTATGTTGGTTTAGACACAAACTAACATCGTGTGAGAAACATTACCCTTCTTTGAGCTAAAAATAAAACCAACCGACGCATAAACTTCAAGGAATTGGTTTTGTAATTTTTTTAACTAAAATCCCTTTTTGTTTTGAAGTCATAGTTCTTTGTAAATTTAATTATTTCGTACAATGATTGCGTGGTACTGACAAATTATGCTAAAAGTATAAATTCTCAGACCTGGCTAAAAATATCAGCTTTTTGCTATTAAGGTGACGGGTAGGGCACACTAGCGACGACAATCGATTTAAATTTTTAGCTACTAAACCGGATTTTTGTACGCGAAAAGTTGATTCACGCTAAAAGTGGCCGCTTTTGGCGGTAGTAATTTTTTTGCGTACAAAAACGGACGCAATATTTGTGCATGGTTACTTAATAAATAGTATAAGTATTTGCCGAGAGGTTGTAACCCTGAAATTGTTTAAAATAGATCCGGATTAGTAGTTAAACATTAAAATCGATTGGCGTCGTTAGTGTGCTCTACCCGTCACCTTAATTAGGTCATAAATCTTTGTGTTCTATACAACGTTCTACTACCGTACCTATCTTAAACTTTTTAAATTTTCTCAGTTGATTAAAATATCATTTAACTTAAAAAATATTATTAATGAAACGTTTGACTTTCTAATGTATTTTTTGTGATAGGTGGCAGACGAGCAAACGTATGATGGTAAGCGATTCATCCATCATCATCATCATCAGCCCATTTAAGTCCCCACTGCTGGGGCACGGGCCTCCCTCAATCACATGAGGGGTAATTGCCATACTCACCACGCTTGGCAGACGGGTTGGCGAGGGTTTTGATATAAATGCAGAGTTTTCCTTCTCTGGGTGCTGATGATCATGCCAGCAGCTTTACCTTAGTCGCCTTTTACGACACCTCGGTAAGAGTGAGGGTGGCCTATATGCCTATATGGCGGGGACCACACGGCAAACGGTAAGCGATTGCCACCGCCCATTGACACCCGCGACACCAGAGGAGTCACAAGTACGTTGCCAATCTGTAGACCCCCTTTACCCCGGATTGGGCCTCCGGTACCCTCACTCACGCAGCGAAACGCTTCGCGCTGGTTTTCTGTGAGGCCGTGGTATCACTCTCGTCGAGCCGGCAGATCCATGTTGAAGCGTGGCATGTATGAAACTGTAATGTGACTACGTCTGTATGAAAAATACGCTGGATTGATTTGAGTGTGAGCAGCTTAAGAATTATAAATAATATGAATCTTGACTGCGCCTTGAAGCATGTTTGTAGTATTTTAATGTTTTCCCAGCATTTTCATAAGAGGACCGATATACTTGTATTTTGATACTCACTCTCAATCACTTACTCACACTCACACTCACTTGCAATCTTATGCATGATTGCAAGGAAATTTATCTTTGAATCATCGTCATCATCATCATCAGCCCATTTAAGTCCCCACTACTGGGGCACGGGCTTCCCTCAATCACATGAGGGGTAACTGCCATACTCACCACGCTTAGCAGACGGGTTGGCGAGGGTTTTGATATAAATGCAGAGTTTTCCTTCTCTGGGTGCTGATGATCATGCCAGCAGCTTTACCTTAGTCGCCTTTTACGACACCTCGGTAAGAGTGAGGGTGGCCTATTCTACTCTGCCGGGGACCACACGGCATCTTTGAATACCGGCGTACAATCATGCTAAACATTGCAGCTAACTAAAGTTGCGGATGTGGTCAAGACCATTGAACGCCAAAAATGGAAATGAGCTGGACTATCCCGAATGGAATTCAAGCATAGGTCCAGAATTACAGTGTTTTTTAACCGGTGACACTGAAAGACTCGAATGTGGTCCACGGAGGTTCAAACAACGCTGCGACTAACGCACGCGGCGAAAATTTGCATTGTTGCGGTTCAAGGAAAAAGCGAATGTTTTTCAAATGGTCCGTCATGAAGTGGAAGCCCGGAAATATGTGGTAGTGACTACACATCACTCTTGTGGTTTCTGTACAGAAAGCATGCGAGGTAGAGGTCGTCCACCGGAAAGATGGGTCAACGACATTTGGGAACACGCTCGTCCAAAGTAGATGAAAGTGGCGAGGGACAGTGTCGTGGTAAATTTTAAAAGGAGCCTATGTCCGGAGACGGATTATGCTGAGTGTATAGAGTCATATATTTTTTATTTACATTTGCTTGGTATTTTAAATCCCTTCTATTATTACACACACTGGCTTAATAAAGGCCATAGAGTAGCTACAAGGCTAGATGAATTCGAAAAGAAAATTTTCTACAAGTTTGATATTTTTCATATTGTCTGTTTTTTTTTTATTTACTTCGGTTATTTAATAAAATAAGGAAATAATGATGTAGGAACTTGTTTCCATGGTACTTTGGCTGCTAGGCCAACTTCGTCGGTTTACGAAGCGATGACAATACATATAAATCTGCGACCCTCTCTAATGATATGGACATTACTTTATAAATTGTTTCATTGATGGTGGTAGACAGTGATCCTGACAAAGTAGGAAATTGAATTTTGCTAATATTTTTGCCACTCTGTACATGAGTAAGTACATATTCAGCGTGGCAGGAATCAATTCGGGAATCATTTCATTTCGTAGTACTTCAATGAATTTATAAATAAGTATGAGTATGATAATAATAAAAAAAATTAAACCCCTAATATTTTAGGTTTTACCATTTATTACATGGGTTGGCAATACATTCATCATCGTCAGCCCATTTAAGTCCCCACTGCTGGGGCACGGGCCTCCCTCAACCACATGTAATTGCCATACTCACCACGCTTGGCAGACGGGTTGGCGAGGGCTTTGATATAAATGCAGAGTTATCCTTCTCTGGGTGCTGATGATCATGCCAGCAGCTTTACCTTAGTCGCCTTTTACGACACCTCGGTAAGAGTGAGGGTGGCCTATTCTACTCTGCCGGGCACCACACGGCAATACATTTCACAGCATGAACTTAATATATCTACTTGTCGATAACGTTGTTGAACGTACAATTACTAAATACCATGTGGTTACTGTATTTTTAAGTATGATGTCTTGTACATTTGTTTGTTATTCCTAATAAATTAATACATTTTATCTAAAAGTTAGATAATAATAATAAGTTTTCCTTAGTTTGCCTTTAAATTATAGTAATCAACACATCCGGAAATGCTAATTATATATTTTTTGACTTGTCACCAAATTCCGGTCACCCTACCTAGGTAATTTGCCTGCTTTACTGGTAGGTACCCAGTTTAGTCTATTCCAGACAACTTTCATAGTAAAAGAAATAACAAAGCCTAAAATTAAAAAAAAACCCAGTTTTTTTATGTGATAGGTGGCAGATGAACAGACAGTTCACCTCATGGTAAGGGATTGCCGCCGCCAATGGACACCCGCGACACCTGTGGAGTCACAAGTGCGCTGCCAACCTTCAAACCCCCCTCTCCCCGGGATCGGGTCTCCGGTACCCTCACTCACGCAGCGAAACACAACACAGTGCTGCTTCACGCTGTTTATCTCTGAGTATCACTCACAAGAGTGAATAAATTAATATTTTAACACTCTAAACGAAATATAATTTCCGATTACCATTAAATATATCACCCCAAATCTTCAAGACGCTTATTCTAACATCACTCCAAATAAATATCGTGGGGCTCTTATTAAAACAGAGCCGCACGAGATTTACTTAAAACGACATTAGAATCACTTCTTTATTCTTTTCTTTCGTCTTGCGTTCTTCTTCTCTTTTAAAAGTTAAACGTAAGTTAAACGGTAGTCAGCGACTTGCTTGAAGCACGATTCTAAGATGACTGCTTGTTTTGATTGAATGTTGCCAGCAATTGGGAACTCAACTCCCGGTTTGTGGTATTTGGGGAAATATGTTAAAACTTTGATGGAGTAGTTTCAAGAAACCATAGTAAACCAATAAACATGCATTGCATAAGCCGCTATCTTATGAAAAAAAATCTATCTAATGTCCTTTTTCTGAAGATTACCTGATAGGAATCGCTCTTAGTGATAAGACTGTTCCCCAATAATTGTATACTACGTATGCAATAAAGAGTATCTATCTATATCTAATCAGGTAGAGAACGGTAACTTTTTCATTAGAGCAAATAATTTACAGAATGGGTGAACAATTACTAGGTTTGAGTTTGAGTTTAGGTCTGATGAAACTCCCTGCCGAGGTCTGTCTTTCCTGACTGCGATTGTGGTTAAGTGTCCAAGACCAAAAAAATAAAAGGTTTCTTATTTGTTATTTCAACTATATAAAAATGTTTACTTACATACAAATAAACTTTGTGATTTGAGGTTCTACAATTATCCAAAAATGTTTTATTGTTTCTACTTTCAAATGCAATTATTTAAATTTATTGAATAACAAAATTTTCCGACTGCAAGCTGTTTCTTTGGTATTGATTTGCAGTACGAAAAAATTTTACTAATTTAAAAAATTATTGAATCCACACAACAAGATAAAATAATAATTCAAGAGAGTAATAGTTTTCTTTATGCTAGAGGCGACAAACGAACAAGCACGTCACCTGATGGAAAGTAATAAACGCCGCCCATGAACATCCGCGAAATCAGAGAGATCTCAAAGGTGTTGCCGGCCTTTTTAAAAAATGACTACGCTCTTCTCTTGAAGGTCCCTAAGTCTTAGCCATCCAGAAATAGTTCTGCAGCCAAACCGTTCCACAGAACTGAGGTACCTGGTAGAAAGGTTCGCGAGGAACGCACAATATTAGACCGCCATCCATCGAGATGGTGAGAATGGAATGACAATCGCTTGCGAGTAGTTCGATGTAAGAATTCACCTGCAGGGAGCAGATCAAACAGTTCCTCAGAGCACTCCCCTTGATATATGCGGTAAAGAATGCTGAAGGAAGCTATGTCCCGCCGCAGGACTAGGTTTAAGTTTAGGTTTTGTTTTGTTATTTCAACTGTATAAACATGTTTATTAACATACAGATAAACTTTGTAATTTGAGGTTCTACAATTTAGGCGGTGTTAGTTTATACAAACATAAGTTCTCATTATCCAAAAATAAAATTGGTTCTAATTTAAAATGCAATTATTTGAAAAATATTAATAACAAAATTTTCCGAATGCAAGCTGTTTCTTTATTGATCAAGCGTATTGATTTGCAGTACGCCAAGGTTAATAAAAAAAACGTATTGAATACACACAGCGAGTTTATAATAGATGAGCTATCAAAATTACCCCAAAACTTGGGTTATATTCCTCAACAGGTAACACATCTTATTACAATGCGTGGAGCGAAGCAAGCGGAACGCAAACCATTCCCGAAGGTCGACCACGTGGTTCCAGTACTGGACCACACTTTGGGCGAGACTTTCCCGGTTTAGGAAAAGTGGGGAATATCCTTTAGTAAGACAATTCACGTTTTAAAGCACTGCTCTGACTTTTAATTTACTATTTATGACTCGCAATGTCAAAAAGGTAACAGATTTTTTTAACGTATTCTGATGGGATTTTTTACTGTGTGACGTATTACCTCTGAACGCCCTGTTGGTCTATTTGTATAAGTACCGGGCCGTGATCTTGGGGTCCTGGGTTCGATTCTCGGGTCGGGAAAAAAGTATGTTTCGATTTTTTTCTCGGGTGTATGATCACTAATCCGCATTAGGCAAGAATGGTGATTAAGTCTTATTCCTTCATAGTAGCAATGACTTTATTTCTATGATAGAGCCCTTTGCCCAGCAGTGGTACAGTATATAGGCTGATTCTACTTTTTCATGCTAAGATTGCCTCCACCCATGGGTACCTGCAAATCTAGTGGAATCACAAGAGTACTTTCTGCCAACCTACCTACCTCGGAGTCAGATCAATGTTAAGTGATATTGTGAAACATTTATATTATTTATTTTACTGACTGACCTCATGGTGTAGATTTAGTAAACTTAGGGCTTGTGGAATTAGGGCGAGTAAAATCGCTATTTCACAATTACAAGGCAGTTAATTTCAAGGTTCGACATTCGTTAGAGCTGATAACATCAAAAGTTATCAGATGGCAACTATTTGACAGTGTGAGTTACATGTTTGCGCCATGAATTTTTCCTAAGTACTCTTTACCAAGCACATTGTAATTGTTCCTATTTTAATGGTCCAGATTTGGTTACCCTATTCACTACAAACTTATTAAATTCCTCCGTTCTTTCACCATGCAGGCAATAAGCCACTTTAATGCTTTTATCATACGGTCTAATTCCTGTAAAAATACAGTTTGCTATGTGCTTTCCTCGCGTATTTGATCAAGATTAATGATAACATGATTTTTGTTTATTGTGTAATATTCCGGAATGATTACGTGAAGGAAAAACTACTAATCGTTGCTTTATCATGGATAGGAAACGACCTCGTTAGATTATTTTCATTGTGGCTTGGAGTAATAGTTTCATGCGCCTATACGATAACAGTACCCAGCGTGGTTACCAATCTATCAATAATGGATTGTTAATAATAATATACTTGACGACCCGTTTGGAACAGTGGTAGTGAACGCTGCCTCTGGTGCAAGGGTTGCGAGTTCGATCCCCGCACAGTACAAACATTTGTGTGCATGAACATATCTGTTTGTATTGGTCTGGGCGTTATCTATGTATTATAAGTATGTATTTACAAAAGAAAAGTATTATATGTATATTTTTGTAATCCTACTGTTGATTCTGATATCCTTAACACAGGTGCTTGAGCTACCTATCCCGGAGTCAGATCAATGTATGTGAAATATTTCTTTATTTTATTTATTTAATATCCTCTAACCGATTACGGTTACAGCGGCCAATATCAACAATGAGCCACGTACGCAGGATATATTATAGTGATCAAGTGTGTGCGCAAACACAAGTGCACTCTCTATTCCCTTTACCCTCATATACCAATGGCACACCAGTGTCACACGACTGGAGAAGGATCGGGCGCAGGACCAACGGCTTAACGCCTTGCTGACACTGAGAATTTATTAACAGAAAAACTCAGGTACAGGAAGGCGTCTTACAATGCGATTAAAGGACCTTATAATATAAAAATTGAAATGGAATGCATTCTACTTAAATTACTTAAAACCACTACAAGGATCTTTTTAAACCCCTTAGAGTAATTTAGAGAAAAATTCTTAAACTAACCTGTACGATCGTGATTTAGCAAATGCGGTCATATGACAAAGGCCTCAAGGATCTTTTAAAAGCCCTTAGGGTACTTTAGAGAAATGTTCTTAATCTAACCTGCACGACCGTGATTTAGCACATGCTGTCTTATGCCAAAGGTTCAAGGATCTTCATAAGCCACATGGAATACTTAAGAGAAATTTTCTTAAGGTGACGGGATTTTAATTGTTAGCTACTAAACAGGATCTATTTTAAACAATTTCGGGGTTACAACCTCTCGGCAAACACTTATACTATTTATTAAATAACTATGCACAAATGCGGACCCAACATTCGTTTGCGAAAAATTTATTCACGCTAAAAGTGGCCGCTTTTGGCGGTAATACATTTTTCGCGTACAAAAACGGACCCAACATTTGTTCATGGTTAATAAATAAAAACTATAACTGTTTGCCGAGAGGTTGTAACCGTGAAATGGTTTAAAATAGATCCGGTTTAGTAGCTAACAATTAAAAACTAATGGTGTCGCTAGTTGGGGCTACCCGTCGCCTTAACCTAACCTGTACGATCGTTATTTAGACAGTCATATGCCATAGGCCTCTTGTAATACAAACCTACAATTGCAAATAAAATAATTTTACCCTAACTACGTACTTAATGGTAGGAAATGTAGAAAGTTTTATTCAAGAGGCACGGAGGAAGGTCAGAGGTTGGAGGGAAAGGAAACCCAGTATGTTATGCCTGCAATTATAGGCAATTCAGATGAAAGTAACAGGGAATTCTATAAGCACATAATAAGTCAACACTTAGTAGAGACAGGGTGTATCGATGCTGTGAAAGCGTGTTGTGCTTATTACCTTAATTATAAGATATGATGTTTCGGTTCACAGATCTTTGTCAAAAACGTTTTTTTGTTAACCCCCGACGCAAAAACGACGGAGTGTTATAAGTTTGTCGTGTCTGTGTATCTGTGTGTCTGTCTATGGAATCGTAGCTCCGGAACAAATGAACCGATTTTGATTTTGTTTTTTTTTGTTTGAAAGATGAATAAAGAGGGAGTGTTCTTAGCTATGTTGGATAAAAATCGATCCAAGATGGCCGCCGTCACAAAGATTTGGATAAGGCAAGCGTGATGATTAAGCCTAATCCCATTATAGTAGCGATGATCCAAACGGGTCATCATAAGTAAAGAACAGCCTATAAGCTGTCCCACTTCAGGGAAAGGGTCTCCATCATAGAAATAAAGTCACCGCTACTATGATGGGATTAGGCTTAGCCACCACGCTTGCCAAATGCGGATTGGTGATCGCAAACCCAAGCTATGTTCGAAAAATTTGAATCATACCTTTGCTCGACCCGGGAATCGAACCCAGGACCCCGAGATCATGGCCCGGTACTTAAACCATTAGACCAACAGGGCGCAGGCAGACCAATAGAAAAGTATTATATGTAAATAATTGTAGTTCCGCTGTTGGTTCTGACATCCGTAACATAGGTGCTGGAGCTACCTATCTCGGAGTCAGATCAATGTATGTGATGATGTGAAATATTTATTTATAAAATGAAGTTGATGATCATGACATTGAGTTGTCAATCCTTCTAGAGTTATACCATCATGTGCGAACAAAATCGTCGCTTTGGATCCCTGAGTGAGCTTGAACAATGATCCAAGATTTAGCACATCTTTGGCAGGAGTGAGGTATCTTCTTGGCAAACGAGTAACATCTTAGATGTCATCTTCGCTCTCCATTAGGTGAGATTATGCTCAAGTTCAACTTCAACTTGTAAGTGATACCTCACAGAATACCAGCGTGAAGCAGCAATGTGCTGTGTTTTGCTGCGTGAGTGATATTACCGGAGGCCCAAGCCGGGCAGTCGCTTACCATCAGGCAATCCGTCTGCTCGACTGCCAACTATCACATAAAAAAAGTGTGGCTGCCAAGCGGACGGATCACCCGATGGTAAGCGATTGCTCCCATCCATTGAGAATCATAACGTCCATAGAGACACACATGTCATTCATGCTAAAACGTGGATGTCCCACGGTCAAATAGTTTTTGATAGATGTTTGTTTCGAGCTGTAAAAAATGTTTCTATCCATTTATCTTTTCAGCATAAGGCACGCACATACTTTCAAATTTCTTAATCTGTGGGTCAGCTTTAATTGCGGGTTACGACCGAAATTACCTCGCTTTCTTAGTTAATTATTTCACCTAAGCTTTCTCTTAATTAATATTTGTTGGGCTCTCATAGTCTTCAAGTAAAAGTTTATTGAATAATACATAGGTTAAAAAAAACGACGAAGTGAAAAATAAGGTTCGAGTGGTCTTTACCTTTATTTGGCCAGTTTTGGAAGTTTCAAACATGATTTTGTAACCCTTTTTGTAATGTTATCTAATCAATATTTTACGAATTAATAACAACGCTTAAAAATACGAGAATTGCAGAAAATAACAGGCTCTAAACTAAATCTTTTTTTATTATACAAAAAATCAAAAGGTTTTCGAACCAAAATCAATCAAATGTAAAATGTTGCCAAGACCTGGCTCATGCAGCTTGTACTATAAAGAAGCTGTCAGATTTTTCAGAGCCAAGTTTCTAGCTTTAAATGTCCCAACTATTTTTTCTTATTTGAACTCTACTCCCATTATGATGTAGGTCTCCAATGTCAAGTGTAAATATTAAAAAGTAATTAGATGTTGATTTTATAGGTATAATTCATTAAGGTGACGGGTAGGGCACACTAGCGGCGCATATCGCTTTTAATTTTTAGCTTTTACCGGATCTATTTTAAACAATTTCGGGGTTATACCCTCTCGGCAAACATAAATACTATTGATTGAATAACCATGCACACATTGTGGGTCCATTTTTGTACGTGAAAAATTGATTCACGCCAAAAGTGGCCGCTTTTGGCATGACTCAATTTTTCGCGTACGCGTTGGACCCAACATTTGTACATGGTTATTTAATAAATAGTACAGTACATGTATAAGTGTTTGCAGTCAGGTTGTACCCCGGTATTGTTTAAAATAGATCCGGTTTAGTAGCTAAAATTAAAATCGAGTGTCGTCGCTAGTGTGCCCTACCCGTCACCTTAAAGTCGATAGTCGGCCGTTGTTTATGATATAAATTCTTTGTTAAAAAGTATTTATTCTACAAAAATGAGGTATATCAGTATAGATTTCAGATCGCAAGTATGACGACGAGTGAGAGATGAATGATGATTATCAGATCGCGGAAAATAACCTGACATTGCTCTCACCTCACATCGATTAATAAAAACTGCGATTACCTTCACATTATTGTGTTTAACCTACACTTATGTAAACTGTGCCGATGACAGCAAATCAAAGTCAGTGTCATTGGGAACGTGGTTTATACTGGCGGACAAAGAAACTGACACACCATGATACATGAGAGGTGGTTTATTGGCTTTTAATTCTCGCACGCTTCACTTTATGCAGATTCTAGGCCATTGCTCGACTAAGACAGTTTTATAAATACATAAATTAATACATCTCATACATTAATCTGATTCCGTATTAGGTCGCTTAAGCTTTTACTACAGATGTCACTTGGGTATAAAATACAGATGAATTACAAATAAATACCTACTTAAAAAAAATTTGGATAAATACAAACGAGGGTTTGTCCAGGGTGAGGATTAAACCCACGAACTTTGGCGTATTAGGTAAATGAACCTAATGTTTTTTTACTATTTTGCTATAATATTTTGTTTTTTTATGCGTTTTTTCGTCTCTAAAAAAGGAGCAAGCGGGTCACCTGATGTAAAGTAATTAACGCTGCCCATGAACATCCGCGAAATTAGTTTTATATTTGTTGTAAAATGTTATTTCTAATTGTCTTATAATGTAAATTTTGAGGCAATGTCTCATTTCTTATTACGAACGTTTATTTTAAGATTGACTAAGCCCTAGGGCACTAATGTGTAACGCGATTTTTACTTTTTATTTTATTTTATTGTAAGTTAATAACTTACCTACCCATGTCGGGGATGCATGCTTTTAGGTAATAGTTCAGTTTTAAGCTAATTGTTCTAATGTTTTGTTTTTATTTAACTGTTATCTGTAATGTGTCCTTATAACAAGAAATAAATAAATGGATAATTAAATAGTAATAAAGTAACAAATATGGCCGCCACATTCCACTACAGACAAGATATTGCAATCAATAAATGGTGCATTGCTCTGGTTTCTTATCAGATGCATTAAATATCATAAGTAAGTCAAAGCTTTCTAAAGATACCAATTATGAGTACTAGAAATTGTAATAACTAAATAGAACGATCAGAATCATATTAGATCCTGAATACCATTGATATGAAAACCATTAGAAATTGCCTTACCCTGCCAATTTCTAATGGTTTTCATATCTTATCAAAACAGTGTAAGCAAAAAAAAAGCTATAGTTAAAAGTATAAAAATAGAAGCAACTAATATTAAGGCCCTGTTGGTCTAGTGGTTTAAGTACCGGGCCGTGATCTCAGGGTCCTGGGTTCGATTCCCGGGTCGAGCGAAAAATATGTTTCGATATTTTCGGACACAGCTCGGATTTGTGATCACCAATCCGCATTTGGCAAGCGTGGTGATTAAGCCTAATCCCATCATAGTAGCGATAGAAGTTGATTTCTATGAGGAGGCCTATGCCCTGCAGTGGGACAGTTTATACGCTGAAGAAAAAAAATGTTCAATTAAATGTTTAATTAGTATTTAGATGTAAAATATAATAACTTTTAGAAATGACTTTTTATCTGAAATTATTCTAAAAGTATTTTGATAAATATAAAGTGCAAAATACAGTGCAATAAAAAGCATTTAAGTTTTTGTAATGCCTAGTTTCTTAAGTTGTGTATTTTGTGCAATAAAGTTTATATATCTAACTATTTATCTACCTGCCTTGAAATTGTTTCCGTCTGTCGTAAAAACTTTTAACTTAAGTGCACCTTTCTCGGCAGTGAATAAAGCTTTACACACACGATTTGCGTATTTCCAAGCAGGTATATCAGTTGTGGAATCATTAGCTTCGTTTCTAAGGCTTTCTTCCGACATTTGTGTCATCTCGACTTGTCGTTAAAGCCGCTTGGCCTAATTTCAGTGAATGGACTTTCGATATCTGTTCCCGCCTTTATAGCGAGCGGGTAATAATGGTTGGACCTTAGTTACCATTAGATATTTTTACATAGGAAAATTCACTGGAAAAAAACAGAGCAGACATTACTAATATTCGTTCATCAAAAAAGAAAAATCTCAAAGGTTAGGATTTTAAGATACTTGGTCGTTAAATCGTTTTTTAGATTTTCGCGTTGCATTATAACTGTAATGTATCAATACGGGGATTAACACGATATTTATTATGTGAAACAACATTGTGTACTCACATATTTGGCTCGACGTTTCCGCTACGTTACAGCAGCCGTGGTCACGAGCGGAATAGCGAGTTGTTTCACATAATAAATATCGTGTTAATCCCCGTATTGATACATTATGCTTAGTCGTTAGTACAAGTATTTTGTAGAATTAAAAAAAAACTTAATAAAAATAGAGTCGAGTTATATTGAACTTAAAATTTTCGAAGAATGATAATATGGTGAACAAATATTAGTGATATCCTCAAAAGAGACTTTGGGAAAATACATTTTTTGATATAAAAGCGGAACCGTAACCTACATAATTGATGAATTTTATTTTCTACATATTTCTTGAGTTATGTTTAGTTGATGTATTATTCACGCAGCATCCGATTTTTAGCAGCTTGATCTAGTGAAAGACAATTTAGTACCTAATTTAGCAATCTAAAGACTAAATTGAATGCGATTGCGATGCGTTTAGAAGGCCTAAATCTTTCTTGTTGTACTTTTTACTATCATTTATTTAAATGCGATAGGTGTATTCTCGCTTGCCACGGGACGGTTTCGTTCGGTATGACACTCAAAATGTATTAGCCAACATATTTTAAGATTCTCCCAAATTATTTTGTGTTGTAAAAGATAAGATAAAAAATTCTTTATTCTATTTAGGTCCATACGGAACACTTATGAATGTCAAATCAATTGTCAATTCTATTGTTTTTTTTTTGTTTCTGTCAATATATTTTTTTAAATGATAGGTGGCAGACGAGCTGACGGATCACCTGATGGTAAGCAATTGCCACCGCACATGTACACCCGTGACACCAGTGGAGTCACAAGTGCGCTGCCAACATATAAACCCCCTTTCCAGATTTGGCCTTCGGTACCCTCACTCACGCAGCGAAACATAGCACAATGCTGCTGGTTGTCTGTGAGGCCGTGATATCACTCCGTTCAAGCCGATTCATGCTGAAGCATGGCTCTCCCACATTAAAAACTTTTTATCAAAAAGATAATAATGATAAACTCAATTAAAGAGATTCACCAAATGATAGTCCAATGTCAATAAGAAAACAATCGTGTCTCTTTAATCACTTGACATTGGCAAGTTGTGTCCAAGACGCAAAGCCTTAAAAGCAAAAATCTTTTATGACAGTTCCTTTCTCAAGCAAATTCAAACTAGGTCGCCTTTCCAGCCTGCAGCTACTAGTGTACCGACTGCAAGCAAGCCCGGGTCGTGCCTTCGCTGTTCCACAAAGAGAATAAAACATCGCCTCCCATAATGCTATCAAGATAGCACTGCGGTACCGTCAGAGCAAAGACTTCTGTCATTATTATTACAGAATATCTTAATTATTTATTATGAGACGGGCAGACATGGACACGTATCAACTGATGGTAAGTAACCCACGGCCTATGGACACCTGCAACGTCAAAGACATCAGAAGTGCACTGCAGGCCTTTTTAAAAAGGAGTACGCCTTTGTTTTGAAAGTTTTCTGGTTGTATGGGTCGGGAAACACCGGAGGCAATAGTTCATTTCATAATAGATAGATATTTTTTATTGAGTGGAGACCGCGACTCGGTAAGCGTAGTGTAGGACGCCCTACGACAAGATGGGATGATGACATTCGAAGGCTGGCTGGTGTGGGCTGGATGAGAGTGGCCGAAAATCGGGAGCAGTGGCGTGCATTAGGGGAGACCTATGTCCAGCAGTGGACGAGTGTGGGTTGCTGATGATGATGATGATGATGATTCTTTATTGTACAAAAACATCTTTTGTAGCATAATTTTGTCGTACGAGACATCGAAATCTTTTACGTTATCTTCTTTTATTTTTATCACAATAAATACAACTTTAAAAAAAAATCCCCCTACTGAATTTTTCATCACTTCAGTCTCGCTCGTTTTACGTTCATTACTTTCATCCTTTTGTATCCGTATTGACATCATCAATTTTACACAATCAATCGCACATCTAAATTGTTAACGACTTTCCGAACAAAAGACCAATTTACGTGGCCACCTGTGTATGAAAAATTGATTTTTTTATGTGAATTTACGAATGTCATAGAACAAGCAGTTCAGAATAATTTGTATGAGAGGTGGTTAAAGAGATTCAACTGTTGACTGATACATCCTGAATAATGAGGATTGTATGTATGGAAAATTAGTGAAACGTCAACTGATAGTTGATAGTACATTTATTAACATTATTTAACTAGTCAGCAGATTATGCAAGTAACGCGTAGGTTGAATTTGAAAACGCACCTCTAATTTTTTAAATGCATGTGGAAACACGCTCGGTTCGTATATATTCACAAATGTAAAGATAACAATACCAAACGTATATAACAATAACGAAACCACATAATGAATTGGATCTAACTAAGGCATGCAAAGCTCAAGGTAATCACTAGACTTGATAAATTATGGATCAATTTTCAAGCATACTCTGTTTACGTAAACGGGATTAAATTAAATATCATGACAGGAAACCGTAAAATTTCTACGGGAAATCCCGGTTCCCGAAAAGTCTAATTCCCGATCCCGATCTACTTCCTGATCCCAGATGATTCATGATTTTGGAAGTCTCGTAATTAAAATTAATTGAAATGAATAAAAAAAATCATAAAAGTAGATGAACCAGACGAACTGAATCATGGTCACTCTACACAAGTATTGAAAAATAGTGTCCAAGTATAAAAAAAGTGAAAATAACCTCACCCCCAATAATCTATCAACAAGTTTCTTCACTCACGGCTTTTACCTCATCCTTTCACCACAGACTCTAAATGCTACATTTAACAAGAATATAATAATACAAATTACAATTTAAATACAAGTTACAGAGAGAAATATAATAATCATTGTAATTATGTATTTTTAAATGATTAGAGAGAAGGATGACGCGATGATTCGTGTTCTTTCTTAAATCGACCAATGACTATAATTATGTCTAGACTATCCAACTTATGTCAGTAATTCACTAATGTTAACTGATGATAAGGGCCGAGTTCACGAACTTTTCAAACAACGGTAATCACGCTTTAAACATGCAAGCACGCTTAAAATATGAATACTGCTGTTTTAAAATTGGTGAACTCGGCCATGAATCCTCATCTTAGCGTGTAATTCCCGGTTGCGTCGCTGTCGCTTTGGAGCTCGGGGTACGCTTGGACAATAATTAGGAGAGTCTGGTCATTACAATGAAGCGACTGCCGCCTGACCTTCGCAACCCTTTACAGGGGAACCAGACCAACTGAATCACGGTTACACGTTTTTGAAACTATTCGAAACGTGCAGGTTTACTCACGATGTTTTCCCTCACCGCCGAGCTAATGGTAGAAATATACACATACATTTGAAATATCGTCGTCAGTCGTTCATCATTTTTTTTATGCTAGAGGCGACGAGCAAGCGCGTCACTTGATGGAAAGCAATCATCGCCGCCCATTAACATCCGCGAAATCAGAGAGATCGCTAATGCGTTGCCGGCCTTTTTAAAAAGGAGTACACTCTTCTCTTGATTCCAGTTCATTATTATTTGCAAAATAAAATTTAAATAAGTTCTTCAAAGCTGACTATCACAATTTTAAAGTGTACGTCAATCCAAATAGTTGTGTTATTTTTCACTACCCCATTATAATTATCACTACTCATTAACCCATTCTCGTATTTTCAGATTTTTCTACTACTTAACAGCACTACGAGATGCTACAAATTTTTATATATGGCTGACTGCTACGCATGTTCAGCTTATTACCGATTTCTCTACACGTCATCTGTGCTACGAAATTCGTAGCATTTCAAACCAGATGTCATATTGCTTGTAGCTTTAGGAACATAATATATATCAGTTACGCCGATGATCCTGCATCTAATCCCTCTCTGGTCGTGTCACGCTGGTGTCCCATCGGACCATGGAGTATCAGCCTGTAAACTGTCCCACTGCAGGGCAAAGGCCTCCATCATAGAAATCAAGTCATCGCTACCATGATGGGATTAGGCTTAATCACCACGCTTGCCAAATGCGGATTGGTGATCACAAACCCGAGCTATGTTAGAAAAATACGAAACAAACTTTACGCTCGACCCAGGACCCCGAGATCACGGCCCGGTACTTAAACCACTCGACCAACAGGGCGTTCGTCATCGGACCACGAGGGTAAGGGAATAGAGAGTGCACTTATGTTTGCGCACACGCTTGAGCACTAAAATATATCCTGCGTTCGTGGCTGATCGTTAAGATTGGCCGCCGTAAACGTAATCGGTTGGAGGATAATATATATTAGCATTTTATTAATGGAACAGATTGTAGAGCAATGATAGCTCAGTCAGTTCTGCGGCTAATATGATTATCCGTTATCCGTATATGATTATCCGTGTTGCAGCCGTAAAGTCCTTGAGTGGAGACCGCGACTCTGTAAGCGTAGTGTAGGACGCCCTGCGACAAGATGGGATCATGACATTCGAAGGCTGGCTGGTGTGGGCTGGATGAGAGTGGCCGAAAATCGGGAGCAGTGGCGTGCATTAGGGGAGACCTATGTCCAGCAGTGGACGAGTGTGGGTTGCTGATGATGATGATAGCTTAGTGGATAAGAACATGTGGATCTTTAAATCTTTGTGCATATTCCCATAGCTCGGTGTGGGAAAAATCGTCAAAAACCTACACGTCAGTTTCTGAAACATATAGCTGTGGGATTATGAGAGAGTAAAACGGAATAGAAGACGAGTAGAATGGAACGGAGGGCACGATTGAGTTTACTGTGGATGTGAGACGACAAAAGACGCAAAAAAGCTTGCTCTGCGATTTTATATAGTAAAAAGTTCTTGAAGACCATGGAATCCTGTTTTTCTAATATCAAGTCCCACGTAGCCATGATTCGTTTACTTTGGCTACCTTTTCTAAGGGTTGCGAAGGTCAAACGACTGTCCCTTCAATGTAATGGGAATTTATTTTTGTAATGTAGAATGTGAGAATTGTTGGCCTATTACATATTAAACATTTATATCCATATCATATAAATAATGAGGTAAAAAGCTGCTGGCATGATCATCAGCACCCAGAGAAGGAAAACTCTGCATTTATATCAAAACCCTCGCCAACCAGTCTGCCAAGCGTGGTGAGTATGGCAATTACCCCTCATGTGATTGAGGGAGGCCCGTGCCCCAGCAGTGGGGACTTAAATGTTGATAAAATAAACAAATAATAAAAATAGAAGATTTCCGTGGGAGAGCCACGTTTCAGCATAAACGGGCCAGCTCGACCGGAGTAATACCACGGCCTCACAGAAAACCAGCGTGGAGCAGCATTCTGCTGTGTTTCGCTGTGTGAGTGAGGGTACCGGAGGCCCAATCTGGGATGGGGGGTTTATAGGTTGCAGCGCACTTGTGACTCCACTGGTGTCGCAGATGTCCATCGGCAGCGGGGATCGCTTACCATCAGGTGATCCGTCTGCTCGTCTGCCACCTATCACATGAAAAAAAAGGCTATACCTACTTTCTCTCATTTCCTTGCTACCACTACCACAGTACCATCATAACCACAGTTCACAACCAACTCTAAGATCGAGGCATAACGTGTTATTTGCCAACCGTGTCAGGTGCCCGAGGAATTTGTAGATATAACTATCTAAGTATATAAATGATGGCGGCGACTCAAAGTGCGTCTGGGTCTTGGCGCCAAGTGTAGTTCAGACAGATTTATCTTTTTGAAGACATTATTATTATTTTTTAGTAAACATTTATTTGTCTCAAAATTTTTGTCAAAACCTTTTGGTGTTCATGCTGGACTCACGGACCTAGGCCAAGTGAGCCGCAGCTTCTGTTATTGGGTTCATATGACTTGCATCGTCCTGCACTTACGAACAATCGACACGTGTTCATGTTCTTTATTATTATTATTATCAGCCTATAACTGTCCCACTGCAGGGCAAAGGCCTCCATTATAGAAATCAAGTCATCGCTACTATGATGGGATTAGGCTTAATCACCACGCTTGCCTAATGCGGATTTGAAGATATTAATTTTGGTATATTTATGTCTAGGTCAGCTATGTTTGTTTTATATATATAAT
The DNA here is from genome assembly GCA_019059595.1 of Marasmia exigua. Lineage (NCBI taxonomy): Eukaryota > Metazoa > Arthropoda > Insecta > Lepidoptera > Crambidae > Marasmia > Marasmia exigua. The sequence goes on along the minus strand of CM032484.1, from coordinate 8,082,117 downwards.
ATCCTCCCACCGATTACGGGTATTGTTGGTCTAGTGGTTAAAGCACCGGGCCGTGATCTCAGGATCCTGGGTTCAATTTCTGGGTCGAGCTTAAAGTATGTTTCGAATTTTTCGAACATAGCTCGGGTTTGTGATCACAAATTCGCATTTGGCAAGCGTGGTGATTAAGCCTAATCCTATCATAGTAGCGATGACTTGATTTCTATGATGGAGGCCTTTGCCCTGCAGTGGGCAGTTATAGGCTGATACTTTAATCTACTTTATAAATATTAAATGGGTTTGCACTTGACCTCATCTCACCTGATGGATGACAATAAGATCTAAGATGTAGCGTGCTTACCTAGAAGAAGCCTATTCACTTTTGACTTAAAGATACTCAAGTTGTTGCTCTCTAGGAATGTGGTTATAAACACGTAAAAAATAACCACAGGCTGCGCCAAATAAGTCATTTTTTATGTGGTAAGTGGCAGACGAGCAGACGGATCACATACGCAGTCACTATGTGCACTGCCAACCTTCCTCCTTTCCCACGGACTAGGCCTCCGGTACCCTCACTCACGCAGCGAAACACAGCACAGTGCTGCTTCACGTCGGTTTTCTGTGAGGCCGTGGCATCACTCCGGTCGAACCGGCCCATTCATGCCGAAGCTTAGCTTTCCCATGGCAAAGTCTAGCTGTGACCTTGAGTGTTCAGAAATCGTTTTCCGTATAAAGTATGTTATTTTACAAATGCGCTAACTAACGGCCAAGGCCACACCACCGTGCCGCAGCCTGTACTAGGTATGTTATCATATTTCGTTGCATTTTATGGATCTAAATATCAAATCATGGCAACATTTCAATGACACATCTTTGTGAACCTTAACCAAAAATAAACTCCTTTTTTCCGGCATTACTATATATAAGAACCTTCAAACAGTAAATTTAACTTGTGAAACAGTTTAAAATATTGTATTACTTGAAAAAAAAGTATCTACTTTCTGTGTCTACTTCGTTAATTATATTCTAGGACTAAGATTTAATTGGAAAGTGAGGTCTCGTGATCTGAACCACTTTTAGTCGCTAAAGCGAGGAAAGTAGAAACTGTAACGATTGAAACGGATAACTTCGTGATTTTGAAACAATATTATTGAGTTTCTATTGTTCGCTGCGGCTACATAACAGCTATTTAACAGTGATATTAGTTAACTAGTGACATAAACAAATACGTCAGATAATTCACAGTCGATTATCTATTTATTGGTAGGACGTCCTGGTTTAAGTACCGGGCCGTGATCTCGGGGTTCGGTCCCTGGGTCCAAAACAAGGTTTCGAATATATCGAACATAGCTAGCAGGTTTGTGATCATAAATCCGCATTAGGCAAGCGTGGTGATTAAGCCTAATCCCATCATAGTAGCGATGACTTGATTTCTTTGATGGAGGCCTTTGCGCTGCAATAGGACAGTTATAGGCTGATACTTTACAACTATTTATTTATTCATTTAATTGCACACGTTACATAAGTCTTAAAATGAAATATATTAAATAGTCTCAAACTGGGGCATTATTGTGGGTAACATTAACGATACACATTTCGATGTAAATAAGCCAGCTCGGCCAGTTTTTTTAAGCCAGAGGCGACAAAGGAGCAAGTGATACCACGGACTTACAAAAAACTGGCGTGAAGCGGCACCTGCCCTGCGTTTGCCGAGTGAGTGAGGCTGCTGGACGCCCAATTCGGAAAAAGTTGACAGCACACTTGGGACTTGGCTTCATCTGTTTGCTTGTCTGCCACCATAAAAAAATTCTAAAGTATAAGTACTAGCTAACGATAGCCTGGGGTGTTTGTCAGCACACCCAGACCAGAGTCAGTAACGAGAACCACTTATGGAGAAAACGAAAAGGTATAGAAATAACCTTTGACACTTGGCTAGTTTCATGTCAATGAGATTGAAATACTAGAATATGCGAAGCTTTGGACTTTCGCGAACTTACAAGTACATACAAATGTATGGTTTTGCTTAGTATCTTAGGATAAATCTTCTTGAAGTACACAATTATGGAGAGAGTATTGAACCTATTAGAGTACTTTAGGTTTTTTTTATGTGATAGGATAAAAGTTTGTGCTAGCCCTTTGAAATATATATATTGCCTTACAACGGCCGAACTGGCGACAGGCGGCCGAAAATAGAACGGAATGGCCAACTCGTGTCGGAGGCCAAAATAAACTTCGGGTTAATGAGCTAGCGTAGATAGATAGATAGATACTCTTTATTGCACAACATACAAAACTTAAAAGCTAGGTATACAGAGATACACTGTACAATTTAGGCGGTCTTATCGCTGGGAGCGATCTCTACCAGACAACCTTCAGGTAAAGGACATTAGATAGAAGAGGGGAGGGTGGTGCAATCCTTTTGATTTTGAACATTAATTATTAAGTAAATTTATAGTATAAATACATATATCTAGATAATAAATAAACACGTTATCATACACTAATATATACGAATGTTACCTTACTATAATACAATATAACCCACACAAATTATATAAAATTATATAAAATATACTACTATAAGGTTATAATAGAGAAGATATATTTTATACCTGCAATATATGGATGGATCTGGGAGAGGACTAACGACCACGAGCGTCAATGACAGGAAAGGAAGACAGATGAGGTTAATAAAAAAGGATCAGTTGGGGAGAGGGTTTCAGTTTTCAAGGAAGTGTGCTTTGACCCGCGCCTTAAACATCTTTAATTAATTAATTAGACAGTCCCCATCGGCAGGGATGGGGACTGTCTTCTTAAGTGTAGTACCTACTAGTAAAGTTTCAGATGTATATCACATTTTAATTGAAACATTATCTCACTCAAACGTTAAGAAATCACGACTAAACATAAATAGCCTTTCCATCAAGTGAAAGAGCTACCTCTTGAGGGTCACGATCTCCAGAGCGCAGACCGTGATCCGATGTAGCTTTTACACAATTTCACAGTTTGTGACTCTTATTCCGACGCGCATAAGAGCCTATAGCGGTCTAAGCTGTGTTAACCTTTGCTGTTGACTGTAACCTAATGGCTAGATATAGCGAAATTTCTCCAGCTTCCTCTAAGCACATTAATAACAATGTTGTACATTCACAACGCCAATGCTTAGAAGTAACATAAATATTTGCAAGGGTCATCTTTGGACGTGAAAGGTCCTAAATTTCAATAGGAGAATGTAAGAATAGGGTAATAAGATAGTACGCTCATGTTTGTAACTAAGTATTGGATAGGTACAAATTATTAGTATTATTTTGTAGGCAATGTGAAGCAAAATATTTGTAGGTAGATAGGGCCCAAACATTTTGAAAATTGCAAGCGTTTTTAGGGACTGAATAAACCATTTTCAATTTTATTGTTATACAAAAATAAATTGTCCCAATCCAAAAGAAATCATAATGTAGGGCGCCTTCTGGCTAGGTGGGAGGACGATCTGCGCAGGATGCCTGGCAAGAGCTGGATGCGAGAAGCCATGGATAGATCACAGTGGCGAACAATTGGAGAGGCCTACGTCCAGCAGTGGACTGCGATAGGCTGATGATAATGATGATGAAAAGAAATCGCTACAAGCAATAAGACCGCCTCTTTGTACTGTCCGTTGTTGTTGTTGTATCATACTTGTATTTTGTTTTTGTGCAATAAAGAATATCCATCTGTCTACTATTGTCTATCCCCCGAAAATGATTTTCAAAATTATTGACTAGTTAAAGTTTGTTTAATTGGGTAAGAAGACAGCTTAATTGGCTGAAAGTGTGATGAGAGAATGGATCAACTATATTTCATTTTTTTCCTTAACCCACTCGCATCAATGTTGACCTATAGCTGATTGCAGTATACATGGTTAAGTGGATAGTATAAGTGTTTTCACTTTGAATGCTACAATATTAGAGTCATGTTTAATCAACCGAAACTTCTAATAGTAGCACTTATAACCTACTTTTAGAAAATAAATCTTAAGACTTAAGATGATACTTCAGTTCAGTTTTTTGCAAGGCTTTTACTTTTCAATCGTTTAAAGTAAATATCAGCAGACGCTTTCTCATGATAAAATTATATGATAACTTTAGTGTGATTCATGTTATATTATAAGCTATTATCTATCGTTATACTATGTCATATGGTTGTAATTGTATGTTCGATGTAAGGAACTTTCTTTCTCATAGTTAATTTTCTCATTTGTCATTTCATCTTGTATGCCGAAAACACGCATTTATTAGTTAAAAAAAGGTTCATATCTTTAATGTCAGTAACTTAATTGTGAAAAGATAATTTTCATAAACTAATCTTTATTGGAAAAATACGGGTAGGATTTCTTTTGGTAATTTAGCTTTTGTCACATCTTTATACATCGTGATTATTTAAGGTGACGGGTAGGGCACACTAGCGTCGCCAATTGTAAAATAAATTGGCGACGCTAGTGTACACCGTGATTTTATTAATACTAAAAAATGCTCGATTATACTAATGCAAAAAAAAACATTTTAAGCTCAGGAAAAGCGGGTATATTCTCAAAATAAAACACCTTCTGATTTCAAAATAATGCAGTTGAGAAGTTTTTTAGGTGTTAAGGTGACGGGTAGGGCACACTAGCGATGCCAATCGATTTTCATTTTTAGCTACTAAACCGGATCTGTTTTAAACAATTTCGGGGTTACAATCTCTCGGTAAACACTTATTCTATTTATTTAATAGTTATAGTTAACTGTTTGGTCTGCTTTTGCACTCGAATTTTGGATTACCGCCAAAAGTGGCCGCTTTTGGCGTGAATCAATTTATTGCGTACAAAAACGGACCCAACTTTGTGCATGGTTATTCAATAAATAGCATAAGTATTTGCTGTGAGATCATAACCCCAAAATTGCTTAAAATAGATCCGGTTTAGTAGTTAAAAATTAAAATCGATTTGCGTCCCTAGTGTGCCCTACCCGTCACCTTAACACCTAAAAAACTTCTCGACTCGGCATTATTTTGAAATTATGGTGCTTTTTTTTCGGAAATTTTTTTTGGAGAATATACCCGCTTTTCCTGGGCTTATAATGTTTTTTTTTGCATTAGTATAATGTGATCGAGCATTTTTATAGTAAAAATAAAATCACGGTGTACTTATTTTTTTCAATAGCAAAACGTAAACAGATGGTAAGTAACATGCTCGAAAATATTCCAGAATATGTACTGTGAAAATAACTCTTATTACTCAGATACCACTCTTTTACAAGTCTCTTTAAAATGCATCAGATCAAGGTTAAGAGTAAAATTTCTCTCACGTTTGCTCCGTAATGTAGACCACACATATCTAACACAAATCTAAATAGCACATTCCCATAGGGTACCACTCGTGTCATCTAATGGTTCATTTCCCACGTTAATGAGAACTATACCACAATGGATATCTCTATTGGACTCAGCCAATGAGATGAGATACAATTAATTGTAATTAGAAGTTTTCTCTGATGCTCTGATTGATGATTTGTCTCTCTAATTTTATCAGTTTAATAGTACATCTTGTGGGTAATTAGCTAAATAATGTGACTGCAGACAAGACTGTTGAAATTATCTTAACAGAAATCTACTTTTAATTGATAAGATAAAAACATCAACTTAGTAACAAAAGAATGTAAGTTGAGAAAATAATGTAAGTTAATTTTTTATGAAAACGAATCTATCTACTCAGAACGAAGTACCTCTTGTTGTCATAGTTTATGGAGTTTTGTGATTAATCATAATCACGAAATTCCAGAAACAATAACAGCTATAGACATAAAATTTGCTGAGCAGGTTTTTTACCCCTACGGGGATAAAACGGGGGTTGACTAACTCCACATGCAAAAAGTCGCGGCTAGCTGCTAATATTTAAATAATGAGGCACAGGACGGATCTGTGTGGAGATCATTGAGGGAGAGCTATGTCCAGCAGTGGACGTCTATTGGCTAAAATGATGATGATGAAATAAATCAGATGCTGTCCAGATCAGTTAAAATGATAATTTGATACTATACAATAATGAGGAATTTGATGTTAATTAAGAAAAAAAATATTTTTACAGTACCTACCCCTAAATACATTTTGTGCTGGCAAAATCTAAGATGGTAAATTTCTATTACTTCTGTAACTAGCTTCATTATTTTTGTAGGTATCAAAAATAATGAAGTTTCATTATCTTGTTTTATTTTACTTTTACAATTATTAGTTTTAATAAATTTTCTAATACTTATAAACTCACTAGACAGTTAATAAGTTTTTTTTTATGCTAGAAGCGGACAAACGAGCAAACGGGTCACCTGATAGAAAGTAATCAACGAATCGACCATGAACATCCGCGAAGTCAGAGAGATCGTTAATGTGAATTGATGATTTTCATCTAATAATGACAAATAAACGCCCTGATGGTCTAGTGGGTTAAGTACCGGGCCGTCATCTGGGGTCCTGGGTTTGATTCCCGGGTCGAACGAAAAGTATGTTTCGAATTATTCGAACATAACTCGGGTTTGTGATCACCAATCCGCATTTGGCAAGCGTGGTGATTAAGTCTACCATCATAGTAGCGATAAGTTGATTTCTATGATGGAGGCCTTTGCCCTGCAGTGGGACAGTTTATAGGTTGATACGCTGCTTGTGGTCCAAGGGTTGCGGGTTCGATCCCCGCACAGTACAAACATTTGTGTACATGAACATGTTTGTTTGTATTGGTCTGGGTGTTTTCTATGTATTATAAATATGTGTTTACAAAAGAAAAGTATTATATTTATATATTTGAAATCCCACTGTTGGTTCTGATATCCGTAACACAGGTGCTTGAGCTACCTATCTCGGAGTCAGATCAATATATGTGATGTTGTGAAATATTTATTATTAATTATTATACTTTTTTTTTAATGACAAATTAACAAAACTAGCGGTTATTCTTAAAATCGCGTGATTTTTATTTTAAACATGTTTTTTTTCATACGGTCTCCTATAATGGTGGGAAATACCTTCAAAGTTAAGATTCCTTCCGTTTATGGTATTTTATGGAAAGTCCAAGTTATTTCGACAAATGAGCATGGGAATTCTGCCATCAACAATTGCTGCGAGAAAGTGGTGTGCACTCATTATGGATCAGATAAAGTCAACACGTCCTTACGAAGTGTTTATCTTGGAGCATGCTAACATTGTTAGATAAATAAATAGCTACAACAACCATACAAAGTAATCCATACTAATATTATCGACATATATGTTTAATTTCATGTATAATATTGTAGTTATAATTTATATTTTTCAAGTATGGCGATTTGTAAGAGCTGTATATAAACCTACGCAAATAAAGTACTTTTGAATTTGAATTTATTATAAATGTAGAAGTGTGTGTGTCTGTCTTTTTGACTGTCTGTTTGTCCGTCTTTCACGGCAAACGGAGCGACCGATTGACGTGTTTTTTTATGTCATAGGTAGCAGACAAGCAGACGGTGATCCGTCACCTGATGGTAAGCGATTGCCGCCGCTCATGGACACCTACGATACCAGTGGAGTCACGCGAAGTGCGCTACTAACCTTTAAACATAGCTGCTACCCTCCTTCCCCCGGATTGGGCCTCCGGCACCCGCACTCAAGTTACGAAGCCAAGATAGTTGAAGGGATGGAAACTGATATCAGTTTCCATCCCTTCAACTATCTTGGCTGCTACTATCTTGGCGTGGTATTCGATTTGAATAATCGAATACCACGCGAGCAAAGGAAAATGCTAGTTGAAAAACAATCGGGAAAAAATGCAACAAATTATTGATTTTTATTTTTAACTGACTTAACAGCAACATTAAAAATAATTCTTCATAAAAAAATAGCTCATTCCCATAGGGTACTCGTGTCATCTAATGGTTCATTTCCCACGTTTATGAGAGCTATACCACAATGGATATCTCTATTGGACTCAGCCAATGAGATGAGATACAATGACTTTACAGCAACATTAAAAATAATTCTTCATAAAAAATAGGGTAAAAATTTTGAGCTGATTCATTGGAAAACAAGAAACACAGTTTAAGTGACTATATTGGTTCTTATTCATCCAAGGAACACAGTGACACTAACGACAAAAAGAATAAAAACATTTCTTTTTGTCGCTAAAAACCAAAAAAATATTATATCAAAGCTGTAAAGATTTATTGCAAATTAATTTAGTATAAATAAACATTCGACTATAATAACGGCTATAATAATGCAGTTTTCACGGTAGTTGGCTTTAAGATTAAGTAATCATATTTTAGTATGCATATTAGCTACCGAGATAGAGAGATATGAAGAAAGTCTTTTTAATGATCTAATGTAAACTGCTTTTTACAATTTACATCTAACATATAGAAGAGAGAAAATGCTTAGATCCTATGAAAAGTTATGCTAATAACCGTGGGAGTGCTACGCTTCCGCATGAATGGGCCAGCTCTACCGGAGTAATACTTCACAGAAAACCGGCGTGAAGCATTACTGTGCTGTGTTTCGCTGCGTGAATGAGCGTACCGGATCCAATCGGGGGAAAAAGGGGTTTAAACGTTGGCAGCGCACTTGTGACTCTACTGGTGTCGCATGTGTTTATGGGCGGCGGCAATCGCTTACCATCAGGTGATCCATCTGCTCGTCTGCCACTTATCACGTAAGAAGCTAAAGTCCGCTGATGCACAAACGTAGTAAACAGCACATACCTACTAAGTCATAATGAAGTTAGGGATCTCAGTTCAAATTAATTAATTAACTTTCTGAAAAGTGTAGGGTTTAAAAATAAAATCACAGCAGATCAAACTGGTCGCACAATTTCTTGAAGAAAATTATTTAAAGATAAAAAAAGAACATCAAATTCAAGATCTCGTATTGATACCAAGGCATTGGAGCAAATAAGTTATCCTTACTATTTATAAGGAAGGCAATTCTAGATATAGATACCACAAACGCTTATTTCATGTAATCTGAAAAGACAAAATATGGCGATAGCCATCTACAGCGTGTTTATTTGATACGGGCGAATATTTTAATGGCGATTACTATCGGACCTAGGGAACCTGTTTACATACATTTCTTTAGGAAATTAAGGTACTTTTTTTTCATACAAAATAATTGAGCACACAATGTATTGCATCTACTGGTAGTTAACGTTAATAACATCAATTAACGTAGACATAAGTATCTAAACGTCATACGAGTGTCATGACACTCATGTCACTTGTCATGTCAAACAAAGTTGGACGGCATACATTGCTGCTGGGTTGCACTTTAGAAAAATCATTACACCTAATTAACCACAAAATTTAATGAAATGATTATCTTATACGATTCGTAGGATCAGATATTATAGCTGGATTAATTATTCGCCCGTATAAAATACACACGCTGTATTGATAAAATAATAGCAGACTTAAGCGCCGAAACAAAATAAGGGCGGACCTACTTAAATAGAGAAATGTACCAGACATTAATTCACTACAAATATTTAGTTTCAAACTAAACCTTTCTACATGACAAGGTTGGGAGAGTCTCCCAACACAGACTACAGACAATTCAGTAAAGGTCGTTTTTGCTTGAATTATATTATCATGTAAAGAGTATATTTCAATTGTTACATAGTCTGGCAATAAACAAAGAATAAAGATCCAGATAAAGTAAATAAATAATATTTTATACCTTTGACACTATGAGGGCTTTGCCGGCAAGGATGAACAGCCCAGCTATGGCCATGGGGATCATGGCAGCCATCTTCATACTGGCTCCCATCATCATCATGCTCATCATCTTCTTCATCTTGCCTCGTCCTGGAAAATTTGGTGATGATAATGTTAGTTTGTGCTGTAGACATATCTTTTTCTTCCATCCATTATAACGGGGTATGTAAATATACAATGTAGGGTAGGTATATTTTTAACCACACATATAAAATTATATTTTTTTTGATATGCCAATGCGTATTTTTTTATTGAGAAGTTTGAACATGTAAAAACATCCTGATGTTGATCCCATATACCTTTGAAAAAATTCCAACCCTGAGGGTTGAAAAGAGGTTCATTGATTGTTCAACCATTGCTTGTGTAGAGAAAGAGTAGTTTGAGCTTTTAATAGGTAAAATTTATCACCAAGTTTGTAAAATTTATCACCAAGTTTGCCTTACTTTCAAAATAATAAATCAAATACAACCTGTGCGGATAAAGAGTGGGACCAGAAATGGCGGCGCATCTACTCGCATACTCGCACCCAACGAGTGCGAGTATAGACGCAAATAGTGTGCGAGCGCGAAGTGAATAGATGCGCCGCCATTTCTGATCCCATTTTTTATCCGCACAGGTTGTAAAATATTTTTTTATTATTTTAAAAACAATTTCAAAAATGTAACATTAACATATTATGTTGTTGGTTTTGTAGAATAATTTTTAATTGAATTTAATGCTTTTTTATTTGTTTAATTTATTCGAAGGATTTACTATCTACCGACAAAACTGTTTATAATCTTTACGACTGACAATGTAAGTAATTGACGTATAAACAAATCATGAAGTAAAGCATGATGCATTACGAGGAAATGTTGATCGCACCTTCATGTCATATTACAAGTCGTAATTACAAATATCGCGTGTATTTTGGATGAAACTTCCTTACCAGTTACAGAAATGAACCTAGAAAGGCCATAAAAAGCAATGTGTGTAAATTACAAGAAAGGCGTAAGCACTAATTATAAACACTGGGTATTGAAAGTAAGTTTTCTATTGGCCATGCAATCTATCAAAGATTATCATATTATAAAACATGTACATCATTTTTTATCAACAAGTATTTTAAATAGAATAAAGTAAGTATTAGCAAACTGAAGTGGCAGTGGGCTGGTCATATTAGACGCAGAACTGACAGCCGCTGGAGCCGTAAAGTCCTTGAGTGGAGACCGCGACTCGGTAAGCGTAGTGTAGGACGCCCTGCGACAAGATGGGATGATGACATTCGAAGGCTGGCTGGTGTGGGCTGGATGAGAGTGGCCGAAAATCGGGAGCAGTGGCGTGCATTAGATGAGATCTATGTCCAGCAGTGGACGAGTGTGGGTTGCTGATGATGATGATGATGATGAAAGTAAGTATAAGCCTATTGCCCTGCGGCAAATGTCTTCATTATAGAAATCAAGTCATCGGTAGTATGATGGGATTAGGCTTAATCACCACGCTTGCCTAATGCGGCTTGGTGATCACAAGCCTGAGCTAAATATTTTAAATATTCGTAGGGGCGTTCCTTAGGATCTTAAATAATCTTCTTATCAAGACATTTTAAAATTATGGAACATGGCCTAGCGATTCAGTTATTTTTGCGAATATAAAAAGCTTGCTCATTTTAATCTTGTTTTCTTCGTTAATTATTAGCAGGTATGCTACATATTAGATAACATCAAAATTAAATGTAAGTCTTACAATCCATAAAAATATTTTGAATTTGTCATGACAATATTAGAGATTTTACTACCAATGAAATGACCATAAAAACTTTCCTCACAATTGTCGGCGTGAGAATAAAAAACCACATCAAATCGTAGTTGATTACTTGAGCCCATCAAAACTCTGAAACAATTGCTCATATTTCCGGATTGTTACCGATTATACCGTTCAAATGGTACTGACCTTTGAGTGATCCCACACACTTTACTATTGCCAAATTACTAGACTTTCTACGAAATAAAATTGTCTATACGACTTTTACTTTCAGTCGTTTGAAAATGTACACTGCCAAAATTACGTCATCACTCCAGCTTAATCACTTTCAAGCTTCGTTATTTTATCACTATCAATTATTTAATAATTTGGCAAAAGTAAATGTCGACATTGACTTGTTCAACACTTCAGTTTCGAAATTGAAACGTGTACTGAATGATAACTTTTTCTCAAATGTTATTTAATTTCTTTTTTTCCTGATAATGTCAGATGACTTGATCAATTTCAATGTTTCTTCTTCTGGGAGTGGCAAATACGTTGTTCGTTTTGTTTGTAATTTAGTAACTTTTTTTTTTTTCTTAACATTAGGTACCCACTTGCATTTCTGTTAAACAACCTAGTGATTATCAGTGGAAACTTGTAATTGGCCCGCAATGTTTTTTTTCTGTGACTGTATCCCTAAATCTAGCTGTAAGTTTTCCAAAAACTTGTAAAATAAAATAAATAAAAATCATTCATTTTGATTAGAGAAATTATAAGAGAATCTTTCAGTCTTAGTATATCTTACAATGTGTTATTAAGAGAAAACATTAATTTCTTACTCTTTATAGCTACATTTTTATTTACTAAACAATACTGACACTTCCTTCTACCAACGTAAATATATCCATAGCTGAATATGAGTGAGACAATTTTCGCGTACCACAGCATAAAACTGTTTATTACCGGACTTGAGCAGCCAAATTTTATGTGCTTTTTTCCCTTTTGTCTTTAATATTTCTCTTTTTTTAAGTGAATTTGAGTAACGTGTTGCTTCTAACTTGTATTAATAATTGTCTTGCGCAGCCGCAAGAGGTCCCGGGTTCGATCCTCAGGAAGATTACCGATAACAAATTCTTAGTGTCAGCCCGGAGTCTGGCAGTTTGCGGTCTTGTACCCCCGTGCCTCGGAAAGCACTTTAAGCCGTTGGTACTGCACCCAATGCGTCTCTGGTCGTGTCACGCAGATGTCCCATCGTAATATGAGGGTAAGGGAGTAGAGAATGCACTTGTGTTTGCACACACACTTGAGCACTATTATATATCCTGCGTATGTGGTTGATCGTTGAGATTGGCCGCCGTAGCCGTATTCGGATGGAGGCTATTATTATTAATAATTGTCTGTAATGTGGTTTGTCGTGTGTTTAGTGAATAAATCTATTTATCTACTATGTAAACATCTTTGCCTACTGAGGTAGCCATCTCATTTTATAATTCACGACTCTTGGTTTTGATGTACTCTTCAAAATGAAAAGATAAATATCAGAAGGTTAAAGCTGGTTAGTGATAAAACTGAACCCCTCTAGGTTTGTAGCGATTGGATATAAGGCCATCAAGTGCTGTAGTGTAATAAAATATGAAGAAAGTTAATAGATAAGTTATATGGGATCTAATAAAAAGGTGATCAAGAATAAAATAGAAATAAAATAATCCACGAACTAATCAGTTGAAAAAAAGAGTACTTATTCATAGTGTTTCATAAATTAATAAACATTTAGCTTTGAATTATGAAAAATAAAATCAGGTTTTCAAGTCATCTGGGATCAGATAGATTACGGCACAGTTCAATAGTTTGTAATACATTTTCATCAAAAAGAGACATTTGTCTCACTTACTAAGTAATCAGATTTTCATGTCGAAATTTCTCAAAATATTAAGACTAATTAATCACATAACAACCTTCACCCGACTTTCATCTTTAAAACCGTTATCATCCAACATTTATGGGCCTAAATTTCCTCGCTTACTCGAAAGTTAAGCTTACAACAGCCATTAGAAATCAGACCATAGATATTAGGGGTAAAACGGTGGAGCAAGACTGATGAAATGGCCTTGCAATTTAACGGGTAGTTGTCAAGCATTAAATTTGTAATGTTCTTGAGGTTTCTCCCCATAAGTTGGTTATTAGGTGATATGAGTGACGGAGGCGTGAGGTTGAAACTGTGCATGTTGATACCGTAACCATTTGTGAAAAAAAAGGTACATCTATACATACACGGTGATATGTTAGGCTAGAAACTATGAATAGAAATTGTTTATACAAATAACTTTAAAAACAGCGGGGCATCTTGAAAATGGCTTAAATTTGACTTTTGCATTCCTTTTGATCCCTTCAACGTTGACTGATTTGATAAAGCGTTTTTTTTGCGTAGACCCCATAGTCAAAGTAGTTCGTACGGATGATTCATTCAAATAGTCACATCATGTAGGTTTTAGTATTGTGGTATTCTTTACTAAGGGTTAATAGAAAAGCGAGGTAAAAGCATTGCAGCTATTTTCATAAACATGAATAAAGTTCTCTTGGCAAGCACAAAATAACAGCTGTTGCATACAAAAGGGAATGCCTACTCGGGAATATGTATGGAATAGCTGACTCTCTAAATAAAATTACCTAATACATTTAAAAGTAACAACAGACAGTTACATCTCTTTACCCATCATTTCTACCTACCATTCTGTACATTGTTTGTTCTACAACCTTTGGAAACTCGCTGAATCTTAATCATCGCTCAATCAGATCTGATGTGATTTTTTGACTCTCCATAATAATATTATAGTGCTCAAGTGTGTGCGCAAACACAAGTGCAGTCTCTATTCCCTAACCCTCATATTCCGATGGGACACCACCGTGACATGAACGAATAGGGATTGGGTGCAGGACCAACAGCTTAACGTGCTTTCCGAGGCACGGGGGTACAATACCGCCAACTTCCAGACTCCGGGCTGACAGTAAGAATTTCTTACCGAAAACTTAGGTACAAATTTTTGGCCCGACCCGAGGATTGAATCCGGGACCTCTCGCACAGCCGTCGCTTTATAGTGCGACCCACTAACCACTTCGCCACCGAGGCAGTCAAACACATGTTTTTGGCACCCCCTGGCAGTATTACGGTTGTATGACAATACATTTTATGTTTATTGAAATGTAGGTAAACTTTATTTGTAATTTATTAAGCTGAAAATACTAAATTATTGCCTTTGCTAACACTCTGTTTCTAATGACCGCTTTCGAATAAGCCATTTATTACTAACTTATAGAGATAATTATGATCAGAAGATGAACATCATTTTCTTATTCATTACTCAGGTTACTTGAAATGAACACAAGTGCATTAATTATAAATTATCTTTATGATAAAAAACTTACAATGTGTTTCATTACATTATATTTTTCATTTTATCGCATAAAAATCCTTTCATTACATACAGAATTTAGTTTAATATTAAAATTGTTGATTGATATCATAATTATGAACTTTTTTGTAATTAGGTTAGGAGCCTTATGATATTCTTTTGGGTAAAATGTTTCGTAGTAATTATTAAAGAATTCACCATTAATTTTATTTGAGCTATCACACTTGATATGTAAAATGCGAGATAGCAACCGATCCAAAATACTTCATGTCCAAAATTTCCAAATTCTCAAGCATCCCTTAAAAATATATATATATATAATCTTTTATATACTGTTATTTTTACTAATAACAGGCTATAAAAGACTGACTAAAATTTAACTCGCTGAAAAGCGTTGATGAGGTCTAGGGTACTACGCGTCTGTCTAAAAGATACCTGTTTAAGAGTAAACACTCTTGCCTTAAACCCGAGTAGGCAGATGAGTAGACGGATCGCCTGATGGTAAGCGATTGCCGCCTCCATAGAAATCCGCGATGCCAGTGAAGTCACAAGTGCGCTGCCAACGTTTAAACCCCCCTTTCCCCCGGATTGGGCATCCGGTACCCTCACTCAAGCAGTGAAACACAACAGTGCTGCTTCACACCGATTTTTTGCGAGGTCGTGGTAACAATTCGGTCGAGCCGAATTCATGCTAAAGCGTGGCTGTCTCACGGTTTGAATTATGTCTATTGTTAGTGCATTAGGTCACATAAAGGCATAACAAACATAAAATTAAGCAATAAAAGGATATAGTTTATTGATAAATCGAAATCATTTTATGCACTCTTCGCTTTCAATTCACAAGATGATTCGTGTGCCAATATTATGGTGATCATCAGTGCATGGAAAGAAATAAGTGATGAATAGATTAAAGGTTAGAATTTTTGTGATCTACATATCAGGTGAAGTTAATCATGCTTTTTGAATGGAAAAGTATTGTGAAAACCATCCACAAATTTATTAGACTGAAGAATAAAATTATCGTTATTTAGTTGAAGACTTGCTTCAACAGATAAAAAGGATCTTCGTATACCCATAAGTGACGTCAAAGTATATTTTAAATGAACTTGTTTTATTTAGGTAGAGTAGGCCCACCTATTGAATGGTTGCGGGGTCTTGCATACTATCATTATCTGATATTTTTTATTGCTGCCCGAAATACTGCATCATAGTTGGGTGGTGGTGCTTTCGGTCTTGCCCGAGATGATGATTGCAGTACTGCCTGAAAATACTACATCACAAATAGGTAGTAGTACATTCAGGCGAGCCCGAGTTATAAATTGCCCGAGTAGCACCCTAAGCCATGTCATTAACGTGATTGTTTGTCAAAAGTCTTTCTATGTGATATTAAATAAAAAAAAAAACTAGAACATTTCGATGCATTACCTACTCAAAGAAATAATATGTATGAAAGATACTTTTAGGTATAAAATTACTGAAACAAGTTATGAAGCATGCGTTAGATAGGATTAAGAAGTTTTAGTATGCTATTATGTCTAATTATAGGTTTGCTATTCATAGATCTACATATGTTTAAAACATCAGTTTGACATAATAATAATTAGACAAAAGAAACTATTATTGATTAAATTATTATAAAATATTCAGTGATATAATTTAATGTAACAATCTGTTAGTTTATAAGCATGTTTACTTAATCATTTGTATATAAATTTAACACTGATTTAATAACAAAGTATATGTTGACCTATAAAGGTTAAAAAATTCAATGAAAATTTGGATTATTTTCGATAATCTGCACTCCACCTGATGAAAAGCGAAATTATTAATTATACATTACCTTCTTCAACCCCCTTGTTCAAATCCTGTCCAGAAATCCTCGGGAGTGACAGCTGAATCGTCCTTGAATTGGCAAAAGCGGCGATCCTGTCCCAGAGCATGTCAGATAAAGCTTCGTTCTTATCAGCCAAATTTCTTGGCAGATTCGACTCGATGTCATTTTCACTGATCGGGGTCACTTCTGGTTCCGATGTTTTGACGATCTCCACGCCTTCAACTAAGGGGATGTTGCTCGTCCTTGCAGCTCTGTCAAAGAAGAGGATAGCTTTCTTCTTCAGGCAGGGGAGGAGTCCATCCGACCGTTGGCAATCCTCGTAAATCCTCATTGCGTATCTCACTCCTAGGTCATCCCGTGCTGACGTCATAGAGACAGCTAGTACTAAAAGAAACACTTTGGCGAACATTTCGGCTGAGTGTACACGGGACGGTGTGATAAAAAAGACTGTTGAGTGTCATGCAAGCACCGCGCGTATTTATAGGCTAATGTCTACGAAAAGAATAGTGACTCTTAGATCGGGGGTACGCTGTTAGGCCGCGAGCGCACTGTGGGAAATATGAATGGGGCAGAGCTACTTGTACTGTAGTTGGACGGATTTGCAAGGTTGTTGCCGGTGTGTATAGAGGTTAGTGCGGCGTGTGAGCGGGAGGGAAGACAGTGCGTTGTGCTCGCGAAGGGACTGATAGTGCTGGGATGGGAAAATTTGACCTTGACTTTCGCAGATTGTTTATCAACACTGGGAGAGCGGTAAAGTGGTTCTTATTTAAGGTTGGATTTTTTTTTGTATATTTAATTGTGTAAATAAATTTAAGGGCCCTATTGGTACCCTGTTGGTACTTTAGGAGAGTTAATAAAACGACGAACTCTGAGATTATTCTGATTTTTTATTAAAAGGGTTACATCTTATATACTACCTTAAATGACTAACATACACGTGTCTGGGGTTATGGACCCTTAGGTACGTCTCAAGTTATTTAGGTTAATAAATAATAGATCATATTATTTTAAACTTGGGTTACTCATTGTTTATAGGTAAATAATATCATGTTTGTAATTCGAATAAGTACATTAATTTAACATTGTTTTTATTACTACTTTAATATCGGGTTACAAACCAATTATAACTACTATGTTTAATAGGTCTCTACACTACATGGGTACGGCTTACTAGCTTGAATAAACAAAATGAATTATTAAAAGAATTTTCAAAATTTAGCACAGAACGTTTACTACTAGTTTTTGGTCTGAACTTTCTTTTTTATTATTGATATAAATGGATAGCAAAGTTTTCGAAGAACGTCTTGTACATATAATCATGTCACTTTACCTATATTTTAATCCAAAAATTAACAAAGGAGCAAATCTGGGCTAAACGTTTCCAAAACACGACGAGGGCAGCACGCTTCAGACTTTAGCCAGTAAACCTTTTCAGGGCGAGGAGGAAACCCTTTCTATCTATTTCAGTCCCATCTCAGAAGATGGGACATAACTTCCAACACTCCGTGCGTAATTCATTCATTCATTGTATAGAATAGCTGAGTTTTTTTTCGCTTATTTTGTTGATCAAACATGCTAAATTGACCTTAATCACGAGACCTATATTGAGATTTTCGGTGTATAGGGTTTAAAAAAATATACATAAATAAAAAATATTCCACAACATCAGATACATTGATCTGACTCCGAGATAGGTAGCTCAAGCACCTGTGTTACGGATACCAGAATCAACAGTGGGATTACAAATATATACATATAATACTTTTCTTTTGTAAATACATACTTATAATACATAGAAAATACCCAGATCAATACAAACAGACATGTTCATGCACACAAATGTTTTTCAATACAAAATATTTTTTTTATAACACTGTAAACCTATTTGCCCTTAAAGTTTGTCACAATGCCTTAGTAGAATATGACTAAAATGAAAGGGGAAATTTCATTAAACTATTGGATAAGTAGGTGACTATGGTGGGTCAACAAAGTAACAAGTGATCTCATCCGACCACCTAGACCCCTCGCTCAACAACCATGAAGATTCCAACAGATATGAACAAACTCACTCAAATACCCACCTTAGACGTATAAATTACCTTACATTTGCTTACCAGGTAAAAAATATTAAAAGTAAGTGTGAGTATTAGAACGCACTGGGTGTTCCGTACAAACTAAGGATATAGTTGGCCACGCACTTGTGACTCCACTGGTGTCGCGGGTGTCCATGGGCGGCGGCAATCGCTTACCATCAGGTGATCCGTTTGCATCCGTCCGATCACATAAAAAAAAATCTTTTATATTCTGACTCTAGATATCCCGAGATATCCTCGGGATATCTTGTCAATGTCAAGTAACTAATTGAGAATAAGTAGGTAGTCAACAGTCGATGTCAGTCAAAGTCACAGTTACTAAATAAAGCGCCGGTGTTTTGCGTTTCATAACCGAAACTCCTTCATAATATTGTGCTGTATATGTGTTTGTTTGTTTGTATATGTTTTGTTTGGTTTAAGATGGTGTAATTCTCAATTAAACATTTTAAAAAATCATAATGAGAGAATTATGATTACACCGGTCAATTTTTTAATTAAAAACGTGTCTCTCTATTCACTTGACATTGGCAGAGTTATATGAGTGTTTGCCGTGGGCAACACAGTAGCAGCCATAAAAAAAATCGTTTCATCAGCCTGAGGATTCTTTTTTGATCTATGTGGTAGGTGACAGACGAGCAGACCGATCACCTTGTGGTAAGCAATTGTCGCCGCCCAAAGGTTCTCGAGTGGTGGCCATGAACAGGAGGTCTCAGCCGCAGCAAGTCCCCCACAAGGTGGACCGACGATCGTGAAGGTCATGGGAATCCATTGGATGCGGGCAGCACAGGACCGATCTGTGTGGAGAACATTGAGGAGGCCTATGTCTAGCAGTGGACGTCTACTGGCTGAAATGATGACGACCAGCTCAGCTGTAAGAAGAAATATCGTGCTTTAGAAATATATTTTCCTGAAGGTTGTCTGCTTTGAACGCAACAAATACTATGTCTATCTATTTACTTTTTTTTTAATGTAATTTCTGTTCAATAATAGGGTTCTCTTACGTTACCTTGTACTAAACTAAAAAAATATGATAAAATAAACAAAGAACAAGTATTTATAGAAGTTTTCATTTTAACATTTATAATAAAAAATAATAATAAATAAATAAAATGCTTTATTACATGAACATAGATATTTTTACAAAATTATGGTTGGAGACTCCTTTTAAGCATATACATGCCTGTGCCAGGAGCCTCCGCTCTTCAGTTTTTTAACATCATACTATATTTAGGTACATGACAATCTAAAGACCTTTTATTTCGTTAATATAATAACATAAGCATAATATGTGTGTGTGGGTGTGTGTCTGTGTGTGCGTGTGCGTGTGTGTGTGCGTGTGTGTGTGTGTGGGTGTGTGTGCGTGTTTGTGTGTGCGTGTATTATGTTCGCTTATTTTAGTAACTTTTCAACTTCTTCATACTTTAACGTTGTTAGCCATTCTGTTACAGTATATTTAAGTTATTTTTGGGTTTTGTTGTAAATATACAGTACTTTGTTAATTTTGTTAAATATAGGTGCTGAAATATGTATATATTGTAGGTTAGCAAATACGGTTTTGGTTCTTTCTATCTGAATTTCTATGCATTATGAGAAAATAAATATTTTTAAATATCTTCTGACAAAAGTGTTCAATTTTTTCTTCTTCTTGCCGTATTGACAGCAAAGTTTATTTTAAATAAGTATTTTGCTATGTACTTTTTTCTTTTGAGGTGCGGAACCCTTAAAACCACCAACATGGTATATTTTATGTAAAATGCGCATTTAAGATGCAGTCTCCAGTTTGACTGCGGTATTAATTCTAATATCGTTGTTATTGGGATTAATTAGTACCGTCCAGTTTGCTGGTAAAAGTGATTAAATTTCATTTACATCATTTACTCTGTATGCTTTCACTGGTCAACGAGAGTACAATGTCTAATTCACTTATGGGATTACAGTTGATTAAAATTCATTAAATTCATTAATTCTAACATTACCATTAAATTCATTAATTCGTACATCAACTATTAGGGAAGACTAAAGCTTAGTAAGAATAGGTAGTATAAGTACCTACATAATATGGCTTTAAATAATAATGTCTATAAGCTTCATCATCATCAGCCCATTTAAGTCCCCACTGCTGGGGCACGGGCCACCCTCAATCACATGAGGGGTAATTGCCATACTCACCACGCTTGGCTGACGGGTTGGCGAGGGTTTTGACATAAATGCAGAGTTTTCCTTCTCTTGGTGCTGATGATCATGCCAGCAGCTTTACCTTAGTCACCTTTTACGACACCTCAGTTAGAGTGAGGGTGGCCTATTCTACACTGCCGGGGACCACACGGCTTAACGGCACGGTATCCAACTTACGTGGCTCATTAAAATCGGCCGCCGTAGCGAAATCTGTTGGTGGATATTATTATAACTTAGACCGTTTTACTATAGGATTGCTTCTCTTCGGCATGAATGAGCCGGCTCGACTGGAGTGATACCACAAGCTCACAGACAACCGACGCATGAAGCATCGTTTCAGCTGTATTCCGCTGAGGGAGGATACCGGAGACCCAGTCTGAGGGAAAGGGGGGTGGGCATGGCACTTGTCACTCTACTGGTGTTGTCTTCAGCAGATGGTCCGTCTGTTCGTCTGCCACCAATCACTTAAAGAAATATTAATTCTATATGCTAGCCTTATTATACTTACCATGTTTCAACTACTTAAAATATACGAGGTAAGTAATGGCATACAAGTTATATTTAAGGTGACGGGTAGGGCACATGGATAGCGACATCAATCGATTTTAATTTTTAGCTACTAAACCGTTTTTGTACGCGAAAAATTGATTCACGCCATAAGTGACCGCTTTTGGCGTGAATCAATTTGTAGCGTACGCGTTGGACCTAAAATTTATGCACGGCTATTTAATAAATAGTATAAGTCATTGCCGAGCGGTTGTAACCCCGAAATTGTTGAAAATAGATCCGGTTTAGTAGCTAAAAATTAAAATCGAATGGCGTTACTAGTGTGCCCTACCCGTCACCTTAACAGGAAGGAGATGAATGAATCTGTGATCAATATCCCATACAATGTTAATTACAAGTTGATTAACCATATGATTTATTAGCCTTGAAGCGTGAAAAGAGTATAACTGAATAAGATCTACAATTATAACCACAGTATATGATAAAAGAGTGTGTAATCTAATTTATATCGTCTTATATGTTTACTTCTGTCTTGTCCTATAAATAGAGTGAGAACAAATACGATTGGTCTCTAGTAGGTATATGATAATTTCCTGTAAATTTACATGTCCTATGTTATGACAAAACGTGCTGTACTTTTATACCTGTCATTCCAACTTTTTCACCATGTTTTACCCAAATAAATTTCATTCATTCATTCATTCATTCGTTCATTCATACATTCATTCGTTCATTCATTCATTCAAAATTTTAAATTAAAATCAAATTTTAATGGAGATTTATAAGACGCTTTGCAGTGAGGCTAGCTTGTTTTTGTCTAATAGTGACAGTGACGTAGACAGAGACAGCAAAAGAGAGAAAAAGGCATTTTTGAAAGGAAAAGGTTGATTTTTATTTATTCACACAATAATATTTTAAGTAAAACGCAACGTATCAGCTGATACAAATCATAGGCTTTCAATTATATTTAGTGGTAGTAAGCGTACATATTCGTTGCTTAGGAGTGCTTTGGAGTGTTGCATAAATATAAAAATCATGGTTTTGTTATCACTGCTATTGTGCATTGAGTGAGTGGTCACGTAGAAAATTTTATTGAACCTAATAGAGCCTTAAAACCTATTTTTCCGTTTCGGTTTTAACAGAACCCGTAGGTCAATAAAACGCTAAATGTTTTATTGTATGACTGTGACTTTTTTTGTGTGATAGGTGGCAGACGAGCAGATAGATAGATAGATAGATAGATAGATAGATAGATAGATAGATACTCTTTATTGCACAACATATAAAACTTAAAAGCTAGGTATACAGAGATACAATGTACAATTTAGGCGGTCTTATCGCTGGGAACGATCTCTACCAGACAACCTTCAGGTAAAGGACATTAGATAGAAGAGGAGAGCAGATGGATCGCCTGGTGGTAAGTGATTGCCGCCGCCCATGGACACCCGCGACAACAGTTGCAGTGGAGTCACAAGTGCGCTGCCAACTGTTTGGGAGGCGCACGGGCTTATTCACAAACCTAATAATTTTATCAGACCAATTGATCGATCATCGGTATGGAGCATCGTTTGATAGCAGAATGGATGAGTTGAAGTCGATCGATAGTCTCCAGACCTATCTATCGAGTCGGTCAAAGACGTCGATCGATGGTAAAATAAGTTAATTGACATCGATCGATAAATTCTCCCAGACCCAATCGATCGTCGA
This sequence comes from Marasmia exigua, assembly GCA_019059595.1. Taxonomy (NCBI): domain Eukaryota; kingdom Metazoa; phylum Arthropoda; class Insecta; order Lepidoptera; family Crambidae; genus Marasmia; species Marasmia exigua. The sequence continues at coordinate 8,058,950 of CM032484.1, read as the reverse complement.
TCGAAGGTAGAATGAATTAGTTGTCGGCGATTGTCAGATTCTACGAGACCAATTGATCGTTCATAGCCACCAGACATATCAATCGACGTTGATCGATGGAATCATTCGAATGCTTCATCGAACGATATCCGTAGATCTATAAAAACTCTAATAGGTTTTAGTTATTTGATCATCATTTAGACGACCAGTTTAGCACAGTGGTTTGTGCGCCGGTTGAGACGTAAGGGTCGCGGGTTTGGTTCCCGCACCAACACAAATGTTTGTTGATGAAACAGATATTTGTGTTGGGTCTGGGTGTTTTGTGTTCGTTGTTCCTGCTTTCCATAGTACAAGGGAAAACCTTAGTTTGGGACCTGGACAATATGTGTAATGTTATCTCAATTTATTGATTATTTATCAATATGTTTGATCGACGATCGATCGATCGGTCTGGTAACAACCTAACATTGCTCTATCAACTACTATTAGACAAGACAACTATTTCGCCAGGAGTCTCAAACCTTTCGCCAAACTTTTTCTTTTACGACTCTTGAGTTACGACTACATTTACTTTTTAAAATACTTATGGATAAATACCGTATAACATTTGATGACACTTGACGCTATTTAGCTGTTCGACAATTGATTGCGTAGAGTCGTTGAAAGTTTTGTTGTTTTTGAAACTTCTTGCAAAAAATATATACCTACAAACATATGGTATAACATTGTGTTTTTTTTTATGTAATAGGTGGCAGACGGATCACCTGATGGAAAGCGATTGCCGCAACCAATGGACACCCGCGACACCAGCGGAGTCACAAGTACGCTGCCAACCTTTAAACCCCCTTGGATTGGGCCCCCGGTACCCTCACTCATGCAACGTAATACAGCACAGTGCTGCGTCACGCCGGTTTTCTGGTACCACTCCGGTCGACCCGGCTTATGTCGAAGTCAAAGTCAAAGTCAAAGTATTTATTTGCATAAAATAGGTATACAAAAGATATTACAGAAAATGATGTCCGCTATTCAGTTAATTAAATTAACATGCAAATTTTAAAAAATCTTTGAGGCTATAAAAACAATTAGATATCAACCATTGGCGTAGTTTCCCAGTCATTACATTAATAGGTCCGAAATTGAATTTATTTGGAATTTTATAATATATTTTAATACACATGCAATAGCAGCTTTTTTGACATACTGATGTTCTTGGTTGAAAATCCAATGCATAAAGCGTGGCTCTTCCACGTAATTTTCTTAGTATCAGCCAATATAATGTCCCACTGCACGGAAAAGGCCTCGATGTTCGGTCGAGATCACGGCCCGGTACTTAAACCTCTAGACCGACAGAACGATTTCTTAGCTCGACTATAAGTCGACACAAATAAAGACTTTAATACAGTAAATATTTACATCCTTTTACCCACGTCTTTTAATCACTTACACTTAGACCATAATTCAGGACTTAAGGATAATATAATAATAATAATAATAATTCTAACAACATCTCATACGTTGACCTGATTCCGTACTAAGTAGCTTAAGCACTTGTGTTACAGATATCAGGCAACAGAGGAACACAAATATATACTTAAATACATATATTACACTCAGACACTGAACAAACACAAGTGTTCATTGCACGAATGTTTGTCCAGGGTGGGGATCGAACCCACGAGCTTTGGCGTAAGAGGCAGGGTCACTACCAATTGCGCCATGCGGTCAGCCTAAGGAGTCTAGTAATTAACCTTGGAGAGCCACGCTTCTGCAATAGGCCAGCTCGACCGAAGTGATACCAACACCCCACAGAAAACCGGCGTGAAGCAGCACTGTGCTTTGTTTCGCTGCGTGAGTGAGGAAACAGGAGACCCAATCCGGAGGATTTAAAGGTTAGCAACGCACTGGTGTCGCGGCTGTCCATGCGCGGCGGCAATCGCATATCATCAGGTGATTCGTCTGCTCGTCTGCCACTTATCACAAAAAAGCACGATAAAGAGTAATTTAGCTTTTTTTTTACGTTTACCTCCAACGTAGTTGGAGCCTATTCACAACTTCGGTTTCAAGCTTCGGTTACACAACCGTGCCGTGTAACCGAAGCCGTGTGATCCCCGGCAGAGTAGAATAGGCCACCCTCACTCTTACCGAGGTGTCGTAAAAGACGACTAAGGTAAAGCTGCTGGCATGATCATCAGCACCCAGAGAAGGAAAACTCTGCATTTCAAAACCCTCGCCAACCCGTCTGCCAAGCGTGGTGAGTATGGCAATTACCCCTCATGTGATTGAGGGAGGCCCGTGCCCCAACAGTGAGGATTTAAATGGGCTGATGATGATGATGATGAATTTCGACTACTAATTCATACTAGTTCTCGCATTCATTCCTCTCGCACCTTTACTCTTCATACTAGTTTTCTCTCTCTAATATTCTTTCATTCATCTTTTCTCACATTTTCGGGTTGGGAGAGAGAGACGGTCTATCTCTATTTATCCGTCTATCTAATGTATGTTTGGGCTTAGCCTTTATTTTCAGCGAGCGTATTTTGTGTTGTACCAATATCAAAACTATGTTATATTGCTAGGTTCACATCTCTCAAGATTACATTCAGATCATACCTATGTGGGGTAATGAACTTTCTATGACCGTGAGTAACATAGTGCCATACATCTGTGATTACTCAAAAAAAGACAAGAAAAAGTGTAAGAATTGCAACAGAGTATCGAGATAGTGCAATTGAGCTGCAAAGTGCACGGAAAACAATACGTCAATTATATCAATAGTCGAGAGATGGTCGCGGGTAAATCATTAGAATAGCATGTATTGTGCATATTTCCGACATAATTACACTGGGAGGTATTTTCTCTTTGTAAGTCTTTTTATCTACCTCTCTGTCTATTTTTTTTTATATGATAGGTGGCAGACGAGCAGACGGATCGCCTGAGGGTCTCCTACGTAGTTTCCAATGCCACTGTCTCGACGCACGCTTTTGCGGGCTCATAGTTTCGAAAGCTCATGGACTCGAATGATGTAGTCGCGAAAGACGCTGATTCGAAAAACATTAGCACTGCCTCATACGCTCGAATATGGTTGTATATCTATATGTAGAATTCCTCAGCTTTTTTGGACATTAATTACCTCATCCAAGCGTTTAATTCCCGGTCGCATCCAAAGCTGTCACTCACACACAAAGGAGACCCCTGATGGTAAGCAATTGTCGCCGCCCATGGACACCAGCTACACCAGTTTAATCACAAGTGCGCTGCCAACCTTTAAACCCCCTTTCCCCTGAATTGGGCCTCCAGTCACGCAGCGAATCACAGCACCGTGCTAATTCACGCCGGTTTTCTGTGAAGCCGTGGTATCACTCCGGTCGTGGCGGTCCATTCATGCCGAAGTGGGTTTTTCCACGGACAAGTAGAGCAGTACGTTTATTTTACACTTCTTACATATCTAAAGGTAGTGAAGGCCAAAGAGCAGTCGTTTCATTTAAGTTCGCATACTTACCATGACTTACCAAACCAGAATTCATCTGTCGCACCCAAACAGAGAGAAGCACAGCGCATGAAAAGGAGACGGCGATTATATTCAGTCGTGCGGGCTCATGGTCCAACCGTACCCTTGCTCCGAAACAACGGCGCCTGGTGAAACTGGAGTGAAAAGCTAAGATAATGATGAGACTGTCCGGAAGAAATCGCTACAAGCGATAAGACCGCCTTATAGTACCTACTATCCATTATTGTTGTACGTACATACAAAAGTTTCTTTACATGAAACTTCTTTACTTAACTATTCTGCTTTTATAAGCAATTTTTAAGGGGTTCGTAGGAAATGTTACTTCGACATGGTACTTAAGTGTTAATTTTTGATACTGAGCGTACCATACTCGTGTTTTGTTGCTGTCTTTCTGCAATAAAGAATATCTAGATAAATACATTTTTGATTATGATGCTCTGGTTTTCAACACTACCATAAAGTTAGATACATCAAATAATCACACTCGCCTGTCAGTAATTACTCCTGTTTTCACTGTACACTTTGTGTCATTTAAACGGTGAGCTATCATCGCGTTAGTCATGGGAAGATGACACTTGAGTTACGATTAAATAGTACTTTCACTGTACTTTTGTTCAAGGCATTAAAGAAGAGACATAAAAAGTATTTGTTACTTAATGGATGAATTTCTTTGTTTATTTTGTTTGATAAATATTGCGTAATTGTGAAATGCTTTGAGTATTGTACAAGGAACAAAACACTATACAAAACATCGTGTTTATATTATTGTTATAGATAGCTAAGTGGGATGGCCATATCAGCCCAAGGACTGACAACTGCTGGGGTAAAAGAGGTCTGGAGTGGAGACCGCGCATCAACAAACATAGTGTAGCAACTGGAGCCCAATTCTCGAGATTTGAAAAAACATGGCAGATGTCGCCTGAAAACGATAAAAAAAATCTATGTTTTTCCGATTTAATATCGATATTATAGAGCGTACTCCTTTTTATAAGGCCGGCGACACACTAGCGATCTCTCTAATTTCGTGGCTGTTCAGGGGCGGCGATGATTGCTGGTATCTTCTAGCATAAAAAGATTTATATCGGGAATTGGGCTCCACAGGAGCCAAATTTTCGGGCTCGTGACATTTATTATCATACGCTTTTTTTTGTATGGTTTTCATGCGACATTCACCATATTTTTTTGTTCCAAAATCCACGAGAATTGCTCTCAGGCCAGATGGAGTGATACTTTGCACTGGTTAGCTGGCAGGAGCGGTATGCGAGTAGACAAAGATCGATCGGAGTGGTGGACGTTTGGAGAGGCCTAAGTAGTTGTCCTTTGACGAACTAGCGAAATAACAATATTGGTCATATGCTTACAATAAGTTAAAATAAGTTATAATAAGCTTATAATAGGTATCCTTTTTTTATTAGAATAGCCAGACATTTGGCCACAATCTCACCTGATGGTAAATGATTATGTGGCTGAGGATGGATCATGCCTGTCTAGTAACAGCTATTCACTCTTTTCTTGAATATGTTCCAGCAGATCCTTCCTTCACATCTTCCAGCAGAGAGTTCCATTCCTTAGCCGTACGCAACATGAATGTACATTTGAACTGTTTGGTACGTATTGCCGGTATTTCTACCACATAAGGGTGGTAACCCCTTCTACGTCTTGTGTCCCGATTATGAAAGGGGGCTGGTGGAATTAGATCATGTAATTCTTTCGCACACTCTCCGAAATGCAACCTGTAAAAGACCGAAAGACACGCTACCTTACGCCTGTGTTCAAGGCTTAACAGCTTGCGATCAAAAAGTTCGGCGTCGCCAACAATTCTTTTAGCTCAGTTTTCGATCGATTCCAATGTAGATCCATACCTATACCCATCCTAATGCAATAATCTCTCCAATTGGCCTGAGGACATCTCACTCCAAAATTCGTTTAACCAAGTGAGAGTTAAACTACGGCTTGCATGAGCTCTGCTCATCGTCATCATCGTCAGCCCATTTAAGTTCCCACTGCTGGGGCACGGGCCTCCCTCAATCACATGAGGGGTAATTGCCATGCTCACCACGCTTGGCAGACGGGTTGGCGAGGGTTTTGATATAAATGCAGAGTTTTCCTTCTCTTGGTGCTGATGATCATGCCAGCAGCTTTACCTTAGTCGCCTTTTACGACACCTCGGCAAGAGTGATGGTGGCCTATTCTACTCTGCCGGGGACCACACGGCTCTGCTCTGCTAAATCAGAGTAATATAACACAGCTTCATAGAAAAGTGGCGCGAAGTAGCTAGCATCTGTGCTGTGTTTTGCCGTGTAAGTAAGAGTACCGGACACCTTATCTAGGGGAAAGGGGCTTAAAATTGTTAGTGCATGGGCGGGAGCAATTGCTTGCCATCAGGAGGTCCGTCTGCTCGTCTGTCACCTATAACATGAAAATAACCCAAGTTAGATCTGCAGCTGATGTCCTTAGCCTACTGTCATTTAAATCAACTTGTTGTTCCAATGAGCCGCATATGTCGATGACTATTGATTATCTGGATTCGGATTAACAATCCATTCCACATCGATTTATTTATTTTATTATTGAAATAGAAAGTGTTTCTAATGTTTATTGTGGGTGAACACTGAGAGATCATATAGAACACTCTAATTGACTTAATCGCGTCTTGATGTAAATTGCTTTGTACAGACGCTGGCAAACAAGGTGAGTGTTAGATGATTTTATTAAACGTAAAAGCTATTTTTTTAAAGGGGTTATAATGGAAACTAAAGCGAAGGTTAAGCAAGACCTCTTTTAAATAGTCAAAATTTTATTTCACAGTGCATGCCTCTCTGTTTTTACCTAATAGGAAATCGTATAATGTTATAATGACTACTATATAACATACATAGGCATTTATAATTTATTGAAAAGTTGTTATTTTAATGATTTTGACTCCAGTTTCTTAGAGAAGGTTATAACAATCAACGATGCTGACTGGCAAAATTCATATTTCATTAAATGGCTCAATGTCTAAAGTTAAGTATCAGCCTATTTATTGTCCCACTGCAAAATGAAATGCTGAAATCAAGTCAACGCTACTATTACGGGATTAGGCTTAGTCACTTTAGGTCGCGATTCAGAATAATGTGGACTTTGTTTGTTAATATGAAAAACCCAGTGAATCAATAATTATAAGGTGTTTGAGCGTGTTAGGGTGTTCTCAGGAGTAAATCCGTGAAGATAACAGGTGCTTGTGCTTTTGTACCTCTTTGCAATAAAGTTGACCCAAGTGATACCATAGCCTCTACAAAAATGACATGAATATGTGTCTCACCGTCTGAATGAGGGCATGCCAGATCCAAATGGTGACTCTACGGTGTATTTGGCGGCAATCGCTTACTACTCTACTTGGCTATAACCTTTCGCAGAAAAAGTAATGAAATGTAATGTCGACCTGACCGGATGGCGCCATTTGGTAGTCGCCCTGCCTCTTACGCCAAAGGTCGTGGGTTCGATCCCCACCCTGGACAAACATTCGTGCGATGAACACTTGTGTTTGTTCAGTGTCTGGGAGTAATATATGTATTTAAGTATATATTTGTGTTCCTCTGTTGCCTGTTAGATATCAGGCAATCAGGTATCAGGTTCCATATGGGACAAACCTATTTAAAACAATTTTAAACAATTTCGGGGTTACAATCTCTCGGCAAAGATTTATACTATTTATTAAATGACTCATGTATCTTCTCAGTAGAAATCGACATTCCTAACCAGCGGCAGATATTATGTACCTATTTTGTACATTCATACGTGTTCTGTAGGTCCACCTAAATTGAATAAATAATTTTTCGTCTTTATCTTTGTCATGCACAAATGTTGGATCCGCTTTTGTACGCGAAAAATAGATTCACGCTAAAAGCGGCCACTTTTGGCGTAAATCAATTTTTCGCGTTTGTTCAGGGACTCAACATTTGTGCAAGGTTATTTAATCAATAGTATAAGTGTTTGCCGAGAGATTGTACGGTTTAGTAGCTAAAAATTAAAATCGAATGGCGTCGCTAGTGTGCCCTACCCGTCACCTTAAGCTACTTAGTACGGAATCAAGGGCAATGTATGAGATGTTGTGAGAATTATTATAATCAGCTGTTCAGCTGTTCTGTTCCAATGTATATACTTAATACAAAAAAAAACACAATTATATTCACACATCGATCCACTTCCTCCAGCGTGTGTACGCGCTAGTGATTACACGATAGTACGTAAGTTGACTATTCCGCTTGAGTAAATGTACTGAAAGGATTAGTTTGGTACTAATTAAGCAAAACATTGAATGTAAACATAATTGATACCTATTCATTAATAAGTACCCTAAAGTATGTAAAAAAACGTTTCATAATATTTCATAGCTCACTACGAAACTTAAATACTGGCTATATTACAATTTATCTATTAATACTATTTATAAAAAAGTAAATTCTATAGAGAACAATAAGGTAGGTAAACCAAAAAGTCGAAACGCTTGCGTGATGCAATCGACACCCAGCACCATCTATTGGTACAGGTGTGGGACTAATGTCTCGAAACGAAGTTAGGGTGGGCCACTAGTAATATGTAAAGCTATACCTATGACCAATTTAGAAGCATCCTAACAAGGAAACCAGACCATTTGAATCATGGTCACACGTTTCAGAAACTATCCGAAACGTGTTTCCTCACGATGATTTCCCTCACAGTCAAACTAATGGTAAATATACACACATAGATTTGAAATACCCGCGTTAGCGCATCATTGATAACCGACTGAAAGTAAACTTTTCACATGAGCAAAAACATCCAATTATGGCTTCGACTTTTTCAAGATCAGAGTTCAAAGAGAGAGAGAAAGGTCAAATATAATGTGATCATAATAACAAGTGAATGGATATACTATCTAGACAGACAGGTAAAACGATGACGGGATATCATTCAACATCAAAATGATATTAGCGTTCAAACGTACCAAAAATATTTGAACATTAGATAAAAACCACTATTAGCACAATACACTTCATAGTGTATTTTTCTTTTTTTTAAACTATGACAAACAATCATTTGACCTCAATCTCACCTGAACTAAAGTAAAGATGAGGTGGGCCATGCTTGGTGGTGAAAAACCTATTGACTTTTGCCTTAAAAAGGCCCAGGTTATATTGTTCAAGAAATACATCGGCGAGTAACGAGTTCCACTCCTTGGCTGTTCGCAGCAGAAAGGAGTTTGCGCAGCGCTTAGTACGGATGGCTGGAACTTCAACCATATAGGGACGATCTGGTGAAGATTGCGGGAATCCATTGGATGCAGGCGGCACAGGACCGAACTGTGTGGAGAACTTTGGGGGAGGCCTATGTCCAGCTGTGGTCGTCTATTGGCTGAAATTATGATAATGATGATGAAATTGTCGCTGTGATAGCGAGAGCCTGCCGCATCCAAACAAAAGGGACACACAGTACGTGTGGTAAAGCCGAAGATAAAGGTTTGGCCGTGGTTTCTTTTTCAGAGTAGGTCCCCTGATCTGCCGAGGACCTGCACATGCACAACTACCAGCTTCATAACCATTATCTCAACAATTAAAGGTTATTCATTATCATCGTTTCAGGGTTTTATTCCCGGCTTCGTCTAAAACTGCAGCTTTAAATATTTCACAACATCACATACATTGACTTCGAGATAAGTAGCTCAAGCACCTGTGTTACGGATATCAGAACCAACAGCGGAATTACAAATACATACAAATGATACTTTTTTTTTGCTTTGAAGCGAAGGGTACGATTGGACCATTGGATTCAGAATTTGCGCAGTCTGTTAATTACAATGAGACGTTTGTCGTCTGACCTTTGCAGCCCTTTTAACAGAGAAACAGACCCACTGAATCATGGTTACAGGTTCCAGAAACTATTCAAAACGTGCAGGTTTCCTTATAATAATTTTCTACACGAACAAGTTAATGGTACAACAATGCTGTGGGAGTACCACTCTTCGACATGAATGGACAGGCTTAACTGAAGTGATACCATCATCATCATCATTTCAGCCAATAGACGTCCACTGCTGGACATAGGCCTCCCCCAATGTTCTCCACACAGATCGGTCCTGTGCCGCCCGCATCCACTGGATTCTCGCGACCATACCGATACCAATAGTGATACCATGTTCCCACATAAAACTAGCTTAAAGCAGTATCTGTACTATGTTTCGTCGAGTGAGGTTACAGAAGGCCCAACCCGGGGGAAAAGGGACTTGTGACTCTATTGGTGTTGCAGATGTCCATGGGCGGCGGAAATCACTTACCATTAGGTGATCCGTTTGCTCGACTGCCACCTACCAAAAAATAAATCTATTCTCAAACTCTACACTATTTAAAATCGCAATATTTGTTTGGCTTTAGGATCCATCATTTCGTTGAGAGATCTGAATCACTCACTGAGTATATATTTTGTACTTAAGTTAACTGTCGGACAATCGTCTGACTGTGAAAAGGAATCTGTATCGTAAAAACGCCTTCTTGGTCTAACGGTTTTATTAACACCCCGTTAGTCCAGTGGTTTAAGAAACAGGCCGTGATCTCGGGGTCCTGGGTTCGATTCACGGGTCGAGCAAAGGTGTGTTTCGAATTTTTCGAACATAGCTCAGATTGTGATCACCAATTTGCATTAGGCAAGCGTGGTGATTAAGCCAAATCCCATCGTAGTAGCTATGACTTGATTTCTAGAGGCCTTTTCCCTGCAGTGGGACATATAGGCTACTACTTAACTGTCGGAAAACTGAAAAATTCAGGTAAATATCAAATACGAAACGTTGAAAAAGTCAATCATGTCAAATCGCAATTATTTCGAAACTATTGTTCCGACATTCAAAATCATAGGTTAGACATAAACATGCCATTGACAAATCATCTACAATGTGCTATACGTCTGTTCATTAAGTAGACAATTAAACCAAATCATAGTCATGAAAAATTCTACCTTCAACTCTTTGAAATGAGGTTGAAAATGTATTAAATAAAAATTGTCGTACTAAGGCAAAGAAACTGGTAAATATTCATTTGGTAATTATGAAATCGGATGCAATCAATTATCTGGATTAGCGAGCATTGATACTTTCTTATATAGAAGAAGTCATCAGCTGTTAAAAAAAACCGAGGGTTCCGCCGTACAAACGTAGCGGTTTAAAATTTATGATTACCTCTGTATCAACTGTGTATTATGCAAATAAATAATGTTTCTGTTTCAGTTAGAACGCATCTTCACACACACATCTTCTATCGCATTTACAATGGGGAATGTTCCGAGGAGCTGTTCGGCCTTATTCCAGCTGCAATTTTTCACCACCGCACATCACGTCAGAACGCCAAATTCCATCCACATCACCTGGATAGATTTATATCGACTACAGTGCGTTTCTCACGTCATTTCCTACCACGCACAGTAAAACTGTGGAACCAGCTGTCATCCGTGGTGTTTCCGAACAGATACGACCTGGTGACCTTCAAGAAAAGGGTGTACTCCTTTCTTAAGAGTCGGCAACGCATATGTGATACCTCAGGTGTTGCAGATGTCCATGGGCGGTGATCACTTTCCATCAGGTGTGCCGTCTGCTCGTTTGTCCGCTATAATGTAAAAAAAAAAGTTAGAACGCATTTAGGTTATATACAGAATTACATTCACCAAAATATTTAGATTGTATGACGATTGTGGTGGTCTTTGTTTTGGTTTAACTAGTTATTGAGCCTAGAAAATTTTAAAAGGTTTCGGGTTTTTCTGTTAGGTTGTTTCATACCAAAATTCAAGATTCAATATCAGCGGGCGGCGAGTTTCAAAATATGCGGTATGATTATAGGTATGTACCTCAGCGTTTTGAATTTTTGCGTTGACTGAGAATTTTTCACAGTTTAGAGGCAATTAGACTTAAGAAGTGTTTGATATGAATTTCAACTTTAATATCTTTACGCGTTCATGTGGAAAAGGGTAGGTAGTAAGTATATAATTATTAAAAATATATTTTATGTCATGTAAGTAAATAATATTTTAATATTTTATGTAACTTCAAATTTATCATTTTCGCAATGTTTCCTTTATCTGTACTATTTAACGTTGCTTCGTGCCGAATTTCAAGATTCTAAATTCACGGTACCCTGTAGTTTTTAATTCCCTAGCGTGTGACGAAAATTCGTCTAAGGTGTCGGTATAAAGAGCTGTATCTTTTGATCGCGTCAACTTAGAAGTTTGTTTTTTTCACAGCTTAAAGGAACAGTAGACCTAGGTATTTGGTATAAATTTCAATTTGATACCTTTATTCGTTCGTGAGTTTAATTTTATTGAAATATTTTTATTTTATTATAAAACTCAAAAAATGTGATTTTCGCAATTTTTCCTCATCGTCAGCCCATTAAAGTCCCCACTGCTGGGGCACGGGCCTCCCTCAATCACATGAGGGGTAATTGCCATACTCACCACGCTTGGCAGACGGGTTGGCGAGGGTTTTGATATAAATGCAGAGTTTTCCTTCTCTGGGTGCTGATGATCATGCCAGCAGCTTAACCTTAGTCGCCTTTTACGACACCTCGGTAAGAGTGAGGGTGGCCTATTCTACTCTGCCGGGACCACACGGCCATCAAAATTCGTCTAAGGTGTCGGTATAAAGAGCTGTATCTTTTGATCGCGTCAACTTAGAAGTTTGGTTTTTTCACAGCTTAAAGGAACAGTAGACCTAGGTATTTGGTATAAATTTCAATTTGATACCTTTATTCGTTCGTGAGTTTAATTTTATTAAAATATTTTTATTTTATTATAAAACTAAAAAAATGTGATTTTCGCAATTTTTCCTATATTTGCATAATATGATAATCTTTCATGCCAAATTTCAAGATTCTGAGTTTACGGGAAGTACCCTAAGGTTTTGATTCCTTTGCGAGTGTCGAAAATTTGTTGAAAATATCGACATAATCGGCTGTATCTTTTGATTGGCTTGGCATAGAAGTTTGATATTTTCACAGCTTAAAGGAACAATAAACCTGAGTATTTCATGTGATAATCAGCTATATCAGCTATCAGCTTGATACGTCCACGCGTTCTTGAGATAAAGAGTCTTGACAGACAGACGGACAACAAAGTGATCCTATAAGGGTTCCGTTTTTTCCTTTTGATGTACGGAACCCTAAAAATGATAAATAATAATAATAAATATTTCACAACATCACATAGGTACATTGATCTGACTCCGAGATAGTTAGCTCAAGCAACTGTGTTACTATACTATATGTAATACTTTTCTTTTTGTAAATACATACATATAATACATAGAAAACACCCAGACCAATACAAACAGACATGTTCATGCACATAAATGTTTGTACTGTGCGGGTATCGAACCCTTGCACCAGAGGCAGAGCAGATAAACGCCCTTGTGATCTGGTTTTTTCAGATGTATATTATAGGCGACTGTAATCGCTTAACATCAGGTCACCCAACCACCCCCTGTCTTTTGAAAAATAGCTATCAGTCCACTAAAGTCAAAGATAAGCCATAATGGCCTGCAAAAATACGTTAAGCTTAATACAAATTAGGATAACTTACATAATTCCCGTTGATTCGTTTTTTAAATTTAAAGGACGTAGATTCAAAGGCCATAAAACCTTTTCATTAGTTTTTTTTTTGAAGATTACATAATGAGGATGAAACGACAGTTTTTTGCGTGTGGTATTATAATACCTATCCTCCAACCGATTACGGCTACGGCGGCCAATTTTAACTATTAGCCCCGAACGCAGAATATATCCTATAGTGCTCAAGTGTGTGCGCGAACACAAGTGCAGCCTCTTTTTCCTTACCCTCATATTCCGATGGGACACGACCGGAGAGGGATCGAGCGCAGCACCAAGCGAGACACGGTGATACAAGACCGCCAACTCCATACTCCGGGCTGCCACTAAGAATCTCTTAGATAGATAGATAGATAAATCATTTATTTGCATCATGAAACACACATAATAACAGATTACAAAATTAAAAATTAAAACAAGAAAATGCGAAATATAAGAAAAAATTAAAACTACTTAATACTTAACATATTT